>JAGFNQ010007124.1:0-163439 GCA_024364735.1 Boesenbergia rotunda | reverse complement strand
TATACATTATCTAGGCTTTTTGATTAAAAGACGCTTTCGCAAACTTTTGGTATCAGAGCTAGTTTGTAGACCGGCTGAGGCGTGGCAACCCACGTCGCGGGAATAAGCCCGAGCCGAGGGTGATGTTACTCAGTGCCCCAGTCGGCACCCTCATAGGCCCTCAGCCGGCCTCCTTACTCAGTGCCCCAGTCGGCACCCTCATAGGCCCTCAGCCGGCCTCCTTACTCAGTGCCCCAGTCGGCACCCTCATAGGCCCTCAGCCGGCCTCCTTACTCAGTGCCCCAGTCGGCACAACCACTCCCTGACACCAGACTACTAGACGTGGTACAAGGTCGGCGCAGGACCAGAGCCGTTCTGGTCCCAAGTGGCGGATATCTCGCCGGGGTACTGATTCGCCTGCCACACCTTGTCCCCCATACCTCGACCACATGCTTTGGTGTCAGGTCGAGCGGCGTCCAACGACGCCACCCTTAAGTTGACAGTGCCCCTTTCCTTAATACAGCATGTGCCACTTTACCCTGCCATCCCTGGGCATGCATTACCCTGCCCTCTCCACATAACGGCAAGTGGCAGGCGGGGCAGAACCTGTCAGCTTCCCCGGTCATATATACCTCCTACTCCGCATTTCCCAGGTACGCGCGATAGTGCAATTTCTCTACTGTTCTATTGCCTTCCATCACCACCGTCGTGTACTGACTTGACCGTCGGAGTGCCTGGCCGGGGACTTTTCCCGGCGGGTTCTAACGGTCTTTGTCTTGCAGGTTGGGAGCGCTCCAGCTCGTCACGCCACCCCAGCGACCTCGCCTTCCTCGGAGACCCACCCAGCTGTAAGGGCGTCCGACTCACTTCGCGACAGGATCAAATTTGGCGCTAGAAGGAGGGACACCAGCAGCCTGATCGGAAGTAGAGATGGCTGATCCTTATGAGCTGAACGTGGACGTCTCTCGGAGGAGTACGAGGTACTCATGGCTACGCGAGCTCAGCAGAGGGCTTCCCAAAGGCTCTCCCAGCTGCCAGCCAAGGGCTCGGGGCTCAGAGCCAGCTGCGCGTCACATCTCGGGAGGACAAGGCAGGCCGCTGTGCCTGAGGGGGCCCGCACCTCCCCGGCGGTTGTCCCCCAGGAGCAAGTCGGCGAGGCCCACTCGGTGTCAGCCAGCCTCAGTCTCCAACCCGGTGCGCGGGAGGCGACCGGATAAGGGAAAAGCTCCGGGGACCCTGCATCGGCATGCCGGTACGTAGCCCTTTTGCTCCCTGGATCTTGGAGGATCCTGTGCCTCACCATCTTCGTTTCTTCACCGTCCCTGAGTACGTGGGGACCACGGATCCGGAAGAGCACCTGATGAAGTTCGAGAGTGCCGCCATGCTTCAGCAATATCCGGAAGGTGTCAAGTGTAGAGCCTTCCTAACCACGCTCTCTGGCGCAGCCCAGAGATGGTTCGACCGACTCCCTGACGGGTCTGTCACGAGCTTTGAAAAGTTCAAGAGGGTGTTCCTGCAGCACTTCGCTAGCAGCCGAAGGCACCACAAGACGAGTCTCAACCTGTTCGCCCTGAAGCAAGGGCCGAAAGAAACCCTTAAGTCTTACATCCGGAGGTTCAACGAGTTGGCGATGGATGTGCCAACTGCCACCCAGGAGGTTATGGTTAGTGCATTCTCCCAGGGCCTGCAGGAGGGAGAGTTTTTCGCTCACTGATTCGGAAGCCTCCGAAGGATTTCGACAGCCTTCTCGGGAAGGCTGACAAGTATATCAACGTCGAGGAAGCGCAGGCGGCTCGGCGCAAGGAAGTCGGTGGCCCGGCACCCCCTCCTCCTGTTCACACTGCCAGACCCTCAGGAGGACCCATTCGTAGCCCGCGGGGCCCCGCCGAGCATGCGGGCATGGAGAGACGCCACGTGCAGCAGGTGGCCCAGGGATGCTTCCCTGCTCGATGGAGGCCATATTGCAGCTTCCATCAGAGTCATGGGCACGCCACCGAAGAGTGCCGGCAAGCCGGCCGGGGTCGGGCTCAGGCCCCCAGAGGACGAGGGCGGCAAACACCTCCCGGGCGGGGGGCCGGCCGAGGCGGCCCGAACGCCGACCCGATGGCCGAAGAACTGCGAGAAAACGCTCCGGCTGCTCGAAACCTATTCCCTCAAGGGAACCGAGCGGTGGAAGAGGAGACAGAGGAAGAACGGGCCAATCAGCAGAACGTCGTTCGGGGCGGTGTGCATGTAATCTCGGGTGGCCCGACCGGAGGAGACTCCCACCGGGCCTGGAAAGCCCAAGTGCGTCGACTGGAGATCCACCAAGTTGGCACTAGTCTGGCCCAGGCAGAGGGGCCACAAATCAGTTTCGGGCCCCAAGATCTTCAGGGGTTAGAAGTCCCCCACGATGATGCGCTGGTCATCACCGCCGTCATCGCCAATTATCAAGTCCACCGCGCCATCGTGGACACAGGCAGCTCGGTCAACATACTCTACAAGAGGGCATTTGACCAGCTCCAGATTGAGAAGTCCCAGTTGGAGCTAGTGGCGACCCCGTTGTTCGGTTTCACGGGGAATCCGGTACATCCCATTGGCCAGATTCGGCTGGCCATCTCCTTGGGTGAAGAACCATTGAAGAGGACTCGGTGGTCCACCTTTCTAGTGGTGGACGCCCCTTCGTCCTACAACGCCATTCTGGGCCGACCTGCTCTTAATGAGTTCCGGGCGGTCGCCTCTACCTTCTACCTGAAGGTCAAATTCCCAGTCGGGGACCAGGTGGGAGAGGTCAGGGGTGATCAGAAGGTAGCCCGGAGGTGCTACGTGGACGATGTTCACGTAGAAAGTCGCAAAGCCCCACGTCCTTTCCCTGATTGCAACATGGTCCAAGCCTCTCCTTGGTCTGAGTTGCATGAAGACAAAGAGGAGGTACAGCTCCTCCCCGACCGGGAGGAGTCCCGAGTCAAGATTGCGGCGGGATTGCCAGAAGAGCTGAAGGAGCCCCTGCTGGAGTGCTTGGCTCGCAATCAAGATGTCTTCGCCTGGACCGTCAAGGAGTTGAGAGGCGTCCGACCGGAGGTCGCAGAACATCACCTCCACGTCTACCCCCATGCTCGGCCGGTAAAACAAAGGAAGAGAGACTTCAGCACCGAGCAGAACAAGGCAATCAGGGCGGAGATTGAAAGGTTGACGGAGGCAGGGCACATCAGGGAGGTGCAGTTCCCATCCTGGCTGGCCAATGTGGTACTGGTGCCTAAGCCAGACAACAGATGGCGAATCTGCATCGACTTTCGGGATCTCAACAAGGCCTGCCCGAAAGACTGCTACCTTTGCCCCGGATTGATCAGATGGTGGACTCGACGCAGGCAGCGAGTTCATCTCCATGCTGGATGCCTACCAGGGGTATCATCAAGTACCCCTGGCCCGAGGACCAAGAAAAGGTCAGCTTCATCACGGCGGACGGACTTATTGCTACACCGTCATGCCGTTCGGATTGAAGAACGCTGGAGCACCTACCAGCGGATGATGAATAAAGTCTTCCGGTCCCAGATCGGGAGAAATGTGGAGGTATATGTCGATGACATCCTCATCAAATCTGCCCGTGCTGAAGACTGGTGTCGGATGTCGAGGAAACCTGCCAGACGCTTCGGAGGTACGGGCTCAAGCTGAACCCAGCTAAGTGCCTTTTTGGTGCTCGAAGGGGAAGTTCCTAGGCTATATTGTGACTGAGCGGGGCATAGAAGCTAACCCGGGAAGGTCAAGGCCCTGCTGGATATGCCCCCGCCCAGGAATCTACGGGAGGCTCAGCGGCTCGCAGGGCGAATCACGGCCCTATCTCGGTTCATCTCCCGATCGGCAGAGCGAGGGTTGCCTTTCTTCAAACCCTCCGAAAGCACCAAGTTCCAATGGGATGCCGACTGTGACAAGGCATTCGAAGAGCTGAAGACTTACCTTGCTGAACTGCCTGTGTTGGCAAACCGAAGTCGGGGATACTCTCTACGTGTATTTGGCCGCATCGGCTGACTCGGTCAGCCTAGTTTTGGTTAAACAGGAAGCGGCTGAACAGCAGCCAGTGTACTTCTTCGCTCATTTATTAAAAGGAGCCGAGTGCCGCTACACGACACTCGAAAGGTTGATGTATGTGCTGTTGTTGGGTGCCCGGAGGCTTCGTCCTTATTTCTTGGCGCATCCTATCGTGTTTTGACGAACAGCAACCTGGGCCGAGTAGCCTCGAACCCTGAAGCGTCGGGGCGACTGATCAAGTGGACTACCGAGCTGAGTGAATATGACATCCAATACCAGCCTCGACCAGCTATCAAGGCTCAAGCTCTAGCGGACTTCTTAAGTGAGCTGCATTCGGACGAGATTGAAGAGGCGTGGCAGATATACGTGGATGGCTCGTCCGCTCGGTCGGGAAGTGGGATTGGTGTTCTGATGGTCTCCCCTAGCGGAGAAAAAATGCACCTATCCGTGCGATTGGAGTATAAAGCCACCAATAATGAGGCCGAGTATGAGGCCCTCATAGCCGGATTGCAGGCCGCTAAGCATGTAGGGGCGGCCCGAGTAATGCTCTACTCAGATTCTCAACTAGTTACGCAACAGGTGGCTGGAAAATTCGAGGTCAACAGTGATCGGCTGCAGGCTTTCATAGAAGCTTATGAGAAGCTTAAGGCTGAATTCAAAGAGGTACAAGTGAGAAAGATCCCACGGGAAGAGAACTTCAAGGCGGATGAGTTAGCTAAGCTGGCTAGTTCCGTTGGCTCGTGGGTGCTCCCTCAGGCTGGTGGCCCAGCGCTGCTAGTCATGCAGATAGAAAGGCAGGCTGACCTGGAGTTGGCATCCGATTGGCGAACCCCAATCATCACCTACCTCACCCGGGGAACCCTGCCGGCCGACCGCGAGGAGGCTCGGTGGCTCAAGAAGCACGTGGCCAGATTCACCCTGGTCGGCGACGCCCTCTACAAGAGATCGTTTTCTCGACCTCTCCTCAAGTGCCTGAACGAAGAGGACGCCGATTATGTCTTGAGGGAAATTCATCTGGGGATCTGTGGACACCACGCTGGCGCTCGTGCGACGGCTCGGAAGGCGATAATGTCAGGATATTATTGGCCCACCTTGCAGAAGGACGCCAACGAGCTGGTGGCCAAATGCCTGTCCTGCCAGAAGCACCAATGCCTACCGCACCGACCCACGGAAGCTATGAAGGCGTCGGTAGTCTCTTGCCCTTTTGACCAGTGGGGCATGGACATTGTGGGGCCATTCCCGATTGCCGCCGCTCAGAAGAAATACTTGCTGGTCGCGGTCGATTACTTTTCTAAGTGGATAGAGGCGGAGGCCCTGTCGCGCATCACCGAGCGGGCGGTAATGAAGTTCTTGTGGCGAGACATACTGTGCCGGTATGGAATCCCACATAAGCTTGTCTCAGATAATGGGAGACAGTTCCAGGGCAGGAAGATACGAGAATGGTGCGCCGAATACGGCATCAAGCAGGCTTTTACTTCTGTAGCCTACCCTCAGAGTAATGGCCAGGCAGAAGTGGCCAATCGGGAGATTCTCAGGGGGTTGAAGACTAAGCTCGACCACGTCGGCGGAACCTGGGTGGAGGAGCTCCCAAGCATCTTATGGGCCCTACGAACTACTATCAAGGAAGCCACTGGATGCACACCTTTCCAGTTGGTTTACGGAACTGAGGCAGTGATCCCGGTCGAGGTCGGATGCGAATCGGATCGAAGGGCAGCGTATGATGACGATAATCCGGAGAGACGGCGTTTGGAGCTGGACCTGGTCAATGAAATTCGTGACAGAGCCGCGGCTCGGATGTTCGCGTACAGGCAGAAGATGAAGCAGAGATACGACCGAAGAGTGCTGCCCAAAGAATTTCAAGTGGGCGACCTCGTCTGGAAAAGAATTAAACCGGTGGGGGACGTAAGCAAACTGGAGCCGCAGTGGGGAGGACCCTTCAAGATTGTTCAAAAGCTTTCTTCCGGAGCGTACTACTTAGAAAATGAAAAGGGAAAAAGGTTGGATCGACCCTGGAGTGCGATCCACCTCCAGCCCTATCGGGTTGCCGAGTGAAAGGTGATGATGTAAAAGTAAAACACATCTGACAAGTGGAAGCATATGGTCCTTACCCCGCTCGCAGATGTATCAGACTCTCGAGCTATATTTCCCGCAGCTCGGCTGCTCAGTAAGACGCGTGGCGTCCCACGCTCCCTGAGTCCTGCCCGACTGTGTGCGCTATTATCCCGCGGCTCAGCCTGCCTGACCGTGTGTGCTTTCCCGCAGCTCGGCTGCTCAGTAAGACGCGTGGCGTCCCACGCTCCCTGAGTCCTGCCCGACTGTGTGCGCTATTATCCCGCGGCTCAGCCTGCCTGACCGTGTGTGCTTTCCCGCAGCTCGGCTGCTCAGTAAGACGCGTGGCGTCCCACGCTCCCTGAGTCTGCCCGACTGTGTGCGCTATTATCCCGCGGCTCAGCCTGCCTGACCGTGTGTGCTTTCCCGCAGCTCGGCTGCTCAGTAAGACGCGTGGCGTCCCACGCTCCCTGAGTCCTGCCCGACTGTGTGCGCTATTATCCCGCGGCTCAGCCTGCCTGACCGTGTGTGCTTTCCCGCAGCTCGGCTGCTCAGTAAGACGCGTGGCGTCCCACGCTCCCTGAGTCATGCCCAACTGTGTGCGCTAATTTCCCGCGGTTGGGCTACTCGGTAAGATGCGGGGCGTCCCACGCTTCATAAGTCCTACCCGACCATGTGCGCAAACTCTTCCTCGCCAGGAAGGCATAAGTAGACTAGGTCCTACGCTCCACTTGGTTCAGTGTCTCCGATTAGACGCGTGGCGGCCTGCGCTCCTCAGACTCGGCCTGAGTCAGTGGTGGAACTCCTATCTTCTAACAAGACACATTCATCCCTCGGCTCAGTCCCTGGCTCGGTGCAGGGTAACCTAACCTGCCCCACTTGTTAATCAGCCGAGCGTGCGAAATTCTCAAAGTTTTAGGTCAAGAAACATCCCCTGGGCATCTCGCCGGCTCGGGTGCCCCTTCAGTCGGGCCTAAGCGGAAGACATACGGTCCGACAAAGCCGCCCGAAGTCTGCAACTCGGCCATAACACTGTAAATGGCCTAGGGTAACAATCTCCTTCAACCAACGCTTCAGCGTTCTCCTTGTCTCGGACCACTCACCTATGACCGATTTGTCATTATGCTCGAGAATACCCCGTCCCGGCACGGGAGTACGAAATCTCCGGGCTCGGGTCGTCCGCCAAGGCGGAAAACCTAATACCCGCGGCAACCACCGGAACGCGCCATGACTTGAGCCTCAGTAGCGGAGCCCTCGCGTGGGTTAGCAACGCCGCGTAGATTATTGACTCGCAAAAAAGGACAAGTAGATGCAAAGGAAAAGGTGGCATTTTATTATCGCAGGCGATTACAAGACAGATGCTTAGTGCCTCTCCAACTGATAAAGACAAAAGTGATCAGGCCTCAGTAACGACTGATCCTAACTCATGGGGCTCGGCCGGTCTTCTTCGGGGCTTGACCCTGGAGTAGGAAGTCCGTGTAGCCTTTAAGGCGCTGAATGCGCCGCTGGACGACCTTCAGTACAGACGTTTGGACCTCGTACTTTTGCTTAAGCTCGCTGAGCTTCGCGGTACTGGCTGCCCGCTCCTCCTCTTTGGCCTTCAGGTCGGCCCGCAGAGTGGAGATGAGGCGATGTGCTTCAGAAAGTTGCGCCCTGAGTATAGCCCACCCCTCAGAAATCCGAACTGACGGTGACGCCTGTCGACAAGAGAAGGCAAGAGTCAGAAGTAAAGAAAAGAGAAATAAAAGCAACACCTTTCGTAAGTTGAAGTTTTGCGGGTCGGGCCTAAGAGCTCTCGCCCGAGCAGAGTTTCCAGACTCTCGGCTGGATGAAGCTTCAGACTTCCTGTCCAGACCGCCACTTGAACACGAGTCACTAGATAGTGCCCAAGGAGGCCAGTGGAGAGACTGGTCCAGGAGAGCCGGCGGCAGCATCCTCACCCACAGAGGCCCAGGTCGAAGGGGCAAGGAGCATGCAAGCAATAAGCCGCCCCAGACTGGCATTGGCTGAGATAGGAGGCATAATGATAGTAGCCCCTCCAGCAATCGTCGAGCCAGTATTGCCAGCCGGTCGGCATACAGAACAGCGACGAGTCGAATGACGAAGGACAGTATGAACACCTCCCTTCGGGTCCCCCGTAGGTGCAAGCGCCCAAACCCTCCTCAACAAAGTCGAAGAGAACGCTCGAGAGGAGCTTCCCGACTGAGAAAGGGCGAGCTCCAGAGGCGCTGGAGAAAGCGATACCTCAGGGGCAAGCGAGGGAGACGCGTGCCCCGGAAGGGGGGTCACACGGGAAGACGAAGGCGCCGCGGCAGTAGCTTTTGCAGGAGCCGGTGCCCGGGCCCGCTTCGCTCGGCGGGAAGGAGCGGGAGTGCTACGTGGAGATGAGAATGCAGCCGAACGAAGTGCCTGAGGGCGAGTTTCCAGTGGAAAATCGCTTGTAACAGGGATTCCCATACGGGGAGTTGGGCATGTTCTCATTGGTTCCTTCCCTTTACGCGAAGTGCCCTCGCACGGGGAAGTGATGGGTTTGAGTATTCGGGGCGAAAAAGGTGAACCAGGGGGGAGCATCATCTCAAAGAACTCCCGGTCAATATCCTCTGAGGGAGAAGAATACGAATTGTCCGAGGAAGCATCGAACCCTCGCAGGGAAAAGGCTTCTTCAGAGGAGTCGGTCGACATGCGGGAAGACGGATGGGAAGTTCGGTGCCACAGGGGTCCTGTGAAAGTGAAGATGGCAAGGGCCGCCTATGTATAGGGGGAAGAAAAATATCTCAGCCGTTCGTGGAAGACCTCGGTAAACCGCGCAATCCGACGGTCAGTCACGCGAGGGGAAGGCGTGGAGAAGTGGTAGAGGCAGAGTAAATGTGCAAGGGCTGCTCGGTACCCGAGGTGCTTATGACTGGTGACGGACGTTTCGCTGCCCGACGCGTCACGTCACCCAAGCCCTGTTCCATCACTCATTAAAGCAGGCGTCAGGGATCTAGATGCGAATCGCCCCGATGGGACGGGCGCAGAAAAATGCTCATAAACAGGCCAGGCCCCGTCAGTCCCTGAGCTTTGAGCCCGGCCAGTCGCATGGCGACTCACGTTTCTCGGGTTCCAACCCAACCGAACGGCCAAGCCCTCGTGAGCGGGTCGGACCCCGTCGGTCCTTTAGCTCAACAATCTACACAGTAAGGCAGTGTCCCGATCGGAGCGGTCCGTTCGGCGATCCTGGAGATCGCTAACAATTCGACAAAGGGAACATGCCCGAAAGATTTGAGGGGGAATGAGGAGGTTCCAGTCGGCAAGGCCAGGTGACGTATCGCTCCAAACCCGTCACCCTCACAAGTATACAAAGAAGAAAGGCAAAAGATACAAACGGTCGGACCTTCACTTGAAGGGCACATCGGTCACGCTGGGCAAGTCCTCACACATGTCCTCAAGGCTTACGGCCGTAGAAGGCATATCGGGAGACAGATACCCGCCAAACCTGAGTCGACGGATGATGTTCAGCCCTTGCGGCTCCATGACATCCATGAACCGTTTGGCGATTTCGGCCATGTGGGTAGAGTCGTTGATACACTCAAGCCTGTACTTCTCCCGTCGGGAATCTTCAGTCTCCTTATAAGATCGAAGCGTCATCAGCTCCGATCTAGCCGCCTCCCACTCGGACTGCTCAGTTTCCTTACGGGCGCGAAGCTCTGTCAACTCCGATCTGGCTGCCTCCCACTCGGACCTCTCCCTCCGCAGCTGCTCAAGCTCTTCTTTCTGGGTGTGCAGCAATTGATCTTTGGAGGAGAGCTCCATGGATAGCTCAGTTATCCTTTGTGACTGGGCCAGAGCAGTAGTATCTCTGGCCTCCAGTTGGGCCTGAAGAGAGTCGAGGGCGACTGACGCCCTCTGAAGGTCGGACTTCGCCTGGGCTAACTCGGTCTGGGCCTCCGCCTGTAAGGCTCGCGCTTTCCGCTCGGCGTGCTTCAGGGTGGAAAGTCTGATGTTTGCTTGGGAAGTGGCTTGTTGCGCCGTCTCGACTTGGCCGCGCGCTGCTTCAAGTTGTTCCCCCGAGTGGGATAGTTGATCTTGCAGAGCCTGAACCTCCTCTCGTAGGTGGTTCAGTGTGGGCTCGTCAGCGACTAGTCGGGAGTGCGCCAGCTGCATTTGCAGGCGCTTTACCTCCCTTTCGGCCTTAGCCCGTGCTGAACTATGGGCTAGGAGCGACATAGAGACGCCGTGGCAGTCTCCTACGAACTGCAGGAAGAACGCCATTCCTGAGAGTCAGAATTGAAGAGTGCAGTGAAAGGCCTAAGTCGTCTATACATACCTGAGTGGCCTTAAGGAAAAAGGCGTCGGCTTTGTTGCGAGAGCCCCGAAAGTAGGACTCCTCGAACCCTTGGGCATAGCGATCGGCTACCGACCCATAGAGGCGCAGATCCTGGTGGTGCTCGGGCAGCTCGCCTGGGGGTATCTTTAGGCGACGGTCTGCCCGAGAGGGCACCAAGAGGTGCATCATCAGGTCCTCATGCGGACCCTCGGCGGAAGGGGCTCCTGATCGAGCAGACATCAAGGTGTCGGAGGTGTTGGAAGTGGCAGAAAGGTTGGCGGGCGATGTGGTGACGGAGAGGTCGGCCGCAGCATCAGGGTTAGGGGCAACGGCAGAGGCAATTACTGGTAGGGAACTGGGGAGTCTCCAACGGGAACGGTGGACGGAGAGGCAACCGCGGGGGTCACATACGGAACAATGGCTAAAGAGGCAGAGTGAGCTTCTGGCTCGGGAGCTGCTCTCTTCTTCTTCTTTTCTTCTTCTCCAAAGAAGCAGAATGGGCTTCAGGCTCGGGAGCTGCTCTCTTTTTCTTTTTCTTCTTCTCCAGATGCTTGCTGGAGGAAGGAAGGGAGGAACCCCCTGCCGGGGAGGACTCTCGTCGGCGTTTGGGAGGAAGGCGCGGTAGGACAGTCGTGGACGGAGCGGTCTCGGAGGCGGTGGGGCCCGACCCCTGCACAGTTGGAGTCGGGTTGGCCGGGACAATCTCCGCTACAGCACCTTCTCTAGCAGCCAACATAGAGGTGATCCGAGTCTGTAGCTCGGCCTAGGTTAGCCTGAAACCTCCCTTCAGGGCCGTGGACAGCAGCAGGGAAACTGCGAAGGCCAAACACATTCATGCATGACAAAGAGATATACCTGACAGACACCGGGGGACTTACCAGCATCGGACAGAGGAGGGGCGGGGCTCGGGCTCAGACCGAAGGTAGAAAGAATCCCCTCCTTCAGCAGAAGTCCGCCGTGGAAGTGCCTGTTCTCCAGCTCGGCGGTGACACTCAAGAAGTCGGCGGAAGTACGATAGTGTCGAGGAAGAGTCTCGGAAACGGGAAGTCCCTCGACCCAAGTAGTGGGCCATCCTGGGGCGGGGATGGGCCCGACGAAGAAGTACCGCTCTTTCCAACCTTTGTTCGAAGTGGGCAGATTCAGGAGGAAGGAGGCTTTGGCCCTGGCCTGGAAGAAAAAATCGCCTACCTCTTGCTGCTTGGGGTAAAAGAGATAATGGAAGCTCTCTGGTATCAGGGGAATCCCAAGAAGCGAGAAAACAATGGCTGAACCACATATCAGGCGTATGGCGTTAGGGGCTAGTTGAGATAGAGGAATCTGGAAGTGGTCGCAGACGGCGGCGATGAAGGGATGGACGGGGAAACGGAGGCCAGCTTGAAGATGATCCCGAGACAAGGCAATGTAGCCCAAGGGGGCAGAATTCGGGCGCTCGTGTGACTTAGGCAAGAGCAGGTGGTGGTCGGCAGGGATTAGGAAGTCCGATTGTATTTGGAGCAGGTCATGGGTAGTGAGGGTGGTGATCATGGTGGAATACCAAGGCTGAGACGGGGATGGAGATGAAGAAGAGGAGGCCATCGGAGAAGGAGGAGGCGAGGGGCTAACCGGTGAAAAGAAGTCGCCGAAGAAAGGCCGAAACGAGGCAGTTGTCGCAACCCTAGCGGCACTCAAAGCGGTGGGGGAAGACGGGCAGTTTCGAATGCAGAAGAACGAGCAGGCGAGGGGCTGCGCTTTATGGAAATAGGCGAGGAACGCCAGTCGTCCGATAGGCGACTGGGAGAAGCGCGCGACCTAGCCGAGGCCGCTTGACCAGACTCGGGCGATATGCGAGGCGACGGGATACGGGTTCGTTGTAGTATTCGCAATAGAGGACGGCCTGCCCTTCCGAGGGGCGCGCCAGGCTCGGACCAGATTTGAGGTCCAGTCAGTCGGACTGCGTGCCTCCTTCGACTAGACTTGAGGAAGATGCTTATGATCTCGGGCCAGCTTGCGTGTGACCTGGCCCGGCAGCCTGGCGCCCGGTCAGAAGGAAGGTGGCCAGTGATCTGGACGATCCAGTTAAATAAGAGGCCCGCGGGCTTAGGCCCTTGGGGATTTCCGTGTCAAGGTCCACATAGTCTGGTAGGGGCCTTCTCCTAAGTCAAATGGTTTAAGGCCCACCCAGGCTCGGCTTCTCGCCGATGTGTGGCGGCCCACGTTCCGGGATTAAGCCCGAGCCTAAGGGGATGTTACTCAGTGCCCCAGTCGGCACCCTCACAGGCCCTCAGCCGCCTCCTACTAGTGCCCCACCACTCCAGTGCCCCTCCAGTCCGGCACCCTCATCCATCAGGCCCCTCCAGCCCCGGCCTCCCTCTATGCCTCAGTGCCCCTCCAGTCCGGCACAACCACTCCCTGACACCAGACTACCAGAAGTGGTACAAGGTCGGCGTAGGACCAGAGCCGTTCTGGTCCCAAGTGGCGGATATCTCGCCGGGGTATTGATCCGTCTGCCACATCTTGTCCCCCATACCTCGACCACATGCTTTGGTGTCAGGTCGAGCGGCGTCCAACGGCGCCACCCTTAAGTTGACAGTGCCCCTTTCCTTAATACAGCATGTGCCACTTTACCCTGCCATCCCTGGGCATGCAGTACCCTGCACTCTCCACACGACAGCAAGTGGCAGGCGGGGCAGAACCTGTCAGCTTCCCCGGTCATATATACCTCTCACTCCGCATTTTCCAGGTACGCGCGATAGTGCAATTCTCATACTGTTCTATTGTTTTCCATCGCCACCGTCTCGTACTGACTTGACCGTCGGAGTGCCTAACCGGAGACTTTACCCGGCAGGTTCTAACGGTCTTTGCCTCGCAGGTTGGAAGCGACCCAGCTCGTCACGCCACCTTAGCGATCTCGCCCTTCCCGGAGATCCATTCAGCTGTAAGGGCGTCCTACTCACTTCGCGACAGGATCAATTACTACTATCGATTGTTGTAGGATTTTGCTTCATCAATTCTGCTTTTGTCAAGGAATTGTCATCATCGAGGAATTCCGTAAATCCTTCAATCAACTAGAGAATGAATCCAAGATGCCTACACTTGCTTTCCTAAAGAAACTATTTGCTCCCATCACGGTGATGCACTCCGACTAAACAAATGTTCCTCGATCCAGGATACAAGTAATTCCTTAATAATGTTGTTTCCAAAGTGCACACTTGAAAATAACCCCGAATAACTTGAATTTATTCAAACTTGATCAATGATTGAATATAGTTACTACAATATAACTAGGGGTGAGCAAAAGTTTCATTAAATTGAACAAACTGACCGAACCGACTAAATTTAAAAATTAGATTTGTTTATTTCAAAATTACAGCTTTTTGATAAAAATTAATTTAATTGATTAATTCAATTCAGGTTTGAATTTAAAATTTCTTATTGAGTTAAATCAAAATAAATAACATTCAATTATGATGAATTTGGTTTTAGCACATTTGTGATTTATGATGAATTTTTAGCCCTAATTAGAAAATTTTGGTTAATTCAATTTTTGACTAAATTAATCAATATTTTATCGGTACAGTTTATTCGATTTTTATTGAAAAATTCAATTGGTTTGATTAGTTCAAAAAAATTGGATTGTTCAATTTAGGTTAATTCTATTCGGTTCGGTTCGGTTCGATTCGATTTTAATAGAATACTCAGCCTTAAGTATAACAATATACAAACAACACTTTGAAAAACAAGAAGCCTTAAGAGGAAAGGTTTTTGTTATGCAAATGCATGATTGTTTGTGTAGAATGATGTTTTACAGTGTTTGAAATATTGTCTATGAAAGGATATGTCTTTTGGATCATTACCTTTCATTCAAACATCAACAGATAATAATAAGTGAAGGGACACAATTGAACAGATACAACTATTCAAGTCCCTTATTCCTTCCATTCTTTTCCATTTTATGGAAATCAACAATAATCCTCTACCATTTCCATAAAAATGAATTTTTGAAAACTATCAATTATCAAGACTTGCAAAAGGCGCACCCAAAAATGAGTATTTACCAAAAGACGTCCCATGGTTTCAATGTTACCAAAGGGCGCACATATTTTAGTAAACTTCCTCTTATACCCCTACTGTCAATCAAGTACTGCATGCAATTCTCTTTCCCTTTCTCTTTCTCTTTGTCAGTAACGAATTTCGAGATGGACGTACGTACCTTTCTCAAAAAGATGTTCCTTTATATTTTGATAATAATATTATGGAACCTTTCTCAAAACAAAAAAATATTAAAATTAATTAAAATATTTTTATTAAATAAAAACTAAAAGAACATTTCAGCCGCCCACGTTGGGCCTGAAATGATTCCATTTCAGGCCCAACGTGGGGCTGAAATGTTTCCATTTCAGGCCCAACGTGCCCAATATTAAGGGTCTTTTCTTGATTCTTTGTTATTACATTTTAACACCTCGGAGAAGTCTAAATAAATAATGGATAGTAAATTTGAACTCCTTGTAACCTCATAAATCCACAGGAACTGAAATTTTTACAATCGGAGCTCTCTAGGTCAATCAGTGGCCTTTTGGAGTCATTGGGGCCTGAAATGGAAAAATTTCAGGCCCACGCACTGATTGACCTAGAGAACTCCGATTGTAAAAATTTCAGTTCCTGTGGATTTCTGAGGTTACAAGGAGTTCAAATTTGCTATCCATTGTTTATTTGGACTTCTCCGAGGTATTAAAATGTAATAATGAAGAACCGAGAAAATATCACGTTGGGCCTGAAATGGGCACGTTGGGCCTGAAATGGTTCCATTTCAGTCCCAATGACCCTAAAAGGCCTAATGTGTCAAAATTCACTATTTGACCTAGAGATCTCCGATTGTAAAAATTTCAGTTCCTGTGGATTTCTGAGGTTACAAGGAGTTCAAATTTGCTATCCATTATTCATTTGGACTTCTACGAGGTATTAAAATGTAATAATGAAGAACCGAGAAGAAATCACACATTAGGCCTTTTAGGGTCATTGGGCCTGAAATGGTTGGACACCTATTGCATTGGTGATATCTAATATATAGATGTTTGGACACCTAAAATATCATCTCCTACCTCTGACCTCTCTATTCATATGAAATTTTCAGAAATCCAGATATGGGAGGTCCATCAGTGAGTTTTGACCAAAACTCACTGATATTTCTAAACTACTCCTATTTGATTGGTGATATCTAATATATAGATGGTTGGACACCTAAAACATCATCTCCTACCTCTAACCTCTCTATTCATATGGAATTTTCAGAAATCCAGATATGGGAGGTCCATCAGTGGGTTTTGGTCAAAACTCACTGATATTTCTAAACTACTCCTATTTGATTGGTGATATCTAATATATAGATGGTTGGACACCTAAAACATCATCTCCTACCTCTAACCTCTCTATTCATATGGAATTTTCAGAAATCCAGATATTGGAGGTCCATCAGTGGGTTTTGGTCAAAACTCACTGATATTTCTAAACTACTCCTATTTGATTGGTGATATCTAATATATAGATGGTTGGACACCTAAAACATCATCTCCTACCTCTAACCTCTCTATTCATATGGAATTTTCAGAAATCCAGATATGGGAGGTCCATCAGTGGGTTTTGGTCAAAACTCACTGATATTTCTAAACTACTCCTATTTGATTGGTGATATCTAATATATAGATGGTTGGACACCTAAAACATCATCTCCTACCTCTAACCTCTCTATTCATATGGAATTTTCAGAAATCCAGATATGGGAGGTCCATCAGTGGGTTTTGGTCAAAACTCACTGATATTTCTAAACTACTCCTATTTGATTGGTGATATCTAATATATAGATGGTTGGACACCTAAAACATCATCTCCTACCTCTAACCTCTCTATTCATATGGAATTTTCAGAAATCCAGATATGGGAGGTCCATCAGTGGGTTTTGGTCAAAACTCACTGATATTTCTAAACTACTCCTATTTGATTGGTGATATCTAATATATAGATGGTTGGACACCTAAAACATCATCTCCTACCTCTAACCTCTCTATTCATATGGAATTTTCAGAAATCCAGATATGGGAGGTCCATCAGTGAGTTTTGACCAAAACCCACTGATATTTCTAAACTACTCCTATTTGATTGGTGATATCTAATATATAGATGTTTGGACACCTAAAACATCATCTCCTACCTCTAACCTCTCTATTCATATGGAATTTTCAGAAATCCAGATATGGGAGGTCCATCAGTGGGTTTTGGTCAAAACTCACTGATATTTCTAAACTACTCCTATTTGATTGGTGATATCTAATATATAGATGTTTGGACACCTAAAACATCATCTCCTACCTCTAACCTCTCTATTCATATGGAATTTTCAGAAATCCAGATATGGGAGATCCATCAGTGAGTTTTGACCAAAACCCACTGATATTTCTAAACTACTCCTATTTGATTGGTGATATCTAATATATAGATGGTTGGACACCTAAAACATCATCTCCTACCTCTAACCTCTCTATTCATATGGAATTTTCAGAAATCCAGATATGGGAGGTCCATCAGTGGGTTTTGGTCAAAACTCAGTGGGTTTTGGTCAAAACTCACTGATGGATCTCCCATATCTGGATTTCTGAAAATTCCATATGAATAGAGAGGTTAGAGGTAGGAGATGATGTTTTAGGTGTCCAAACATCTATATATTAGATATCACCAATCAAATAGGAGTAGTTTAGAAATATCAGTGAGTTTTGACCAAAACCCACTGATGGACCTCCCATATCTGGATTTCTGAAAATTCCATATGAATAGAGAGGTTAGAGGTAGGAGATGATGTTTTAGGTGTCTAAACATCTATATATTAGATATCACCAATCAAATAGGAGTAGTTTAGAAATATCAGTGGGTTTTGGTCAAAACTCACTGATGGACCTCCCATATCTGGATTTCTGAAAATTCCATATGAATAGAGAGGTTAGAGGTAGGAGATGATGTTTTAGGTGTCCAACCATCTATATATTAGATATCATCAATCAAATAGGAGTAGTTTAGAAATATCAGTGAGTTTTGACCAAAACCCACTGATGGACCTCCCATATCTGGATTTCTGAAAATTCCATATGAATAGAGAGGTTAGAGGTAGGAGATGATGTTTTAGGTGTCCAACCATCTATATATTAGATATCACCAATCAAATAGGAGTAGTTTAGAAATATCAGTGGGTTTTGGTCAAAACTCACTGATGGATCTCCCATATCTGGATTTCTGAAAATTCCATATGAATAGAGAAGTTAGAGGTAGGAGTTGATGTTTTAGGTGTCCAAACATCTATATATTAGATATCACCAATCAAATAGGAGTAGTTTAGAAATATCAGTGAGTTTTGACCAAAACCCACTGATGGACCTCCCATATCTGGATTTCTGAAAATTCCATATGAATAGAGAGGTTAGAGGTAGGAGATGATGTTTTAGGTGTCCAACCATCTATATATTAGATATCACCAATCAAATAGAAGTAGTTTAGAAATATCAGTGAGTTTTGACCAAAACCCACTGATGGACCTCCCATATCTGGATTTCTGAAAATTCCATATGAATAGAGAGGTTAGAGGTAGGAGATAATGTTTTAGGTGTCCAACCATCTATATATTAGATATCACCAATCAAATAGGAGTAGTTTAGAAATATCAGTGAGTTTTGGTCAAAACTCACTGATGGACCTCCTATATCTGGATTTCTGAAAATTTCATATGAATAGAGAGGTCAGAGGTAGGAGATGATATTTTAGGTGTCCAAACATCTATATATTAGATATCACCAATGCAATAGGTGTCCAACCATTTCAGGCCCAATGACCCTAAAAGGCCTAATGTGTGATTTCTTCTCGGTTCTTCATTTATTACATTTTAATACCTCGTAGAAGTCCAAATGAATAATGGATAGCAAATTTGAACTCCTTGTAACCTCAGAAATCCATAGGAACTGAAATTTTTACAATCGGAGCTCTCTAGGTCAAATAGTGAATTTTGACACATTAGGCCTTTTAGGGTCATTGGGACTGAAATGGAACCATTTCAGGCCCACGTTGGGCCTGAAATGATTCCATTTCAGGCCCAACGTGCCCATTTCAGGCCCAACGTGATATTTTTTCGGTTCTTCATTATTACATTTTAATACCTCGGAGAAGTCCAAATAAACAATGGATAGCAAATTTGAACTCCTTGTAACCTCAGAAATCCACAGGAACTGAAATTTTTACAATCGGAGCTCTCTAGGTCAATCAGTGGCCTTTTGGAGTCATTGGGGCCTGAAATGGAAACATTTCAGGCCCAACGTGGGCCTGAAATGGACATTTCAGGCCCAACGTGGGCCTGAAATGGAAACGTGGGCCTGAAATTTTTCCATTTCAGGCCCCAATGACTCCAAAAGGCCACTGATTGACCTAGAGAGCTCCGATTGTAAAAATTTCAGTTCCTGTGGATTTCTGAGGTTACAAGGAGTTCAAATTTACTATCCATTATTTATTTAGACTTCTCCGAGGTGTTAAAATGTAATAACAAAGAATCAAGAAAAGACCCTTAATATTGGGCACGTTGGGCCTGAAATGGAAACATTTCAGCCCCACGTTGGGCCTGAAATGGAATCATTTCAGGCCCAACGTGGGCGGCTGAAATGTTCTTTTAGTTTTTATTTAATAAAAATATTTTAATTAATTTTAATATTTTTTTGTTTTGAGAAAGGTTCCATAATATTATTATCAAAATATAAAGGAACATCTTTTTGAGAAAGGTACGTACGTCTATCTCGAAATTCGTTACTGACAAAGAGAAAGAGAAAGGGAAAGAGAATTGCATGCAGTACTTGATTGACAGTAGGGGTATAAGAGGAAGTTTACTAAAATATGTGCGCCCTTTGGTAACATTGAAACCATGGGACGCCTTTTGGTAAATATCCATTTTTGGGTGCGCCTTTTGGTAAATTGCCGCATAAATAAAGGTATCTAATAGATTTGAACCTTTACATAGTGAAGACCTCTTAATTGCTAACCAAGGTGACTGGTAGATCAAGTTTGAACTAGCGACCTTATTCGATTAACCGGAGATATCTCACACACAGACTTTCCTTATCCTCGGTATTCATATTGGCACATGTACGGATTGACCTTGTGTCTTACTACCTTAGTTGTTCATGAATATTTATGTAGTTAGCTAGACCACAATAGAGATCACATCTTCTTCTATATTCACATAGGTGGATGTTATAAAGAATACCCACGTAACCAAGTATTCAAAGAATTTCCCTTTATAACTCCATTCAAAACTTAGAAGCTTTTCCTAACTATTCCATTACATGAATCAAGCACTTCCCTTGGGACAAATTAAGTGCTTCAACCATCCATATAGTTCACTTTGCTCATTGAACCCAAGATTTGAAAATTATCCAAAGTTGAGTTGAGTTTCTATTATTGATGATCAGTAAGTTGCCTTTAGTCACATCTCCTTTAACGTTCTCAAAACTAGATCCCTTGCAAAGTCTTTTGTCAAAGGGTTTGCGAAGTTAAGACTTGACTTCACATAATCTATAGTTATAATATATTCAGATACTAATTATCTAACTGAACTATGTTTCAATACAATATGCCTCGACTTTATATTGTAAATATTGTTATATGCCCATTGATAGTGGAATCTCACTGTGACAATGTATAGCAACTGGAGGCAATGGTTTTTACCACAAAGGAACTTCCATTAATAGGTTCCTCAACCATTCTGCTTCTTTAGCATACAAATCAAGAGTTATAAACTCGATTGCCATTGTGGAATCAACAATATAAGTTTACTTTTTGGACCCTAAGACACGATTCCTTCACTAATTTTGAATATCCATTCACTTGTAGATGCATGATCTTCTGAATCAGATATACAACAAGCATCTGTATATCATTCTAGCTAGAACTTGAGGATATCCAGGATAATATATACCATAATCCATAGTGGGTTTTAAGTACTTCAATATTTGATAAATTGCATTCCAATGCAATTGAATAGGGTTGCTGGTATACCTACTCAATTTTCCAACTACTAATGCAATATTAAATCTAGTTGATATCATTTCATACATCAATTAAGGAACCGATAACCCTATCATGTTCTAGTTGGTAACCGCCCTTCCCGTATTATGATACAATTTAATATTAGAATCAAAAGGTATTGTAACGGGCTTACAATCAAAATGGTCAAATTGTCTCAATTCTTTTTCAATGTAATGAGATTGTGAAAGAACAAGACCCTCAAGATCTTAATGCCCAAGATCACGTTTTCTTAACCCAAATCTTTCATATTTAAGTAGGATGACAATAATGATTTAGTGTCATTTACACTAATCATATCAGTTTCACAGATCAATATGTCATCCACATAAAAACAAAATAATAACACCTTTATTATCATTTAACTTACTTTATATACATTTGTCGCATTCATGGATTTTAAATTCATTAGCAACCATCACTTGATCCAAATTTTCATGTCATTGTTTAGGAGCATGTTTAAGTTAAACATATAATGACTTAATCAATTTATACACTTCATGCTCTAGTCTAGGCATAATGAGCCCTTTCGGTTGTTTCATATAGATCTCCTCATCTAGTTTTCCATTAAGAAAACTATTTTTACATCCATTTGATGTATCTCAAGATGATAAATTAATGCTAATGTAATCAATGCTCTAATAGTAGCAAACTTAGCAATGGGTGCATAGGTATCAAAAAAGTCTAAGCCTTCCTTTTGTTTGAAGCCCTTTGCTATTAACCTTGCCTTGAACTTGTCTATAGTCAATCAACTTTCATCTTTTGATTGGTTTTGAACCATGTGGAAGATCGACTAATTTCCATGTTTTATTGCTCATAATAGACTCCATCTCATCATTAATTGCTTCTTTCTAGAATGCAAGATCCCTAGACTTCATTGTTTCTTCAGATATATGTTTTGGGATCAAATTCCGTTAAATCAATTAAATATGGTTATCTGTTTCAAATTTGAATTCCTAGTTCCCTCCAAAAGATGTACAACAAAGTCAAGTCCCAAGGGTTTATCCTTTCGAGCCCTTTTACTTCTCCTTAATTCAAGAAGATCAATATCAATATTTGCATGAATAATTGCTTCATTACTAACTATTGATGCACTAGTAATAGAATCATGAGGAACTTCAAAATCTATGATTTTAGGTATAGTAGAAAATCTGTTCTCATAAAATATAACATCACTTTATTCAAATATTACATTGATAGAATATAATTATTGGGTTCAACAACAAGGAACCTATATGCCTTACTATGCTTAGCATAACCCAAGAAGATGGAATCAATGCCCTTTTCTCTTAACTTCCTCACTTTTGGTTCAGGAAGTTCAATAATAACTCGACATCCCCAAACTCGTAAGTAAGATAGATTAGGCTTGCGTTTCTTCCATAATTCATATGGGATAGCTTTGTTTCCTTTAGAAGGAACATGATTTAGAATGTGACATGCAATCATTATCACTTCACCGCAATAATCTTTACTTAGTTGTGAATTATTCAACATAGTATTCATCATTTCAATAAGAGTTATGTTTATGGTCATCAACTTTTCTCTTTTTATTTTTAGAGGAGTTATCATTATTATTGTTACTTAGATTTTTGACTTCCTCCACCATAAGTATCTTAAAGGTTTGTTCCTCCGAATTGTTAGCATAAAAATCTTCCTCAATATAAAGATGGCTAGCCAATTCTTCTAGAGACTAGTCCTCCTTTTTATACTTGAATTTTTTTTATAATCTTTTCATGAATTAGGAAGTTTCTCAATCATCAAAGATACAACAATAGATTCATCTATACACATTCCATGTTATGCAAATTGATTATAAATGTGTATGACCTCATGAGATTACTCAATAATTTTTCTAGTGTCGACCATGCGATATTGAAAAAAATTGTTAACCAAAAATTTCTTACTCATAGCATCTTTAGATTGATACTTAGTTTCAAGTGAGTTCAATATTTCCTTTGCGGTTTCCTTATTGTAGTATTTGTTGAACAAAGCATCAATCATTGCATTGCAAATATGCCCCTTGCACACATAATCATCTTGATCCTACTTTTGTCTTGCCCTTGTTTGTGCCACAGTTTTATTTTCTTTTTCTATAGGTTTTAGTATGGTAAAAACATGTACCACATTTAACGAACTAGGAAATGCAATATCTTTTGCCAACGCCAAAATTTTTCTCCATCGAACCTTTCCAACTTGACAAAATCCACAACAAAGTTACAAAGCGGATTTCCTTGAGAAGCCAAAAATATTGGTGCTGGAAGCACTAGCTATTTGAACATATATTTTGATATTTGACAAATGTTCAAAGTTAAGGTTCATTGTGATATAATGAGCTTGAATAAGTGTGCAGGAAAGTCCTAGTTGAGGCTAAGTAAATAAGTCTTGGTTGAGTGAACCGGAAAAAGAAGTCATGGTCAAGTAGATTGGGAAAGAAGTCTTAGTCAAGTGAATTGGGAAAAAAAGTCTTAGTCAAGTAGACTGGGCAAAAGGCTTGGCAGATTGAGAATGTTGGGTAGAATTCCTAGGGGTCGAGGATACTAGGCTGGAAGCCTGGGGGATCAAGAACATCAGACAAAAGTCAAAGTGGGTCGAGGACCAGAAGTCTAGCAGGAAGTCCTGAAGGTCAAAATCAGATGATGAACAAATGTTCAAATAGGTATGGAGAACAGGATGTTTGGCAGTAGGTAAACACTCCTTAAGGAGTAGGCGAGGATGTGTTCCCCGTTGAGGGAATAGTAAGTGTCAGTTCGACTTAGGATTTTACCGAAATGCTAAAAGTTATGATCGGACAGTTCAAAGACTGTCAAATCATTTTTATTTCATATTATTGTGTTTTATGTTCTAACTCTGTGATGCAAAAGTCAAAAAGTCTAGAAGAGATAAACTAGGTGCCTGGAAGAGATCTAGATGCCCCAAGCTGACACAGGAACCTAGAAGGGATCTAAGTGCCCTAATCACATTGACTCGTGATAGGATGAGGTGACGACCTTTTATTGGTTGGCGCACATCAAATTCAGGTGCTGCAAGGGATCGAGATGCCTAGGATAGAATAGACTCGACCAGGATAGAGCTTCACTCAGAACTCACCACTTTAGCGATTGATGCACTTGGAAGGGATCCAGGAACCTGAATGTGGATAAGCTACAACCAGATTGAATCAGGATCAAATCAGTTCTGAATATAGGCACCTCAAAGGGGATTGACACACTTGAATTAGTCTATAAAAGCAGCATCAACCATCAACTCAAAATCATCATTCTCTGAGACTTTCGTATTCGTGTGCTGCTTCGAAACCTTCGTTACGATGCCCAAATGCTGCTCTGACAACCTACACCAACATTGCTACTCATTTAAGTTGTTGGTAACATTTGTAATTGCATTTACTTTAATACTTTTGTAATTATCATGCTTTTAGTGAATTGCCCAACGAAAGGGATCAACGATCGTTGGCCTTAGACTACCAGCAGAGACCGTAAACCAAGTAAAAAAGAAAGTGTATTAGTATTGTTTATGTTTTCTTATTTCTGCTACATTATCTCGAGGTTTTTTAGAAAAAAAATGAAAAAGCGACTTGTACTATTCACTCCCCCTCTAGCGTACTTCTTTGACCCTACAATAAATAGTTTCTTAAGATTGTTGGTGGGAAATGTGGTCACTTCTGCTTTTGTCATGAAACTGTTGTTGTTGTTGTTGTTTGTTGTAAGATTTTGCTTCTTCAATTATGCTCTTGTCAAGGAACTATCATCATCGAGGAACTCCGTAAATCCTTAATAAATTAGAGAACGAATCCAAGGTGCATACACACTCTATCCTTAAGAAACTATTTGCTTCCACCACGATGATGGACTCGGACTGAGCAAATGTTCCTCTATGATATAATGGATTCTTTAGTAATGTTGTTTCCAAAGTGCACGTTTGAAAATAACCCCAAATACCTTAAATTTATTCAAACTCGACGATTGAATGTTTGTATATTGTTACTATAGTATACAGGGATTGATTTATTTTAGAACCAGAGGGGGTCATGACTTCCCTAAAAAATTTTAATAATATTATTAGCATATAGAAATTTTTTATATTCTTAGTGTATAAGTTATTTGGTCTATTTTAAGATAAATATGTATAATTGGTCTAATCGTAAGTTTTATTTTTTTAACATACATCTCGAGTTCGAATCCTTTAGATGACTAAATTTTATTTTTTTCCTATCAATAGGCCATTATTATATAGTATATTTAATAAATATTTTCGTCACTTAATATGCAATCCTCCAAACATAAAATCCTAGATCCACCCTCGATAGTATAACAATATACAAACAAAACTTTGAAAAGCAAGTAACTTTGAGAGGAAAGGTAGTTTTTGTTATGAAGATGCTAGATTGTTTGTGCAGATCAATGGTGTTTTATAGTGTTTGAAACATTGTCTATGAAAGGGCATGTTTTTTTGTATCATAACCCTTCATTCAAACATCGAAAGGCACTATCAACTGACAATTCCAAGCAAGAAACAATCCATATTCCTCTACTTATAACCCCGGTTGGAGGAATCATCCTAACTTGAGGTATGGGAATGCTTTCTGCCAACAAGAGCCTCAAAGTCAGTCTTCACAGCAGCCTCAACCTAATTTCCAGCAGCCCCAACAAACTCAAAACAATCAGCCAACTTTTCAGCAATCAAACCAAAATTTTCAGCCCCCGTTTCAGCCTAATTCTCAACATTTTCAGCAACCATTTCAGCATTTTGAACCTCAATTCCAGCAACCTTATCAAGGGCAGCAAGGCTTTCAATCATTCCCAGCTTTCCAAGCTCCAAATCAACAAAATTTTCAGCCATCACAGCCCATGAATCAGAATTTTCAGCCCTACAACCAAGGGTTTCAAGGTCAAAATTTTCAGCCTTCGCCACCTAATTTTCCAGCTCATAATCAGAACTTTCAAGGCTACATTTCTCAGCAAAATTTCCCAGCATATCAAGCCTCTAATCAGCCATTTAATCAGCTCTATCAACAGCCCAATCAGTCCTCTTATCAGCCCCAACAGCATGGTTTTCAACAAAATCAGCAAGCTCCACCATTTCAGCCAACTAATTCATCCTTTCAAGGTCAATCAAGGAGCTATGCTAGCCAAGGAGGTTATGGGAGCTCAAGTGGAGGAAACGCACAGAATCAGCAAATGATGGAGATGCTACAACAAGTTGTACAAACACAACAACAACAACAAGGTTGGCAACAAAACGTTGAGAGGCAATTAGGGCAATTGGCGAGTGGAATTAACCAAAATCAAGCTCAAGGATCAAATCAACTCCCTTCCCAAACTGTTCCTAATCCCAAAGGGAATGTGAGTGCTATAACTTTGAGAAGTGGGAAGGTTACAACATCTCCGAAGAGTCCACGAGCAGAATTTTCAGGAGACCGGACAGCAACTCAAATTCCGGCCCAAAACAACACTGAAATGAGTTCAAATTCAGCTGATTCCAACCCTAGCCCGATCCCAACCCTTCCCTCAAGCAACCCTCCAAATTTGGTGGCAAACGGAGAAGAAATCAATGCCGAGACGCATGGGACAGCAGCCACTTCGCAGGGGACAGCACAGCAGAATTCAGCATCTACATCTCCACCTCCGGCCAAAATTGATGATTTTAGGGTTCCTTTACCCTTTCCACAGCAGAGAACACATGCCAAAAAGCAAGTGGAGGAGGAGAAGGCCAAAGAATTCAATGAGTTAGTGGAACTTTTTAGCAAGGTAGAGATCAATGTACCTTTGTTGACCATGATCAAGCAGATTCCCAAGTATGTTAAGTTTTTGAAAGATCTTTGTATTCACAAAAAGAAACTGAAAGAAAATGAGTTGGTCAGCTTTGGGAAGAACATCTCAGCACTTATCCACACTATTCCTCAGAAATGTGAAGACCCAGGGGTATTTACTGTTTCTTGTGAGATTGGGAGCACGATATTTTATGATGCTATGTTAGATTTCGGAGCTTCCATAAATGTGATGCCCAGGTCAGTATTTCAGATGCTTGGCATAGGCCCTTTACAGCCCACTGGAGTGGTGATACAGCTAGCAGATAGGAGTCAGACCCACCCAGCAGGTATGATTGAAGATGTTTTGGTGAAGGTAAAGGAGCTGATATTTCCTGCTGATTTCTATATTTTGGATATGGAGGGAGATTACTTGGCACACCGTTCCCCACTTATCTTAGGCAGGCCTTTTTTGAAGACGGCCAGAACGAAGATTGATGTACATGCCGGGACATTTTCTATGGAGATTGGAGATACGGTTGTACAGTTCAGCCTTTTTGATGCTATGAAGCATCCAAGAGAGGACCACTCTGTTATGAGCATGGATATTCTAGAGGAGCTGGCGCAGACAGAGTTAGAGACTGAGGGATTTCTGGAGGATTTTTCTGGAGGAGCTATAGATTCAGAGGAGGCTGAGAGAGTACTGATTGCTGATACTGAGGATTTTTCAGAAGACATTTCAGACACATTACCAGCTGGAGATATTTTTTTAGGTGTAGGGGATTGCACAGAGCCCCAAGGATCACTTATTTTTACTGATATTCAAAGTGTAGGGGATTGCACTAAGCCCCAGGGACCACTTATTTCTGCTGAAGAGGACCAGAGTGAATTGAAGCCATTACCAGGTCACTTGAAGTATGCATACTTAGGAGAGGAGCAGACTTTTCCTGTTATTATTGCACAGCATTTGGAGTCAGAACAAGAAGAAAAATTACTGCAAGTCCTGAGGCACTACAAGAAGGCAATTGGGTGGACTCTATCAGATATACCAGGTATCAGCCCAGCTATCTGCATGCACAGGATATTTTTGGAAGATAATGTTAAACCTGTGAGGCAACCACAAAGGAGACTCAACCCACTTATTTTGGATGTTGTAAAGAAAGAGGTGACTAGACTTCTACAGGCAGATATCATTGACCCTATTTCTGACAGTCAGTGGGTTAGTCCTATTCATGTGGTGCCTAAGAAATCTGGAGTGACCGTGGTGGCGGATGAAAGTAATGAACTAGTGCCCACCAGAGTTAAGAATTCCTGGAGAGTCTGCATTGATTACAGGAAGCTCAACAAGGTCACAAGGAAAGATCACTTCCCTCTACCATTCATTGATCAGATGCTTGAGAGACTGGCAGGGAAGTCACACTACTGTTTCTTGGACGGATTTTCAGGCTATTTTCAGATTTGTATAGATCCAGAGGACCAGGAGAAGACCACCTTCACTTGCCCCTTTGGCACATTTGCCTATAGACGTATGCCTTTCGGACTCTGCAACGCACCCGGTACCTTTCAGAGATGCATGGTGAGTATATTTGGTGAGTTGCTAGAGGACTGCATGGAGGTATTCATGGATGATTTTTCAGTTTATGATACGTCTTTTGATTCATGCTTAAATAACTTGTCTAGGGTTTTACATCGTTGCATTGAAACTAACCTTGTTCTTAATTTTGAGAAATGCCACTTTATGGTAGAGCATGGGATAGTACTTGGACATATAGTCTCTCGGAAAGGTATTGAGGTAGATCCTGCTAAAATCAGTGTTATTTCTTCTTTACCTTACCCCGTATGCGTACGGGATATTCGTGCTTTTCTTGGACATGCAGGATTTTACCGCAGATTTATTAGAGACTTCAGCTTGATTGCTCGACCCTTGACACGACTTCTGCAGAAAGATGTTGAGTTTCACTTTGATGAAAAATGCAAAGAAGCTTTTCATAGACTCAGGGAGGCTCTTACCTCAGCTCCTATTATTACATCACCTGACTGGACTTTACCTTTTGAATTAATGTGTGATGCTTCTAATTTTGCAGTGGGAGTTGTATTAGCACAGAGGGTAGATGGAGCACCACATGTCATTTCCTACGCTTCAAAAACCCTAGATGCCGCCCAAGCCAATTACACCACGACTGAAAAGGAGCTTCTTGTCATTGTCTTTGCTTTAGATAGATTCAGATCTTATTTATTATGCTCACACGTGGTTATTTTTTCTGATCATGCAGCTCTCAAGTACTTATTGAAGAAGCCTGATGCAAAACCTAGATTGATCAGATGGATGCTCCTACTACAAGAATTCGACCTGGAGATCAGAGATAGAAGTGGAAGAGAGAACTTAGTTGCAGATCATTTGAGCAGACTTGAAGGAGATGGATCTCCTACCACCATTGATGACGATTTCAGAGATGAGCACTTGATTTCAGTGCATGGTGAGACACCGTGGTATGCTGACCTAGTTAACTTTTTAGTTGCACGTGTATTTCCCACTCAATTTTCTAAGGCTCAAAAAGATAAATTAAAAAGTGATGCAAAGTTTTATGTGTGGGATGATCCTTATCTGTGGAAGTTTTGTAATGACCAAATAATTAGGAGATGCATACCTGATCATGAGTTTACTTCTGTCCTTACTTTTTATCATTCATCAGCTTGTGGGGGGCATTTTGGACCCCAAAGGACTGCTAGGAAAGTACTAGAGTGTGGATTATACTGACCCACCCTTTTTCATGATTCACATGTTTTTTATAAAAATTGTGATAGATGTCAGCGAACTGGGAACATAGGAGCGAGACATGAGATGCCCCAGCATGCTATACTTTATTGTGAGATTTTTGATGTTTGGGGGATAGATTTTATGGGACCTTTTCCTGCATCTTATGGTTATCTGTATATTTTACTTGCTGTGGATTATGTTTCAAAATGGGTGGAGGTCATTCCCTCCAAGACTGATGATTCTTCTGTTGTTTGTAGTTTTGTTAGGTCACACATTTTCTGCAGGTTTGGAATTCCAAGGGCAATAATCAGTGACCAGGGATCTCATTTTTGCAACAAACACATGAAGGCTATGCTTAGCAAATATGGGGTGGTTCATAAAATCTCTACATCTTATCTTCCCCAAACAAATGGACAGGCTGAGATTTCAAACAGAGAGATCAAATCCATCTTAGAGAAGACAGTTGGGCCCACTAGGAAAGACTGGAGCAAGAGACTAGATGATGCACTCTGGGCCTACAGAACAACGTACAAAACACCGATTGGCATGTCACCCTACCGCCTGGTTTATGGTAAGGCTTGCCACCTCCCTGTGGAGATAGAGCACAAGGCATATTGGGCGGTGAAAGCTTGCAATTTTGATGCTACCAAAGCGGGGGAAGAGAGAAAATTGCAACTCCAAGAACTTGAAGAAATTCGATTGGAAGCATTTGAAAATTCAAGGATTTACAAGGAAAAGACCAAGAACTTCCATGACAAAAACATTGTGAAAAAGGACTTCAAAATTGGTGAGAAGGTTTTATTGTATAAATCAAGGCTCAAATTGATAAGAGGTAAGTTGAGATCAAGGTGGGAAGGTCCATTCATTATAACTAACATTTTTCCCTATGGAGTTTTTGAAATTAGGGACGAAGCTAATGGATTTGTGTGGAAAGTTAATGGCCACCGACTCAAGAGGTATTTTGAAGAACTAAAGGAGCTAGAGATGGAGGATGTGTACATGGAGGACGCCATCTACCCAACTTAAGGGGGGTTCACTTTCTCTACATTCACATTTTATTGTACATATCGTTTTCATGTTGCTAGGATGTAAATTCTTTCTCTTTTTGAAGTAAGAAATTGATAATAAATTCTTAGGAAACATGACATGAATAAAATCATTGTAAATACCATGTCTTGTGTTTTAGCACTTTTTCTTGCATGAGTAGAAATAAAAGTATCCCTCTAGGTTAACTTATTGTCATGTTAGAGTCTTTTGAAAATAAATTAAATTTGGTTGTCAAAACTTAGGGTTTAAGTTCATGGATGAAATCTTGGATGCTTGAGTACGATTTTGCTTTGGATTCTTAATTGAGAATTTGAGATGGATTATTTTTTTACCTAGTGAGATTAGCCTTATTTTGTGATACACATATGTTATTGTATTCTAGAACTTGCTTAGGTTCTTTCAAAATCATATTTCAATGGTTGGATCACATCTATAGGGACTAATCATTTTATTCACCTTTCCACATCTATTTGTCTATTCTATTCTAGTTGGCTTTCCTTATTGCTAATCTTAACCCTAATTTTTCTATGGATTTGTTTGCTTGGGATGTTTTCTTGATGCTATTTTGCCCGAGACGGACAAAAAAATTAAGTGTGGGGGAGTGATTGGTGATTTGGAAGCAATTTTCATCAATGATGCATTTCAACTCGAAAAAAAAAAAATTCATGTGCCAAAGATGAGTTGAGTGATGTTTGGTGTCAAAAATGAGCAAAAGGATGGAAGCATCTAGATTCTGCTGAATATAATTTGAAGATCCAAGCTTACATGGCTAAGCTCAAGTTGGTTGATGAAGAAGAAATTGTGTGCCAAGGATTAAGTGGCACGCAACCATCAAGTGGAAGCCAAATGGATGCCAAGGTTTGAAAATGGAATGCAATTTGAACAGCAGCTATAAATTGAGTGTAATTTCAGAAATGAATGTCTTTGAAGCTGATTGGGAGGAAGCAGATTTGGAAATATAGTTGTGTAATCTGAATGGGAGCTAAACACAATCTGAGCTGGAAATTTCTGAGCTGAATTGCAAGGAAAAAGCTGCTGCCGAGTGTTGAAATTAGATACTACTGAAATTGGACAAACTGAAGCAAAGGAATGCTGCTGCGTGGATGGATTACAGTTGAAAAATATGAAGTAGAGACTGAACTGAGCAGGAATTTTCAGATTAGAAACAGAATTTAAAAGGCTGAAAGAAGCTGAATTAAAAGCTGAGAAAAATTTGAATTGAAGCAAGGGAGAATTGTAACCTGCCGAGCATTGACTTGGAGCTGATGAAGGGAGATACACTAATCTGCAAAGCTCTAATCTGGTAAAGGACAGTTATTGAAGCTTGATTGCAAAGAAATTCTGGACTGCAGCTGTGCTGAAGCTGAAACTGAATGCCATTGAAGCTGAAGAATTGGAAATTCTGAGCTGAAGATCAAAGATAGCTGCAAGTTCAGGAATTCTGTGCTGTGCCAAGTTCAAATGTGCAGAAATTGGTCAAATTGGAAATGAAGACAATCTGGATTAGATTCTGAAAATGATTTTGAGTGGAAGCTGATACAAGCTGAGAAAAACTTAGAGCCACCAAGTTAGAAAAATCTGTGATATGAAAATCAGTGACAAATCTGCTAAGCTGAAACTAATGCATTTGTCATCTGCCGAGGTTGATTTGGAGCTACTGAAATGGTGAAAACTGAATGCAAGAATGGTGCTGATCAAATGCAGTGAAAACAGTTTCGTGTAGCTTATAATCTGATGAAGCTTAAGGTCTGAATTGAGCTGAGAAACATTGCTGAAACTGCCAAAAATCTGAATTGCATTCCAATTTGTGCTGCCGAGTGCTCCATCTGGGAGCTACTGAGTGATACAAGCATTATAAGCATAGATGAGAAAAATGAAGCTGAGTGAAGACTGAAAATTTGCTGAAATTGCCCAAATCTGAGCTGCAATGCATTATAAGCATATAATCTGAATTTTGAGAAGCTGCTAAGCAAAATATTAAGTGCAAATTGTATCTGAAGTTGAAGGTGCATATTCAACTTCAGATCTGAGATTGAAACCGTGGATGCTAGAAGCTGCTAAGGAGAAAGAAATGGAAAAGTAGTTAAGGCAAGGGGCTGAAATGTCATGTGTTGATTTGAATTTTGAGTGGAACACTTGAAGTTTCTACTGTCATTTGAAGCAAGTACTACTTGATGCTAAGTGCTTGAAGGAATCAGAGAATGGAAATGGATGCCATGGGGCTGAAACTCGAAATACACAGTGAGAAACTGATTTAAATTCAGAAATGTTAAAAGCAAACTCACAAGTTTCAGCCATCAAGGCCTTAATTTTTACGCGAGAGTGACAAGGTAATCTGTCCTAAAGGTTGTACGCGATATCCCGTGAAACCAAACAAGGGGATCGAGATGGGGATCAATTCATCCTCGTCTATCTGCATCTGCTCCCAAGCCGCTCTGTACAGAATATTCACGGAACTCCCCGTGTCTACGAAGATGCATTTTACCTCATAATTGGCGATGCAAGCCATGATCACTATGGCGTCCTCATGCGGAGCTTCCACTTCTTCGAGGTCGGATGGCCCAAATGAGATAGTCGGGCCCGCCACTTGGCTTCGGTTTGTCCCGATGTAGTTTTCCAACCGCCGCGTGTACAATTTTCGAGCTCGGTTAGAGTCGCCCCCGGTAGGTCCTCCGGAGATGATCCCCGCATGGCTCGAAGGAGGGCCCCGCATAGGAGCTTTGCCCTTTTGAGGATCTCTCTCCAAGGAGAGGGATTTTCGTGGTGCGGAGTGCGGGCCCCCGGCTCCTGCCTCTGGATCACTATCGGGATCGCGGTCAGATTTCGTTCTCCCCTGTGGGCCGTCGTCGAGGGGAAAGGCTTCGTCATGGCGACCTTCGGTGATGTCCAGACTTGTTCCACTTTCTCCGCAGTTTAGTATCTGCTTCCTCAGTGAACTTCTTCTTCAGGGCATGACACTCTTCTGTGGAGTGACTCGTACTGCCATGATAGTTGCAGTATTTGGGCAATGTCTCCTGCTGCTCGGTGTCGATTGTCTCCACCAACCGACGCTTGCCAGTCCAATGATCCGTTTTGGGCGGTAGGTCTTTTCCCCTCGCCGGAGCCAAGGGCTCCTTCCTATCTGACCGAGGGGCTGTGGGAGGAGGAGCTCCAACCGCATCCTTGCGTCAGGCGTACTGTACTTCCTCTACATTGATATGCTTGACTGAGCGCCCTAGCAAGTCATCAAAACTAGAGGGGGGCTTCCTCACCAAAGACTGAAAGAAGTCTCCTTCCGCGAGCCCTTGGGTGTAGGCGCTGACGAGTATCTCCGATGTTGCGCTAGGTACATCCTGTGTCACCCGATTGAACCTCTGTATGTACTCCTTGAGTGGTTCCTTAGGCTTTTGCTTAAGAGCGAACAGGTCGAGTGTTGTCTTCTGGTAGCGCCGGCTACTCGCGAAATGGTGGAGGAAAGCCGTTTTGAACTTTGCGAAGAAGTTGATGGAACCTTGGAGCAGCCTCTGAAACCACCGTTGCGCTGCTCCAGACAAGGTGTTCAAAAACACCCGGCACTTCACTCCGTCAGTATATTGGTGTAAAAGCGCTGCATTTTCAAACTTAAAGACGTGATCCTTTGGATCCGTCTTCCCGTCATACTCAGGGATCTCCGGCCCGCGAAACTGCTTCGACATAGGGTCCTCCACAATCTCCGACGAGAAAGGGGTAGAGGGAGTCTTCTGGAAGACCTTGGGTCCCTCCCTCCTCCCCAGTCCCTCGTCATGCCTCTGAGCACTGGAGGCCACTGAGTGAGCCTTTTCCCCCTCTCTAGGGGGATTCTCTCTGAGGGCCTTGGGTTGCGTCGTCATGTCGCCCCACAGGGGTCACGGACCTTCTAGAGTGCGAGGCGGAGATTCTGGAGATCTCCTCCCTCGCCTGACCCACTGGTTGTGGGGCAGCTTGTTCGATTTGATGTTGCTCCAAGGCTTCCTTGATGGCGTTAGCCACCAGGCGGTCAAATTCTTCTCGCGTGAGGGTGAGGGGTTGTTCCTCCGGTCCTGCCATCGGCGCTCCTTTAGGTGCTTTGTTGTTTCCCACAGACGGCGCCAAATTTGTTCCAAAAGGAGTCGTCTGTAATGGACAGTCGCTGAGGCTTGGCCCTTGCAGAGATGACTGCGTCGTTGAGGAACCTGGGGATTCTGCGAGAGTAACACGAGTGTTAGGGGACACGCCGACAAGGGTCCGGCGGAGTCCACTCTGACGCTCAAATTAGTAGGGTGTCCGAATGGTGGTGAGAAAGAAAGACAAAATGTAGAGATGTTAGGCCGTAACCCCCTTACCGGAGGGGTTGAACTTCCTTTTATATTGGGGCAGGCAGATTGGTCGTGCCTCCTTTATTGTTGCCACATTTTCGATATTCAGGCCGCCCCCCACTTTCGATGATAAAGAGATATCCTTTGAAATAGTCTGCGTCATTATCACTCTTTCTTTAGTTGCGGCACTCGGGGCTCCCGAGGTCAGCGATTGCAAGGAATCCGCCTCCCGAGGTGGGCTCGGGGATCTTCAGATGCGATATCTCCTGAAATACTCTCGGGAGCCTACCTCCCGGGGGGCCTTCCACGAGAGATCCTTGCCCTGACCTTCCAAGCGTGCCCCCTGAAAGGGGGGGGGGGGGGGGGGGGGGAGCCCGGGGCCCAAGAAAAGAGGTTATGTCAGGTCTCTGGCTTCTTCATCCCCTGTGCCGGGCACGGGCTTTCCAGCTCCATCAACCTACATGCTAGTCTTCGTGTATTAATATTGTCCTTAAATATTAATGCTTGACTAACAATATTTTAGTATAGTATTCTCTGCATCATCTCACTATCGATTCAACCAATCGATATAATGTAGATAAGAATCTACTACCCAAGAACATTATTATACTTAGTTATTTGACACAAATATAAAGTATAATAACCAAACATGCTTTTATTAATGATAGAATATGATACAAAAATTCTCTAGTCAATTATCACATAATTGGTTCTAGGGCTCCTACTAACATCCTCAACTCATCATCATCCGTGAAGCACAAAAAGCAAATAAAAAATACATATACAAAATGATAAAAGTCAATACAATCCCTAAAAAAATGAGCATCGTAGCAAGACCAAACTAGTCATTATCTAGTCATTATCATTTATCAGAAACTAAATGAGTCTATTTAGGCACAAAACAAAAGAAAAAATAAATCATATTTTTCATCACCTAAACTAGAACAGTTGTAAATGATAGAATTGAGACAAAGGAAAAACAAAAAATTTATGAATGTAAATACTTCTAAATAAAAGCTAAACTTAATGTCTATTAGGAAACTAAAATGATAGAGATATCTTACTCTCTATTACTAAAAGTAATAAAATTTTCTATTTTGATTGAACACAATATGGACGAATATGTCAACATTTGAACTTAATCAATCAAGAAGCATAGTAGAATCAACCGGATCAGCTTGAAAATGTTAGGTTAGTTTTCCTTCTCCAATCTCAACAAGCGAGAGAAGCACAGAAAGGGCAACTAGAAAAGGAGAAGAGGGGGGAACTAAAAAAAAATAGTATTTTTAGTTTGTATTGTATGGATAAAAAAATACTAATTCATGTTGTTACCAATCAGAAGAGAAAACATCATCAACGAAGAAGAAATGTTACGAGAGACGCTAGGGTCGAGAGATATTGAAGAGAAATAAATTAGATCTTATAAAATACTATATATAATTAAAAATAAATTTAAAATATTAAAAATAGAGGCCCTTTGTGGCTCTATCCGTTGATTTTATAATGAGATCATTGCAAAATCCAAAGCTTTGATAAGAAAATGAGTTTATACAAATCTTTTTACATGATTATATTTTTTCCATTCTCTTAAAAAATATACATAAAATATATTTAATATACTAAAATTAGAGCAATCAATTTGGGTTGGACCTATCAGGTTAACTCACCCCGTTAGGCTAACACGTCCCGATAAATAATTTAAATGGTTTGGATTAAAATTTTATCAACTCATTTAAAATCGAGTCTAAGTGGGTCAACCCACCTGAGCATGTGACCTACATTGGTCAGTCCGCGAGTTGCAAAAAAAAAATCTCTAAAACTAAAGTAAAAAATTCAATTGGCTTATAGATTTGACGGCTAATGGGTTTGAATGCAACATTTATCAACCTATGATATGACAACTATGATGGAACTTGGATTTTCTCCTAACCGTATGAACTCTAAAAACAAAATAAGAATTCGATAGAGAAAATACAAGATATATAAGCATGGATCTATTATTTCTTCAAATCATGGCATAACAAGAATAAAATATAAATCGAATGACAAGGAATTTGATTGATGAGCTATTATCCTTGTCGTAGCGTTGTCGGTTTGATCACTGTGGAAGAAGATGCGGTGGAAAGAAGAAGGAGAATCTTCCAAGAGGCTTAGGGTTGACGGCGCCGTAAAGTTTGTTGTCAATGGAGAACAAGAAACTAGGTCAAGATGATGCCCTAAACCCTTAGAGACCTCCCCTTTATATAGGAATCTAATATGTTATTAACCCATAGATAATAACAGATTGACCTAAAAGGTTCTATACATTGAACTCACATCCAATAATCTAAGACCCAATAAATATTAGTTAGATCATTTTAAGGGCTCGGATTGTATTTACATGTGCAACTTACAAATAAGCTCACCTAATAGGGATAATAATATCCAACAATCTCCTACTTGAGTTATATGTGAGTTGTATGTTAAATATAAGTAAAACTTTAGTTGATATCAAACTTTATGGGTACAAGATACCCCTATAAATAATCTGGTCCATTAACTTCATTGGTATAGGACTAAAGAGGTCATAGCTACTGTATATAATCATAACAAGTCCCAATAGTAATCACAATACCAATGTTATTAATGACATAGATCAAGATGAGGATGTATAGAGTGAAAATTACATAAAATGTGATCAGTACACGTCAATTTCCTACTGGTTTAAAGTGACCCAAAAGAGTCTGATCATATTTGCAAATACCTTATGCTAAAATGCAATAGTAAATCATGATCCAAACTTTATGATTCTAAAAGGAATCTGTATTATATTTACAAACACCAAATGATAAACAGTAGCAATAAATCATGATATCGTATTCAGAGTGTCAAACAAATATATAAATTTTCAATAATATTTTGAACCTTAAGTACATACAATAATCAAAATAAAATGTTTATCTTTATTAACATAGAGCAATAACATAAATATAGACTCCCACTTGATGAGTTCTTCTCCCATAAGAAGAACTCTCATATCCACAATATACGCATGAAACACCTTAGGCACCAAGCCTTTGGTGAGTAGATCGACCAACATGGAATCTGTGCTAATGTGCTCCACCATGATCTGACGACTCTGAACTCTCTCTTTAACTGTTAGAAACTTGATGTCGATGTGCTTGAACTTCGACGAACTGTGATTGTTCTTGGCATAAAGTTCTGCGGCTTTATTATCACAGTAGATCCTCAGTGACCTGTCAATGCCATCAACGATATGTAATACTGTCATGAAACCGTAGCTAAATCCCGTGATTGGATGCTTCGTAGTATGCTACCAATTCTGCTTCCATAGTAGAAGTGGATACTGTTGGGAGCTTTGCGTTTAGCTAGAGGGGGGTGAACAGTTTCTCTTGGATTTTGTCTACAAAAGGTTAGCCAAAGCACAAAGAAAAAGATAGACAAAAACAATAATAATGAAGGAAATGCTAACTCTCTTGATTTACTTGGTTTTCACCTCCTTGAGATGATTAATCCAAGGATCCACACCCATACAACAAAGCTCCACTATGCTCTTCTCCTTTTCAATTAAGCTTGAAGGTGGAGAAACCCTCACAAAATGATCTCTTCCTCTTTTACAAGATGGAACTTAGAGTATGAGGAAGAGAGTAGGCTTTGGAAGCTTTGGGCACTTAAAAGAGGAATTTTCAATCATAATTCGTAACCTCTTCATGCCCCAAAGATTCCTCTTAAATAGAGGAGTGAACTGTTAACAAAACAGCTCAGCCCCCACACCAGTCGATTGCCACCAGGACCAGCCGACTGGTGTCCAACCAACGGCTAGCCTACCGGCTCAATTTTGAATAGACCAGTGGACTGGTGCCCAAACCAGTCGACTGATCTTTCTATGAGTTTTCTCTCAGCGTTGCTAGTCGACTGCTTCCCTTGCCAGTCGATTGTGCAACTTACAAACTCACTCTTAACCTCTCTGAAGTCCATCTTTCGTGTATGCCTTGAAGTCTACTTCCCTAGCTTGCCCCTTGAAGTTCTCTTCCTTTAGCTCTCGTCCTTGGATGCACACAAGTCCGTGACATGTCTTCATGCCATCATTCACGTATGCCTTTGAAGTATACTTCCTTGGCCTTGAAGTCCTCTTCTTTTGACTCTCGTCCCTCGGATAACTTTACTCTATTGTTCCTCATGTGTGGTTCACCAAATCCTGCATGACTCAAACACACACATCAAACTAATATGAACGTCTAATTGTCATACAAATCAAAACCCATGATCGTACAAGGAGCGACACGAACTAGCTAGAGGTTTTCCGAGGAGTCATCCACCGACTGATCGGGATCATCCACCTTATAGACTACCGTAGAGTAGGAGCTTTATCTCCGAACCACGTTAAATCTTTTTATCTTTGTTGATGCAGTCTGGCCCAATTGTTGTTTTGGTGTTGACAACGATTTAAGTTTGGTTGAATGAATTCGGATTAAGTCCAGATGGATCTGGGAGATCGCACGCTGGCATGGGAAAAGACCTAGTGGGACTAGGTGAAGTCCAGGTGGATCTGAGAGATCGCATGCTGGCATAGGAAAAGACCTAGTGGGACTAGGTGAAGTCCAGGTGGATCGGGGAAATCGCACGCTGGCATAGGAAAAGACCTAGTGGGACTAGGCACACCTAGTGAGACTAGGTGAAGTCCAGGTGGATTAGGAGATCGCACACTGGCATGGGAAAAGACCTAGTGGGACTAGGCACACCTAGTGGGACTAGGTGAAGTCCAGGTGGATCGGGGAGATCGTACGCTGGCATGAGAAAAGACCTAGTGGGATAGGTAAAGTCCCAATGAGTGAAGCTGGGCACGGAGTCTTGGTCTGGGGGACTGAGCATGAGTCAGAGAAGGCTAGGGAGCTCGTTCTCTTGACTTAGGGTTAAATTGGAAGCCTCAGGATTGGTCTGGTGACCGATCAAGGAATTGGCACGAACTTCTATTGTGGATCGGTCTGGTGACCGATCCAGAGAGGACTGATCGGTCTGGGGACCGATCAGGGAGAGAACAGAAACATTGGTTGGCTTCTATTTGGCTCCTGATCGGTTTGGTGACCGATCAGGGAGACCTCCTAATCGTTCTGGTGAACGATCAGAGGGACCTCTGAGCCCTTCTGTGAAGAATTATGATCGGTCAGGCTGACTGATCAAACATCGCGAGTTCCTCATTATGACCGATCAGGTTGGAGCTTGATCGGTCAGGGAGTGCCCTGATCGGTCCCCAGACCGATCAAGCCACAACCTGATCGGTCCCCAGATCGGTCTGGTGACCGATCAGTGAGGTTTGGCCTGCGAAGGCTGGGAATCCCAGCACTGTTGTGGATCGGTCCGGTGACCGATCCACGATCTGTGATCGGTCAGGGTGATCAATCACAAGGAGTTCGCGATTTCCAATTTCTCACTGTGGACCGATCAGGCTGGAGCCTGATCGGTCAGGGCTAACCTTGATCGGACCGGTGACTGATCAGGGTCCTCTCTGATTGGTCTGGTGACCGATCAGTAGCTGTAACTTTAATTCGAAATCGCTGTCAGACTTCTGATCGCGTATGCGTTTTCTCTGCTACCTACTGATATTGTGTGATATTGTTTGATATGCATTCGCTAAGCTTCTGTTGGAGTGTGCAGACTTTACAGGGATGATTCAAACAATGGAGGAGAGTCAAATGGGGACTTTCCATCGAGTAGGTTTGTCTGTTTACTCGTTTTAGGTCTCAACGGCTTCTGGCACGCGGCTGGCAACTGACGGAGGCTCAGCTGTAGAGGTCTTCAGTGGACTGAGTGCTCAGGGAGTCAAGGGGTCAGGCTATGGCTTCAGTGGATTCTGATGGAGAGCCTGGTGATGGGAGTAGAGGCTTAAGACAAAGCTGGAAGCAGAGGAGCGACAAGGAAGAACAGACAGAAAACTTGAGGAGTTAGGCTGAGCTGTGTTTTGTGCTCTCTGTTGCTTTGTGCTTGAGCGTTCTTGTTACATCTTTCTGAGCGATCCTTCTCATTGTCTAGTGCACTTAATCTCATATCAGCTTGAGGCAATTGTGGAGAGGTTTCTCCACCGAGAAGGAGTCGCTGTTATATCCGGGGTCACCTGAGGCTTGATCTGCCGACGATCAAGGGACCGCCCACCTTACGGGCACGCCAAGGAGTAGGAGCAAGTTATCCCCGAACCTTGTACATCCTCGTGTTAGTGTCTTTGGTTTGTATTCTCCGTTTCTGCATTTCTGTTAAGTTTGTTTCTCTGTATATGTTTTGTTTCCGCTGCTGCTAACCTAAGTGCAGAAAGTTAAAAAGAGAGCAAGAGTTTTGTGCCTGGCTACATTCACCCCCCCCCTCTATAGCCATCCAAGCACCAACAAGTGGTATCAGAGCTTGGAGCTCTATTCAAACGGCTTAACATCCGAGAGCTAACACCGATAGCCATGGGAGGAGAAGGGTTCAGCACAAACAGACCTCCATTCTTGGACGGGGCTGATTTTTCATATTGGAGGTCAAGAATGGAATTTTATTTGAAGACAAACATGAGCATGTGGTTCTCAGTCAAGGAAGATTTCTACCCTCCAAAGGATCATGAGGGAAAAGAGCTTGAGTTTTCAAGGTGGTCGGTTGAGCAAATCAAAAAGGGGGAAGTCAATGCCAAAGCTGTTGTCACCTTGCAATGTGGGATGAACAAAGAGCAGCTAATCAAGGTTGGCCCCTTCACCTCTGCCAAAGACCTATGGAACAAACTCATTGAGCTCCATGAAGGAACTGAAGATACCCGGAGAGCCAAGAAGAATCTTCTTCTCAGCCAACTTCAAAATCTATCCATGGAAGAAGATGAATCTGTAAGTATACTCCATGGTCGGTTCAAGGAAATCATCAACGGCTTGCATTCCATCAATGAAAAGGTAGAGAACCGAGACCTCGTAAGGTATGTTCTCAAAGCCTTCCCTAGGAATGCCTTGTGGTCATCCATGGTGGATGCTTACAAGGTTTCCAAGGATCTTTCCTTTATTAAGTTATTAGATCTATTTTGTGAAATGGAACTACATGAGATCTCTAACCAAAATCCAAAGAAGAAAGGGTTTGCTTTAGTGGCAAGTGACAACAAGAAGAAGAACAAGGAGAAGAAGAAGGAAAAAGAGGAGGAGAAGACTTACTGTCACGTGACTCTAGTGGCCTTAGAAGAGTCAAACAAAGAGAGTGAAGACGAAGGGAGTAACTCATCAACCGCGCCTTCATCATCTTCGGATGATGAAGAGGTAATCTCTCCTGAGTTAGATAAGTGCTATAGAATTATCGCATGTCTAACTAGTTTGCTTAAAAAATCTAAGAACAAGGTTAAGTCATTAAAATTAGAAGTAGAAGAATTAAAAGCCTCTAAGGATAAGGTACTTGATGACTTGCATGTTAAAAATCTTGAGGATGAAAATAAGGGCTTGAAGAGCGAAATTGAAAATCTCAAGAATATTCTTGAGAAGTTTTCAACAAGCTCTAAAACATTAGATATGATTCTAAATTCGTAAAAAACGGCTTACAACAAGGTTGGTTGGGTTACTAACCTAAAGAACCTAGTGTCATATCATTAATGTCAAGAATCCATTTTAGATCATCAAATGATTCTAGGGTTTAAAAAGTTAGGAAGTAAATGACTAAGGCATGGGTGCCAAAGTCTTTCATTGAAGATGCATTAGGTCCCAAAATTTGGGTACCTAAAACTTTTATTTTTAGAATTGTATAGCCTTGATTGAGGGGGAGCATCTATCAACATGGGTGGTTGATATTTGGTACTCCAAACACAAGGCCAATGATATACTCATGAGTGTAGTGATTAATGGATTCTCATTTCGGCAATAAGAAAAGTTTTCATGCAACATTTGATGATATATCCATGTACAAGATTAAACTAGTTTCAAAATAAATCAACAAGAAAAATGATATTACATGGATGGCTTAGATTGACTCATAACTTGCTCTTACCATGGATTGCTTAGGATGATTAGTTTTATTGTTGCAATTTATGGGTTATTGAAAATCTGGAATTTAGCCACTATATCTAAATTGCAGTTTTGTTTGTGACATAATTTAGGCTTAAGTGTTACTTAATATTTTGGAGATGAACTTAGTTGAGTATGCCATGATCTTACTGTTTGGGTGATTAACATTAATCTATGACATGCTAATTTTGGTTAAGAACAAGATGAATACATAGCTTGAACTGATCATTACAAAAATCTCACAAGGCATCACCAAACAAAGAACATGAGCTTCAAAATTCACTACTTAAGTTCTATGATTTAGTGCTTTCTTTGTATCAAACTAAATCAAGGTTCTAGGACTTAGGATACCTATATATATACATCCCCAACATCTAGCTCAAGTTTACCATGTTTTTCTGAATCATGTTGTAAATCTTGTTGTTATATGCTTTACTCTCAAGTATATTGGAGATGTTGTATGATATGAAAATATACTTTCTGGTTAAGGGACCCTTGTTAGGAACAAATGGGTCAAATCTAATTGAATTAGGGTTTATGAGTGATTAAGGTTTGAAACAAACCTGAGTTCAGAGTTTCTGACAGTTTTGCTTCTGAAATCTGATCGGTTTGTAGGCTGAGAGACATTCTGTATTGAACCAGATCGGTCCACCGACCGATCAGGACTCACCTTGATCGATCACCAGACCGATCAGGGGTCCTTCTGACCGGTCTGGTGACCGATCAGATCAGGGAATTCCCTGATTGGGTCAAAAACTCCTCAGTCCGATCCCATTTCATCAAATTGTATCAGATTACTTGATCATACTGACATAAACAAATCTGATACAAAGCAATTACAATTGGAATATACTCATCATACTTGGAATAAATGTAATACTGATTCGATACAAACCCGTGTTGAAATTTTTAAAATTCATATGAACGGGTTGGTTGAATCATGTCTCTTGTTCCTTGATCTCTTGCTCCATGATGAGGAATAATTTTCAGTTAAGAAACCCAAACCATGGTTCAGAAATCTTTCTGAAATATCAATTGTCGATGAAGTCTACACCCCTGTTATAGAATTTCAATTATTAATCCAGTCTGATCTTGAACGAATCAGAATTACAGAAATTTTTCTGAAAACTGATCGTCTATAGATAAATCAGAAGTTTTTCTGTATCAATCATCAGTGTGATGAAGCTGCTTTACTTACTTGTCATATGAAACATATACATGTTTGACCATAATATTATTCTATATATGTTTTCATATGCAATTCAACTTTATCCTTCATTTTATTTTGGATTTGGTGAGAGACCCGTGATTAAGGGGGAGGTATGTTTAAACTTAATAACCATACCCTTTTCGATGTTTGACAAAGGGGGAGAGAATGGTTGATTAAGTTTAGAGTTCATCATTGTAGGGGGAGGATCTTGATTCCCTTATGAAAATTGAATGGACTTCAATTGATCATTAATACCTAAACTTAAATCGGATTGTCAAACAACAAAAAGGGGGAGATTGTTGATACAGTCTGGCCCGATTGTTATTTTGGTATTGACAACGATTTAAGTTTGGTTGAATGAATTCGGATTAAGTCCAGGTGGATCTGGGAGATCGCACGCTGGCATGGGAAAAGACCTAGTGGGACTAGGCACACCTAGTGAAACTAGGTGAAGTCCAGGTGGATTTGGGAGATCACACGCTGGCATGGGAAAAGACCTAGTGGGACTAGGCACACCTAGTGGGACTAGGTGAAGTCCCGGTGAGTGAAGCTGGGCACGGAGTCTTGGTCCGGGGGACTGAGCACGAGTCAGAGAAGGCTAGGGAGCTCGTTCTCTTGACTTAGTGTTGAATTGGAAGCCTTTGGATCGGTCTGGTGACCGATCAGGGAGTTGGCACGAACTTTTGTTGTGGATCGGTTTGGTGACCGATCCAGAGAGGACTGATCGGTTTGGGGACCGATCAGGGAGAGAACAGAAACATTGGTTGACTTCTGTTTGGCTCCTGATCGGTCTGGTGACCGATCAGGGAGACCTCCTGATCGTTCTGGTGAACGATCAGAGGGACCTCAGAGCCCTTCTGTGAAGAATTATGATCGGTCAGGCTGACCGATCAAACATCGCGAGTTCCTCATTATGACCGATCAGGCTGGAGCCTGATCGGTCAGGGAGTGCCTTGATCGGTCCCCAGATCGATCAGGCCACAACTTGATCGGTCTAGTGACCGATCAGTGAGGTTTGGCCTGCGAAGGCTGGGAATCCCAGCACTGCTGTGAATCGGTCCGGTGACCGATCCACGATCTGTGATTGGTCAAGGTGATCGATCACAAGGAGTTCGCGATTTCCAGTTTCTCACTGTGGACCGATCAGGCTGGAGCCTGATCGGTCAGGGCTAACCCTGATCAATCCGGTGACCGATCAAGGTCCTCTCTGACGGTCTGGTGACCGATCAGTAGCTGTAACTTTAATTCGAAATCGCTGTCAGACTTCTGATCGCGTCTGCGTTTTCTCTGCTACCTGCTGATATTGTGTGATATTGTTTGATATGCATTCGCTAAGCTTCTGTTGGAGTGTGCAGACTTTACAGGGATGATTCAAACAATGGAGGAGAGTCAAATAGGGACTTTCCATCGAGCAGGTTTGTCTATTTACTCGTTTCAGGTCTCAACGGCTTGTGGCGCGCGGCTTGCAACTGACAGAGGCTCAGTTGGAGAGGTCTTCAGTGGACTGAGTGCTCAGGGAGTCAGGGGGTCAGGCTGTGGCTTCAATGGATGCTGATGGAGAGCCTGGTGATGGGAGCAGAGGCTTATGAAAAAGCTGGAAGTAGAGGAGTGACAAGGAAGAACAGACAGAAAACTTGAAGAGTTAGGCTGGGCTGTGTTTTATGCTCTCTGTTGCTTTGTGCTTGACGTTCTTGTTACATCTTTGTGATCGATCCTTCTCATTGTCGAGTGCACTTAATCTCATATCAGCTTGAGGCAATTGTGGAGAGGTTTCTCCACCGAGAAGGAGGCGTTGTTATATCCGTAGTCACCTGGGGCTTGATCTGCCGACGATCAAGGGATCGCCCACCTTACGGGCACGCCAAGGAGTAGGGGCAAGTTATCCCCGAACCTTGTACATCCTCGTGTTAGCGTCTTTGGTTTGTATTCTCCATTTCTGCATTTCTGTTAAGTTTGTTTCTCTGTATACGTTTTGTTTCCGCTGCTGCTAACCTAAGTGCAGAAAGTTAAAAAGAGAGCAAGAGTTTTGTGTCTGGCTACATTCACCCCCTCCCCCTCTATAGTCATCCAAGCACCAACAATCTTCTTGTTTGTATTAGTTTAGTTTAATTGTTATTCCGCTTACTCTCTAACACGTGTAGGAAGAAGAGAATCACGAATTGAGTGGGAGATTAGCTATTCACCCTCCTTTAATCAGGCCATCGATCCTAACAGTTATCTCGACATACAAGTCTAAATTATTTTTCTTATAATTTCAATTCAAATAATTCATGTATCTCCGATAATATCTCCAACATAATATTCATCTTAAAAGCATCTCACATTTCACTTCGCCCCTTGATTATTATTCAATTTCTTCAATTATTCGGTGTGGTTCTCTTAAAAGTTGCAAAATTTACGAGGGACATTTTGCACTGCAAATAATTTATCAAAGGTTGAAATGCTTAGAGGATTTTTATAGTTTATAATTTTATATTTTATTTTACCTTTAAAAGTTTTAGGATTTAGTATGGCTTCTTTAATATTGTAGGCTTTACTTGTATATATAGTTCATTCTAACATTGGATCTCTAAAAGAACGTATGTTAGTTTTTGAGTAAAACTATTAGATGAAGCTAGAGTTATAGAAATCTAGAAATAAGCAGGGGCGGCCCTGAGAGTGGGCTGGCAGGGCACCTGCCCAGGGCCCCACTATGAGTGGGCCCCACTATAAATATTATTATATATATATATATATATATATATACCTGAGATTTTTTATTTTTTTTATAAATTCAATATTTCTTCAATCTATTTTTTAAAATTATTTTTTTTAAAATTTATTTTTTTCTCAACATCTCTCCTCTATGTCTGTGTGACCATCTCCGAACGAACGACAAAGCTAAGTTAAAAGCTCTCTTCACCACTGTGATGTCCTTCCTCTCCGATTCCTCTCTCTCATATTTTGCTTGCGAGACAGTTCCCCTTTCACTTTTAGATCCTTCTCTTTATCAAATTTTATTGACTATTCCTATGACCATAACAACAACTGAAAGAAACTTTACAAATTAAAATTATTGAAATCATAATTGAGAACTATAATGAATCAAGAAAGATTGAATAATTTAGAGATCCTTTACACAGAAAATATATATATGAGGATATCTCATCGGATGACATAATTGATGACTTTGCTAAAAAAAAAATACAAGAACAATTCATTTTAAATAATATTGATTATTGATTAAGTTATTTTAAAAAATTATGTAAAATATTCTCTAATATATAGTTTCTTCAATTACATATTGTTTATAGTTTCACCCTGGGCCTATATTTTCTCAGGACCGCCCCTGGAAATAAGTAATAATTTTGGATGCTGTCTCTAGTATTTTATATTTTACTTCATGGTTGACTTTATTATACTTTAATTTTTTGAGTCTTTTATATTGATATAATAATTTTTTTTTCAAAATTATTTCATGATCTATATTAGTCAAATTTCATAAAAGTAAAAATTTGTATTAATTTATGATCATGTAGTAGTTTTGATCGAAATTGTTATATAAATATAAAGAATATAACGTATTTTCATAGAATATATCATCTCATATGATATGGAAATATATTTTCATAGAATATAATATCTCGAGAATATATATCTTTTCATATAATATACAATTTTTTATTGAACCACCTAAAAATATTTTCAAAATACTCAAATCATAGGGTAGTTTTAAAATTATCAAATTACTTATCTATTTTCGATTTTATCCTAGTCAAATTGATATCCCTCACTATGCTCTAAATTTGAAAATTTAAATCAGTTGACTGATTTAGTTTTTTAATAAAATTACTTTTAAATAAAATCGGTTTATAGATCAAACGATCTCAGATTAACATGAAATTAATTTTTATGAATTCGTCTAATTCTCTTAATTATATTCATGCCCTCAATTTGACTCAATATAGACTAGTGATTTTTTAAACATTAATTTGATTATTTGAAAATTTTAATTCACGTTCAAAAAATCACTACTCTCAATATATTCGGTTAAATTTATGTTTGAGGATATGGATAAATCGGGAGAATTAGACGAATACATAGGAGCTAGTTTTTTATCAATCTGAGGTCGTTTAGTTCATAAGTCGATTTTGGGCGAATTGAATTTTTCAAAAATCAAATTTATATTTAAAAAATCACTGCTCTCTATATATTGAGTCAAATTAATGTTTGAGAGTGTAAATATAATTAGGAGAACTAACTGAATAAATAGGAACTAATTTCTTGTCAATCCAACGCCCTTTGGTCTATTAGCCAGTTTTGTCATAAATCGACTAAAGGACCAAATGAATCGACTGATATATCAAACAACCTCTAATTGATATGAAACTAACTTATATGTTTTCGTCTAAGTCTCCTGATTATATTCATGCCCTCAAATATCAATTTGACTCATATATTGAGAGAAGTGATTTTTTAAATACGAATTAGATTATTCAAAAATTTTAATCCGTGTTAAAAAATCATTGCTTTATATATTGAGTCAAATTGATGTTTGAGAGATGGATATAATTAGAAAAAGTAGACGAACATATAGAAGCCAGTTTCATATCAATCCGAGGTCGTTTGATCCATCAACTGATTTGTTCGGTCTAAAAGTCAATTTTGGGCAAAATCGATTGATGGACTAAACGACATCGGATTGATAGAAACTAACCTTTATATGCTCATCTAATTCTTTTGATTATATCCACGCCCTCGAACGTAAATTTGACTCAATATTTAGAGAACAGTGATTTTTTAAACACGAATTTGATTGATCAAAAAATCCAATTCGTGTTCAAAAAATCACTATTGTTAATATATTAGGTTAATTTACATTTGAGAATATGGATATAATCAAGAGAATTAGATGAACACATAGGAGCTAGTTTCATATCAATCTGAGGTTGTTTGGTCCATCAGCTAATTTTGTCCGTCCATAAGCCAGTTTTGGGCAAAACTGGCCGATAGACCAAACTATTTTGGATTGACATAAAACTAGATTATATATGTCCAACTAATTCTCCTAATTATATCCATATCCTTAAATGTAAATTTAACCCAATATATTGAGAGTAGTGATTTTAATTTTTTCGAACACTTCGCGCTCAAAAAATCACTACACTTAATATATTAGGTCAAATTGATTTTTAAGGGCATTGATATAATTAAGAGAACTAATCGAACACATATGAACTATTTTCATGTCAATATGATGCCGTTTGGTCTATCAGTCAATTTTGTCCAAAACCGGCTAAAGGACCAAATGAGCCAGCTGATGGGTCAAATAACCTCGGATTGACATGAAGCTAACTCCTATGTTTTCGTCTAATTCTCCTGATTATATTCATGTCTTCTTAGCATGGCCCATGCCATTTTGCCGAGTTCCGCACAACACGGTCGTGTGGAGGCCACATGGCTATGCCACCCCAGGATATAGGGTCGTGACACCCCCTCTATAAACGGAATTTCCTTTTTTTTTCTTGGGAGGAAGTTTCTCCTTTAGGGAGACACCATCTTGGCTTCACCCACCATCTCCGACAGACTCTCCAACGACTCAAGGATCTCTCCGTCGCCTTCCACATCTCTACGGCTTGTGATTGGATCTGAAGATCCTTCTCTCCAACGGGCTAAGCTTTCTTCTCCCTTTCTCCTTGTTTGAGTGTTGGATGTTATTCTCTTTATTTCGGGTTTCTTTTCAATGTCTTGTGAGTAGATTCTCCATGTTCTAGGATGTGAAAAGTAATTGTGATGTGTATTTGGTGAAACTCCATGGATTGGCTTGTGCCCTTGTTTTAGAATTGTTCTTGTTTGATTAAATTTTATAAAGAGTTTATGCTTAAATCTTTTATGTGTATGCTTGATTATGGTGTTTGATTGAATGGATGTATGGAATGATCTCCATCTAGGAGATATGCTCAAGGTTGTATGCTCGGGGAACTCTAGGTGATATGGGTAATCCTTTAACCAGACAACCTTGAGCGTTACCTTGAAATGAAGATCACCTCCATACAAGGAATGACCTAATTAGAACTTAACGGTTTTTCCCTAATCCCATGCTAAGGACTCCTAGTGATAGAGGGTACTTTTAACCGGACTCTCTAAGTTGCCCTAGTTATCTAATACCGTCGGATTGTCAAAAGGAAGACACTCCAACGTGGCATTTGCAAGCCACACTGATATTTAGTAGGTCTCCTACAATGCTTGAACATAAAAACAAAGGCACTAGCTATTCATAGAACACCAACTACCATCACAACGAAACCTATATCCTAGAGCATCTCCTTCGTATAAGCTTTCCTCACTCACTCTTGAGCTCTCCCTCTTTTCTCACTCTAATTCTTATTGGTTTGCAATCATCCACACTCGATTAGTTTAGCTAATTCTCCTGGTCTTTCCTAGTGCTTGACAACTTAGTCCTTGTGATTTCGACAGCTCTTTATATTACTTGCGACTTTTTTGTACATTTACGGATTCCTCCATCAGCTCTCTTCAAAATTGTAAGGGGAGCTTTGCTAGAAATCTAATGGCTCATTCTATATCTAAAAGATGACCGTGTTTGTATTGAGCTAACCCATTTTGTTAAGGAGTGCAAGTTCAGAATCGATGAAAGATGGTATCATTATTATTGAAAGTTTTGCAAAGAATGAAATTCATGTCCATTATTAGCTCTTGTGGCTTTAATTGGGCAGCCATATTGTCTTTTAACCAAAGCAAAGAAATTCCTAATGATGGATACTGCGTTTCCAATTTGTGCCAGATTAGGTGAATCAATCATAACGAGAATAATAACAATAGTAAGAATAAATTTTATGAGGTTCACAAATACCATAATATATTAAATTAAAAGATTAATGATGCTAGTCGAAGAGGGTAACTGAGATTGTTTTGGGAAATGAGAAGCATCACAAGCATTATTAATATTGAAAGAATTATCTAAAATAGTTTTAGATAGTAATTGAAGTGGGTGACTGAAAGGATGTCCAGGACGCTTATGCCAAAGATTGGATATCGATGAACAGCATTGGACACATGTGGTTTTAGATTCCCATAACATAGTACAAACTATTACTCCATTTGCCTAAAAAAAATTGGAACCGCTACATTAGTGACCTCTTATGATGATCTCACATCATACGAAGGAAGGTTCAACGGGTACATAAGTGAAAAGCATAGAGCAAAGACTATCACAGACAGTGACATCTTGAGGGATGACTCTTTACTTAAAAAAATTCATATAAGAACAGTTTTTTTTTTAATTTTCAAGTGTGATTTTCAATCACTCCTACACTTTTACCAGATTTGAAAACCACTCCTCTTGTTACCACTCTTATATCCTATAGAAGCGGTTTTCATAACCGTTGATAGAATATAAATTCTAGAGTAGTTCAAACTACCATGAGACCTTGTAGGTGTAAGAACAGTTTTAAACTGCTCCTATATGTCATGAATATAAGAGTTATTTCAAAATAACTAAATGTCAGTATGGTAGACCTGCCCCAGGTCGGGTTCGAACTAGACCCAACTCCAAGCTCGTAATCGTGTAAGGTATCCATTGATCCGGTTCTTGCCCGGCCACAATTTCAAGTTTTTTTAAATAGATGTATGTATAGATATTTAAAAAAAAATAGTGGTAATGGGCTGGAATCTAGGTCTCCTAAATTAAAATCTAATATCCAAATCAACTAAAATACAACTATTAATGTTTTTATAAGTTAGTTAACTCTTTAATAACTAATCAATAGTTTCTTATGTTATATTATTATTCTTAATAATTAGAAGAAAAGTAAGAGAGATATTTATTTATTAATTAGTTTATAATCACTCGTCAAATCTTATAACATAGGCGTAGATGTTGCATGCAAAGACGGGAACGAAAGTTATGAATTTAGAGAAAAAATATTAAGTGAAAAAACTTAAGAAAAATAAATATAAGAAAAGAACAAAAATTAGTATGAATAAAATTAAAAATATATTTTAACAAAAATAAAAATGAGAAAAGATTGAAAACGGATATAAATAAAATTATAATTTATATGAATAATAAATATTTTAAATTAATTAAATAAAGTTAAATTCGATGGGTTCAAAATAATATTAAATTATGTAAGCGGTACACATTAGTTGTTATTTTTCAAAAAATTACTGATCAATTTTAACTTTGATGAGTTGTCAAATAAATTTATTTGGTCAAAAAATAATTAATTGTTAATTATTTTTTTTTTAACATCGACGGAATGACCTCATATATGATGAAAAATTTGCATGAAATGACCGTATATACGATGAAAAACATAGAAATATTTCGTGCCTTTGATGGTGGAATTTGAAAATCAATTCAAAAATATTAGAGCAATAAAAGCGGTTTATAGCAACAATTTACATGAAATGATGTTAAAAGTATTCAATATGAATAATTTTGTAACTGTTCTTAGAAGTTAAAACAAAAGAAATGGTTAATGGCAACGTTTGACACAGAACTGCTACTAAAAGTATCTAATATCATAAGTTTCAAAATTGTTTTTAATTGTTGAATCATTAAGAGCAGTTTACATAAACAGTTTATTTAAATTGATACTTAAGCTATTCAACAAGAGTTGTTGCAAAACCATTTTGAAAAGGTAAGGCAATAGAAACGATTTAGTTCAAACCGAATCTGTTGTTTTATTTTTAAGAGCGGTGTTAAAACCGCTCCTAATAAATCGTTGTTATACGGATACTTTTTTTGTAGTATAGCTTGCTTGATCCGAACATACTACCATTACTCCATTTGCCTAGTTTAATAGTCTTATTCGTAGTTAATTATGTTAGAACCCATGTGAGCTAGAGGGGAATGAATAGCTTTAATCGCTTTTTGTCTTTGCTTTGTGTTCATCATTGATTGTGCAATGGAAGCATCAATCAACTTGGACGTCACATGCACTACACTTTCATTTTACTTGATATCCACTTCCTTGAGGCGACTAATCTAAGGATCTACTTCTAGCGATCTTCTTTCACTATGATCTCCCTCATTCTCGTAAACATTCTGCAAATGGAGAAGCCTCTCACAAGCTTGATTATACAAGAACACGACAAGAAGAGCAAACACAAATATAATCGAAAGCGAAAACGACTTTACAATGAAATCTTGCTTGCTATCTTGTTGTTTGAAAATACCTCTTGTTGACTTGGAAATACACTAGCACTTCATCTCAGAATCCCCAAGAATCAGCAGCTTCAAATCTCTAGAAAACCCTCTTTTATAGGCCTGGTTTCAAGCTGAAATATGTCTCCCAATTGATTAGTCTTACCCTCAATCAATTGTCACGTCAGATCCAACCATTCAAACTCACAAAGCGGCTCTTTTCTATCCGATCAATCAATTGATGAGACACACCAATTGATTGCAGGATGCCAATTGAATTCCTCAATCAATTTCACATCCTTATGTTCGCTCAAGAAAACATTGTCAATTGATTGACAATGCTTAATCTATTAGACCAATAGAATTTGTAAGTTTTTGTTCATGGATCACAGGCGAGCAATTGATTGTAGTCCAATCAATTGCACCAATTGATTCTGGATAATTGTGCCCCGGGGGAAGTAAGCTCCCTTTCCAAGGTTAAATTCACATCTGGCATGGTATCTGATTGACCTCAACCTACCAAGACTTCCTTTGCCCAATATTCAGTCATCCGTGACTTGTTGAGACTTTTCGTTGCTCAATATCTGATCAACCTTGACCTATCGGGACTTCCACCAAGTACCTAGTCAACCTTTGAGCAACTTAGACTTTTACTTGCCAACTTTTCGTTGGACTTCCGATCACCATCAGTCAACATTTGACCCACTTGAGCTTTCCTCTTGTGTTAAGTATCTGATCCTTCATACCCACTTAGATTTCTTGTCCATGCCAAGTGTCCAATCCTCCGTGATATACTTGAACTTTTCTCTTATCAATTTTCCGTTGAACTTTTGGCAATGTCAAGTATCTAGTCAATCTTGACTTACTTGATTTTTCTCTCACATATTGATCAGACATCGAAATCCAAACTCGAGTCAATCTGCAAGCTTGATCAACCTTGATCAAGATCTATTGCACCAACAAAATATGGTATTACACAAAAATATCACATTACAACCTAAGGCCGGTGTAAATTTTGCTAATGGAAAACAAATTCAATTTGGAATTCGGAATATGGAGCACATCATCCAAATTATATCATTATGTAATTTTATGGATCAAATGGAATTAATTTTAGCGTGACATCCATTTGCACATTAGAAATAATTTAAAAATTTGTGGGCTTCCAACCCTCTAGTTTGGCATCCCTTCCATGGTAACTATGTCCAACAGAAAATCCATTAATAAAAAGCAATGATCAAAAGTATATTCGTCCATATCAGTGAGTGAATTTGTAGTGTGATCACGGGCCAGCTTATATGTAACCTAGCCTGGTAGCCTGGCAACTCGTCAGGAGGAGATAGGCTTATGGGCCCCGGGAGCCCGTCGAATATGGGCATGTACAAGCGGATTGGCCCATTTCCCCCGAATACGAGGAAACATTGGCCTTGACCAAGGCAGAGGGGGCCAGAAGCCCCGAAGGCCCCCAAGCCTAGGAAGTCCTGGGTAGGGGAGTTCCTAATCAGAGAATCCCGAGTCGGAGAAGCGCAGACTCACAACACCCCCAAGCTTTAGCACTCCCGAGTCAGGGGAGCCGCAACTCAAAGTATCCTAAAGTTGTAAGCGGATCTACTCCCACGCACCTCTCAGCTCGGTTCCTAGTCGGACAGGTGGCGGCCCACACTCCCTAAGTATAATCCCACCAATGGTCCAAACTCTCACCCACGTGCGAGTCGTAAGCGAGCATGCGCACCTCTCGGCTCGGGGCCCAGCCGAACGCATGGCAGCCCACGCTCCTAGGGTCCTCCCGAGTACCACCATATCATGAGCTCCCCGAGTCAGGAGCACCTAGAGCTAGAAGAGTACTCGGTCGTTAACCAGACTATCCCCGAGTCGGCTGAGTTCGGACGTACATCACGAACCACGCTCGCCACGACTCAGGAAGCATACCTTCGCTCGGGAAGCCTTCCTCAACTCGGGAAGCCAAACCGTCTAAGGTTCTTGTCGTGACTTATCAGAACAACCACTGTTAAATACCAAATTTTATGGGGTTGAAAAGGTGAATTTCGAAAATTAGGGGCCTAGTTGCAATTTTCTAAATTTGTTGGGCTTATTTGCAAAACGTCAAACCCATTAAAAAGCCCTAAAAACTTCCCCCCATTCAGTTTCTTCCCCGACCCCCTGCCTCGACGATGCCGCAGCCCGCACGCGACGGTTCCGCCTCAGCGACGCCAACGCCGACGCCGACGCTGTCGCTTCTCCCCGACGCCGACGCTGACGCCGCCCTTCTCTTCTTCCTCTTCATCTTCCTGATTCGCGATTTCTCCTTCACGCGAGTCGCCAACCATCCTCCGAACCCTAGCCACTGAAATCTCCTTGCTTTAGTGCTCTATTTCTGATCCAAGGCTGATCTTCGGGTGTGGGATGCTGACAGGTAAGGTTTCATGGTTTCTGTGTTGATTCTTGGGTTGGATTTAGTTCTAGTGTGTTAAATTTGGTTTAGATGAGGTTGCGGCTCCTGGATGTGATAGGGATTCGAATTGGAGTTATGTGTGTTGGTGTGGACAATTACTACAGTTTGAGGAAGAGCCGTGCTCCACAGGTCACCCGAGGAAGGAAGAAATGTGAGGTAATTAAGTTTCCTCTTTCTTCCAAATTCTTGTTCACAGAAACTTCATATGGATTGGTCTGTGTATGAAGTTAAAATTTGTTAATTAATTAAAGGAGCAAGCTGTGATCTTAGGTAAGTTTAAAATGATCGGTGAATTAAAAGTATGTTTATTTTCCAAGTGGTCATGTTGCGGAGCTAAGTATAATTTGATGTATGTTGATTAACTCGGGTGATTTGGTGGTATTTGGACTGGATTAACATTTAGTTAGTTAATGAATTGATTAATCGATGGTTAGATAATAGCGGGAAGGAGATGGATTAATTAGGATTGATAATAAGATTAATCCTAATACTGTTTAATTGTTAGTTTAGCTACTTGATTAGTTGTAACAATAGCTTAACTCTAATCCTTAATACAGGATCCTGATTTGATACGACGTCTTGGACGAGAGATTTGATTTGGACTTGCTCAGTTGATCGTGAAAGGTTCTTTTCGTTTGCGAAATTCTTCAATAAAAGGCGGGTACTTCTCCTTTGAACTCGAGTAGTTTTCTTTACCTTAAAAGCATGGCTATATTATGTCTGATAGGTTGATTGACCTTGTTCTTTGTCGTTATTTAAAACATCGTCGTTGAGACTTATTCTTCGTTGATCTTCGAGTGTTCCCAAATTCGTATCTATACAGTCCTCGGTTGGTTTTCTGTTCTATAAAGTACCGCTTGTACGCGAGTACCTAGAAGTCCATTACACACAGATAGGTTTATTTGACATTAGAAATACCCTACCTAGTAGTGTAGGTGCATAATCGTTGGTTTTGATTTCCGGTTGATTGTATTGATGCATCGTGTATTCGTTGGACTTTATTGCATAGTTGTTTCTCCGGTTGTTCGTGCATCGTATAGCATGCATCATACTTGCACGTTGCATACTAACGACTGTTGGCTTACATTTGGTTAAGCCGTCGTTAGTCATATTGTTGCTCGAGTCGCTCAACCACTTGTTGTCGTGGTAGTTGTTAGAGTGCGAGTATCTGTCCTGTTGTGCCAAACAGTGACACCCTCACCGTTGTTTTTAGAGGGATGAGCTGTTGGTGGCTCACCCTCACCGTTGTTTTTTTAGGGATATTGTAGCTGTTGATAGCTCCCCCGATGTACCGTGGGTCTGGAGTGTGGACTCCCCAGCATCCTGCCCACTCAACCACGCCTTTTGTGGTATTTGTTGTTGGATTGGTACAGTTATCACAGCCCTACCCACTCGGTCACATAGATGGGATGTGTTGACGGCTTGACTGACGTCAGGGGTGACACATGTCATTGCATCATATGCATACGTATTTCTTTTACGCATTTGCTTGTGTTTGATGCACTTATATGAGCTATAGTTGTTGCACATGATTGACATGCATCTATATCTTGGTTTCATTGTTGTTGCGTTATTTTACGCCTGTTTAGTGGTTATTCGATTTTATACCATGTCGTATTATATTTGTTAGCATGATAAGGGAATCTTATACTTCTTATGGACTGTACCCTGCTGATTCTCTACTTCGTTATCTTATTTATGTCATGCTTATTGTCTACTCATATACCCGTAGAGTCCGCCCGGACTCACCACCCCTGCTTTCCCTTTTTGTTTCAGATAGCAGGTAGACGTATCTCTTGGAGCCAGAAGAGGATCTAGTTGCCAGTCCCCAGTGTTGAGTAGAGTTAGTCTTCCGTATTTGGTTTAGTTATTTATTTCAGTACTTGGAGTTGCATTTTATTCGTTATTGGGTTTTGTCGATATCAGAGACTTTTGTGTTCTGTTTGGATTGTATTTCTTTTCTGTTTAAGGTGGTTGAGCCACCTGTTTCTTTTATGTTAATATAAACTGTGTGGTGATGTTTTATTTTCTGTTATGATGGCTGAGCTATCTTTTATGATGAGTGTGTTATGTATAATTGCCCCATATTGTCCGCCGTACAGGGGAGATGTTGCCCGATTTTCGAGCAAGCATGTGCCTCTGGGGGCGTGACAACCACTCCCTGACATAGGCCTAGCAGAAGAAGTACAGGGTCGGTGCAGGTTTGGCCGAATCATGAGTATCTCGCTGATGCCATGATCTTCCTGTCATACCCTGGCCCTTCCGTACTACGGCCACATACGCTTGTGTCAGGCCGAGCGACGCCTGACGGCGCTCGCCCTTAGGTTGACAGCGCCCCTTTCCTTATTCCGGTATGCGACACAATACCCTGCCACCCTGGCTTTGCCTTACCCTATCCTCGTATATGACAAATAGGTGGCAGATGGGGGCAGAAGCTGTCAGCTTCCCCGGCTATATAAGCCTCTCCACTCCACATCCCCAGGTACGCACAATAGTATTCCCCAGGTACGCACAATAGTGTTTTGCTACTGTTCTATTGCCTTTGCTGCTCTTCCACCACCGGGGACTGACTTAACCGTCGGAGTGCCTTGCCGGGGACTTTTTCTGGCGGGTTCTAACGGTCTTTTGCCTTGCAAATCGAAGCTATCATCGGAGCCAGCATCAACGGTTCGTGATCTTCGGGAGACCACGTGCTCTTGGGAGTCCACTTCGCTTCACGACAGGATCAAATTTGGCGCTAGAAGGAGGGGCATTTTGCCTGATCGGAAGTGAAAGATGGAAGATCCCAACCGAGTTATGATGACTGTCACACCCGAGGAGTATGAGCTCTTGATGGCTACTAGAGCTCAGAAGACCCCCAGAGGCCTTCGCAGGTCGGTAGCCGGGCACCTAGATTCCTCGAGCCGGCAGCGCAAGGGAAGTCGGGAGGTAGGGGAAGGCCTACCCAACTTGAGGGGGGTTCTGCTCCCTTTCCCGCGACTTTTTATTGGGATCGGGACGACGAAGCCGACTCAGCGGCGACCGAGGCGTCAGCGTCCAACCAGATGCATGGGTCGCGTCTCGACAAGGGAAAGGCCCCGCCTGACCCCTCTCCGACCACCCTGGTACACAGTCCCTTTTCTTCCTGGATCCTGGAAGATCCAGTTCCCCGACACCTTCGCTTCTTCACGATTCCCGAATATGCGGGGACCACCGACCCAAAGGAGCACTTGATGAAGTTCGAAAGTGCTGCCCTGCTCCACCAGTACCCAGAGGGCGTCAAGTGCCAAGCCTTCCTAACGACCCTCTCAGGCCCAACCCAGACATGGTTCGACCGACTCCCCAATGGGTTGGTAATGAGCTTTGAGGAGCTCAGAAGGGTTTTCCTCCAACACTTTGCCAGCAGTCGGAGGCGCCACAAAACGAGCCTCAACTTGTTCGCGTTGATGCAAGACTCGAAGGAATCTCTTCGAGCCTACATCAAAAGATTCAACGGAGTGGCGCTGGACGTGCCAACAGCCACACCTGAGGACTTGATCAGCGCCTTCTCCCAAGGACTACAAGAGGGAGGTTTCTTTCGCTCGCCGATCAAGAAGCCACCGAAGGATTTCAACAGCCTACAGGGAAAGGTTGTCAAATACATAAATGTTGAAGAGGCGCAGGCCGTCAGGAAGAAGGAGTCAGTCAACACGCTGACTCCCAACCCCGTCCAAAGCAACATATCCCTGGGCGGGCCCATCCGCAGCTTGCGAGGCCATATCGACAGAATGGGAGGGGAGTGACGGCATGTGCAGCAAGTGGATCAGGGATGTCTACCAACTCGCTGGAAGCCCTACTACTCATTCCATCAAAGCCACACCCACGCCACAGAAGAGTGTCGACAAGCCGGTAGGGGTCGAACTCCTGCTCCCCTAGGGCGTGGGCAACAAGCATCACCCAGGCGTGGCTCGGGTCGGGGCGGCCCGGCCGCACCCCCAATGGCGGAGGAGCCTCGAAGAAATCCCCCGGTTGCTCGCAATCTGTTTCCATCGGAGGACCGAGCTGAGGCCTAGGAAATGGATGAAGAGCAAGCCAACCGACAAAATGCCATCCGAGGAGGAGTGCACGTTATCTCGGGCGGACCGACCGAGGGAGACTCCAATCGAGCGCGGAAGGCCCAGGTGCGCCGTTTGGAAATCCATCAAGTTGGCACTAGCTCGGCACAAGCAGCAGGGCCCTTGATTAGTTTCGGGCCCCAAGACCTACAGGGACTGGAGGTCCCGCATAATGACGCCCTGGTCATCACCGCTGTCATCGCAAACTACAAGGTCCACCAGACCATCGTGGACACGGGCAGCTCGATCAACATACTGTATCGACCAGCTGCAGATCGAGATGTCCCAGCTGGAGTTGGTGGCCACCCCGTTGTTTGGGTTCACGGGGAACCAGGTGCAGCCAATCGGCCAAATCTGTTTGGCCATTTCCTTAGTCAAGGAGCCGTTAAAGAGGACTAGATGGTCCACTTTCCTGATAGTCGACGCTCCCTCAGCCTACAATGCTATTTTGGGCCGATCGGCCCTCAATGAGTTCAGAGCCGTCACCTCCACCTTCTACCTCAAGATCAAGTTTTCAGTCGGAGACAAGGTAGGAGAGGTTAAAGGGGACCAGAGGGTAGCCCGGAGATGTGTGGACGACGTCCGGGTGGAAAGCCAGAAGGCCCCTCGTCCCTTCTCGAGCTGCAATATGGTCCAAGCCTCGCCATGGGCCGAACTGTGCGCTGACAAGGAGGAGGTCCAGCTACTCCCCGATCGGGAGGAATCTCGAGTCAAAATTGCGGCTGGGCTGCCTAACGAGCTGAAGGAGCCCCTGCTGGAATGTTTGGCTCAGAACCAGGATGTGTTCGCCTGGTCGGTCAAAGAGCTGAAGGGCGTCCGACCGGAGGTGGCAGAGCATCACCTCCATGTATATCCCAATGCTCGGCCCGTCAAGCAGAGAAAGCGGGACTTCAGCACCGAGCAAAATAAAGTGATCCTGGCCGAGATCGAGAAGCTTCTAGAAGCCGGCCACGTTCGGGAGGTCCAGTTCCCAGCTTGGTTGGCCAACGTAGTGTTGGTGGCCTAGCCCGACAATAAGTAAAGGGTCTGCATAGACTTCGGGGACCTCAACCGGGCTTGCCCGAAAGATTATTATCCTCTACCCCGGATCGACCAGATGGTCAACTCGATGGCCGACAGCGAGCTCATCTCCATGCTGGATGCATATCAAGGGTATCATCAAGTGCCCCTGGCCGCCGAGGACCAAGAGAAGGTCAGTTTCATCATGGCAGACGACACCTACTGCTACATCGTCATGCCGTTCGGGCTAAAGAATGCGGGGGCTACTTATCAGCGGATGATGAACAGGGTCTTCCGGGCACAGATTGTCCAGAATATTGAAACATACGTGGATGACATTTTGATCAAGTCCGGCCGAGCGGAAGACCTGATAGCTGATGTGGAGGAGACTTGCCAAACCCTGCGTAGGTATGAACTTAAGCTAAACCCTGCCAAGTGTCTTTTTGGGGCTCAGAGCGGAAAATTTCTGGGGTACATTGTGACTGAGAGGGGCATCAAGGCCAACCCCAGCAAAGTCAAGCCCTGCTAGGCATGCCCCCACCCCAGAATCTCCGAGAGGCACAAAGGCTCACTGGACGGATCATAGCTTTATCCTGTTTCATTTCCCGGTCGGCTGAGCGCGGGCTGCCATTCTTCAAGACCCTTCGCAAAGCCACCAAGTTTCAATGGGACACCGACTGTGACAAGGCGTTTGAGGAGCTAAAGGCGTATCTTGCCTAGTTACCCGTGCTAGTCAAGCCCGAAGTAGGGGAAGCGCTGTCTGTATACTTAGCTGCCTCTGCTGACTCGGTTAGCATGGTTTTAGTCAAGCAGGAGGGGGTTGAGCAGAAGCCGATGTATTTTTTCGCCCATTTACTGAAAGGAGCCGAGTGTCGATATACGTCACTCGAAAAGTTGGCGTATGTGTTGTTGTTAGGTGCTCAGAGGCTTCAACCTTATTTTCTGGTGCACCCCATCGTTGTCTTGACCAACAGCAACTTGGGTCGGGTAGCCTCCAATCTAGAGGCGTTGGGCCGATTGATCAAGTGGGCCATTGAGTTGAGCGAATATGACATCTAGTACCAGACTCGCCCCGCCATCAAAGCACAAGCATTAGCAGATTTTTTGAGCGAGTTACACTCGGAGGAGCCCGAAGAAGCCTGACAGGTGTATGTGGATGGCTCGTTGGCTCGGTCGGGCAGTGGGATCGACATCTTGATGGTCTCCCCGAAGGGGGAACAATTACACTTATCCGTCCGACTGGAGTACCGAGCCACAAATAACGAGGTTGAATATAAAGCCCTTATAGCTGGATTACAAGCGGCCAAGCATGTGGGAGCCGCACGGGTGATACTGTATTCCGACTCTCAGTTGGTCACCCAATAGGTCGTCGGTCGGTTTGAGGTCAACAGCGACCGACTGCAGGCCTTCGTAGAAGCCTATGTGAAGTTGAAGGTCGAGTTTCAGGAGGTGAAGATACAGAAGATCCCCAGGGAAAGTAACCTAAGGGTGGATGAGTTGGATAAATTGGCCAGCTCAGTCAGCTCCTGGGTGCTTCCTCAGCCGGGCGGGCCGACATTGATGATCATACAGATAGAGCGACAGGGTGAGCTACAGCTAGGATCTGACTGGAGAACACCACTCATTGCCTACCTGACGGAGGGGGTTGTCCCGGTTGACCGAGAAGAAGCCCGACTACTCAGAAAGCGGACGATCCAGTACACCATGGTCGGGGATGTGCTATACAAGAGGTCTTTCGCCCGGCCTCTGCTCAAGTGCCTGGGCGAGGAGGATGCAGACTATGTGCTTAGAGAGATCCACATGGGAGTCTGCGGAAGCCACGCTGGAGCTCGGGCTGTGGCCTGAAAAGCACTACTGGCCGGCTATTACTGGCCGACCTTGCAGAAGGATGCCAACAAGTTGGTTTCCACTTGCTTGTCCTGCCAGAAGCATCACTGCCTCTTGCACCGACCCGTGGAGATGATGAAGGCATTGGCAGTTTCTTGCCCATTCGATCAATGGGGCATGAATATCGTGGGACCCTTCCCGATCGCCGCGGCTCAAAAGAAGTTTCTGCTGGTGGCCATTGATTATTTTTCCAAATGGATAGAAACGGAGGCCCTGACGTGCATCACCGAGCAGGCCGTGATCAAGTTCCTGTGGCAGAATATTTTATGTCGGTATGGAATTCCTCATAAGCTCGTCTTAGATAATGGAAGGCAATTCCAGGGCTGAAAGATACAGGAATGGTGCTCGGCCTACGGCATCCAACAAGCTTTCACCTCTGTGGCGTACCCACAAAGTAATGGCCAAGCATAAGTGGCCAATCGAGAGATACTTAGAGGGTTGGAGACCAAGATGGATCATGCTGGAGGGACTTAGGTGGACGAGTTTCCGAGTGTCTTATGGGCTTTGCGGACCACACCAAAAGAAACCACGGGCCATACTCCTTTTCAATTGGTATATGGAAGCGAGGTCGTGGTGCCGGTGGAAGTCGGTTGCGAGTCGGACCGGCGCAGGGCTTATGATGAGGATAATCCAAAAAGGAGACACCTGGAGCTAGACTTGGTCGAAGAAATTCGAGATAAGGCAGTCGCGCGAATGTTCGCGTACCGCTAGAAAATGAAGCAAAGATATAATCGGAAGGTCCTGACGAGAGCATTCCAGGTCGGGGATCTCGTCTGGAAAAGAATCAAGCCGGTCGTGGACGTCAGCAAGCTGGAGCCACAAGGGAAGAGGCTCGATCGGCCAAGGAGCACGATCCACCTCCAACCCTATCGAGAGGCCGAGTAAAAGCTTATAATACAAATGTACTGCCTGACTGCAATGATAGTGGAAGGATGGGTCCTCGCTCAACTTGCAGGTGTTCAAGACTCTCGCCTTGCCAACGAGTTATAAGCGGGTCACGCTCCCTGGGTACAATCCGACCGAGTGTCTAGACTCTCGACTTGCCAGCGAGTTATAAGCGAGACTAGCTCCCGCGCACCACTTGGCTTAGTGTCCCCGATTGGACGCGTAGCGGCCCACGCTCCTTAGAATAGGCCTAACCGAGTGTCCAGACTCTCGTCTTCGTACGAGTTATAAGCGGGCATGCCCCTGTGCAACCCTCGGCTCGGCTCCCAGTTGGACACGTGGCGGCCCACACTCCCTGGGTACAATCTGACCTAGTGTCCAGACTCTCACCTTGCTAGCGAGTTATAAGCGGACCAGCTCTCGCGCACCATTGGCTCAGTGTCCCTGATCGGACACGTGGCAGCCCACGCTCCTTAGAATCGGCCTGACCGAGTGTCCAGACTCTCGTCTTCATACGAGTTATAAGCGGGCATGCCCCCGCGCACCCCTCGGCTCGGCTCCCAGTCGGATGAGTGGCAGCCAACGCTCCCTGGGTACAATCCGACCGAGTGTCCAGACTCTCGCCTTGACAGCGAGTTATAAGCGGGACCAGCTCCGGCGCAACACTCGGCTCAGTTTCCCCGATCGGATGTGTGGCGACCCACGCTCCTTAGAATCGACCCGACCGAGTGCCCAGACTCTCGTCTTCGTACGAGTTATAAGCGGGACCAGCTCCTGCACACCCCTCAGCTCGGCTCCTAGTCGGACGCGTGACGGCCCACACTCTCTGGGTACAATCTGACCGAGTGTCCAGACTCTCGCCTCGCCAGCGAGTTATAAGCGGGACCAGCTCCCGCGCACCACTCGGCTCAGTGTCCCCGATCGGACGCGTAGCGCCCACGCTCCTTAGAATCGGCCTAACCGAGTGTCCAGACTCTCGTCTTCGTACGAGTTATAAGCGGGCATGCCCCCGCACACCCCTCGGCTCGGCTCCCAGTCGGACGCGTGGCGACCCACGCTCCCTAGGTACAATCCGACCGAGTGTCCAGACTCTCACTGTTAAATATCGAATTTTATGGGGTTGAAAAGGTGAATTTTTGGAAGTTAGGGGCCTAGTTGCAATTTTCCAAATCTGTTGGGTTTATTTGCAAATTTCCAAAATAAATATAAACCGCCCTAAAAGCCCTAACTTCCTCCCCGATTCCTTTCTTCCCGTTTCTCTTCCCCGACCCTTTCGGTTTTCGCCCGACGCCGTTCCCGAGCAAGCCGACGCCAACCTTCCCTCTCTGCGTCGACTTTCTTCCTCACGCCCATCTCCTCTGTCAGACGCCGCAAGCAAGCCGACGCGAGCACCGCCGAAAGGCAGCCACCGCCGCAAGCCCTAGCCGCCGCACCCTCTGTTCTCCTTCTTCCATCCTCTGTTATAATTTCGCCCAGACCTAAATAGGGCAACGCCGACCATCACCCAGGTGAGATTGCTGGCTTCGGTTTGATCTATGGTTTTGTAGTGATAGGATTGATGAGCTATTCTTGGGGTGGGTTTGTGAATCGAATATATAGTGGAAATGATGAATTGGGTGTTGATGTTGTTATTGCCTAGATTAAACTTGGGATTGATGGTGTTACGATTTCAGCCAGTGACCTGGTTCCCTGCTGAGTTCCGCATCGGCAAGTTACCTTAGGAAACTTTGTGATTTCTCTGTTGCGCAAGTTGGTGTTCGATTAGAGCAGGGAAGTTCCTTGTCAGCACAGGTAAAGGATTCCTTTCCTTTTAGTGATTGAGTGTTGTTTAAATAGAATAACGTGGGTAGAATAGTTGCTCATTGTCTTGTTCTTGGAATTGGTACCCTGCGAGTAAGGATTAGTTGAATTTATAATTAATTAATGCGTTGATTAATTAATTAATTATATATGTTATAGCTGGGATTTGATCTAATCATGGTGAGTATCTTGTTTAGCTTGGAAGATTTAGTTTGTATAATTTGTTTGAATGAACCAGTTGTATTTACGAGTTAATTAAATATGTATTATAGTTAGGATTTATCCTAATTATATTTCGTATTTTGTTTAGCTAATTTGTTAATTTTATAATTAGCTAAACTTTATTAATTATTATACAGGACCTTGACCTCGGACTCGTTTGGTTGATCGTTTTGGGTTGATCGTGGGAAATTTAATTCGGGCATGTTCTACAATTATAAGACGGGTACTTCTCCTTTGTACTTGAGTAGTTTCCTTTTCCTTAAAGTATGGCTATCTTATGTCTAGTAGGTTGCTTGACCTTGTTCTTGTCGTTTGTTATTTTAACATCGCCGTTGATACTTTTTGTTCGTTGATCTTCAAGTATTCCAAATTTGTATCCGTTCAGTCCTCTATTGGTTTTCTATTCTGTAAAGTGTCGTTTGTACGCGAGCACTTAGAAGTCCATTTAACACAATTAGGTTTATTTGGCATTATAAATATCCTACCTATTAGTGTAGGTACATAATCGTTGCTTTGCGATTTCTGGTTGGTTGTATTGATGCATCATATACTTGTTGGATTTTATTACATCGTTGTTTCTCCGGTTGTTCGTGCATCGTATAGCATGCATTATACTTGCACGTTGCATACTAACGACTGTTGGGCTTACATTTGGTTAAGCCGTCGTTAATCATATTGTTGCTCGATTCACTCAACCACTTGTTGTCGTGGTAGTTATTAGAGTGCGAGCATCTGTCCTGTTATGCCAAATAGTGACACCCTCACCGTTGTTTTTAGAGGGATATTAGAGCCGTTGGTGGCTCACCCTCACCATTATTTTTCGAGGGATATTGTAGCTGTAGTAGCTCCCCGGATATACCGGGATTTGGAGTGTAGGCTCCCCAGCATCCTGTCCACTCAACCACGCCTTATGTGGTATTTGTTGTTCGAGTGCGTACAGTTGTCACAGCCCTACCCACTCGGTCATACAGATGGGATGTGTTGACGGCTTGACTGGCGTCAGGGGTGACACATGTCATTGCATTATATGCATACGTATTTCTTTTATGCATTTGTTTGTGTTTGATGCACTTATATGAGCTATGGTTGCTGCACATGATTGGCATGCATCTATATCTTGGTTTTTATTGTTGTTGCGTTATTTTACGCCTGTTTAGTTGTTATTCAGTTTTATAACCTGTTGTTCGATATATGTTATGCATGTTTAGGTTCCTATATTCCTTATGGACTGTACCCTGTTGGATTCTCTACACATTATACATTGTTGTTATGCCCATGCTTATTGTCTACTCATATACCCGCAGAGTTCGCCCGGACTCACCACCGCTACCACATATTTTTGTTTCAAGTAGCAGGTAGATATTTTTCTTGGAGCCAGGAGATGATCCAGTCGCTAGTCCCGAGAGTTGAGTTGTTTTTCGTATTTGGTTTAGTTGTCTATTTTTAGTACTTGAAGCTGCATTTTATTCATTATCGGGTTTTCTCGTTATCAGAGACTTTTGTGTTTTCTTTGGATTGTAGTTCTTTATGTTTATGGTGGCTGAGCCACCCATTATCTTTTATTCTAATATAAACTGCGTGGTTGTGTTTACTTCTATATACGTGATGCTAGCCGCATGTGGCTAAGCTATATGGGTGAGAGTGTATGTATAATTGCCCCATATTGTCCGTCATACAGGGGAGATGCTGCCCGATTTTCGAGGAAGCATGTGCCTCTGGGGTCGTGATAATTTTTGGTATCAGAGCCAAGTTTCTGAGTTCCTTTGGGATCTGTGGATTTTTTTTATGAAGTTGTTTTTGGTGCGTCAGTTTGTCGAGGTTTTGTGATGTTTTGGTGTCTGTGGGTTTATGGAGTTGTTTTACGAGGTTAATCTGTATGTACAGATTTGTTCATTTTTGCGGAATCTTTTTCTTGAGGGTTGACGAAGTTGTTTTGTTTTTCGAGGTCTATCTATATTTTACGGATTTATTTTCTGGAGTCAATTTCTGGTTATAGTTGTAATGGGACTTGGCAGCGACGAGATCTCTCCCGGCAAACAAGTAAGTATAACTCTTGTATCCTCTTATTACATTCACTACCTAGTTGAGGTTAGTTAGACACTTTCCAATTTAATTGGATTGGATACCTATTTTTGTGTCTGTCTATTTGATAATCATTGTCTTTGTTTTAGCGGGACATTTATGTGGTTGTAACGCAAGGGAATTGAACATACCCTTAATATCTACCTCCTCATAAACAGAGCGTATTTGCATAAGCACTGCCCGCGTCAATTGTGACAAGCACATGAGTCATACCTGCGATCACTAGCGTGCTACTAGACCTTTGACGATGTGTGAGCATAATGACAGAACTTGTGGATATATATATATATATAAAACTCCTGCTCTCAATGTGCTACTTCTAATAAAAGGCTGAGTTGTGTTAAGTATCTTCTATGAAGATTTAATTGAACTTCTTGTTTTTAGTCTGTTAGAAGGGTTGAGTTGGGTTACCTGTCTTTTATTTAAGAGCTTTGAGTGTTTTCTTTCCCCTCGGTCTATTGCTTGTTACTGAATATACCGCATCAAGGAGCTGCTCGAGAGATTTGTTTCTAGGATGTCTCTTCATTCTAGTTTTTCATCTTCTCTTTATCCTTTCTTTATCAATCTACTGAAAAAGTTGAAGGGATCATCGGATGGGTGTTCCATTAATTATTTTCAGAGTTTTGCCTAATTGTCCTTTTTGAATTTATGGCCATGTCTTAGTCTACTCTATGTTTTAATTATGAGAGTTGCCTGGTTTATGTAATAGATAGTATTTGGGCTTCGGTTTGAAGAGGAAATATTAGTAATATCTGTAATAAGGTTAGTGGTATAATGGCTTTAGTCCCACATTGATAATTTCGATTAGGAATTTCTACATTGAGTTTTCAAATTGTTTTTGCCATCCCTACCCTCCAAACAGGTTGTCGGCTTTCCTTATATTTGCAGGCCTTGATGTGTCAGCTGGGGAGGGTCAAACCAAGTTATTGTCCCTTTCAGGCTTTAACTTTCTGGAAAAATACCTACATCACCATGTTTGTAATTGTCTATATTAGCAAATAGCTTTCTATGGTCAGGACTTCGTGATAATCATCATTTTTTTGATTATTTTAGGCTCTAAAATCCATGTTTGATCCACATTTTATATGCTTAAGTTTGCAATTGTATTAGGTTTCATGTATTTCCTCTATTTTGATTTTTAATTCAAATCTTTATATATTTGGGATATTTTTGGCACTAAATTTGAATATCATTTTGTAGTCTTCAAATGATCATGGACCTAGATCAAATCGGGTCAGATTTGAGTCAGCATTGGATCCAGATCAAAGAAATCAAGCATCGGATTAATTGGAGCCGTCCATTCCAGAGAACGGCTAGATCTGAGCCATCGGTCAACTTCTGGTCAATCCGAGTTCAGGATAGAGTCAATCATGACCATAGATCAAGATATGAAAATTTCAGCAAAATCAGAAGTATTCTGACCGTTGGATCAAGCTCAAGATGTTCTAGACCATCCATTCAAGAAAAAGGAAGATCTGGATCATCCGCCACTGATCTGGTTAATCCGAGCTGGGGATAGGTAGATCAGGACCATTGATTGGGATCTGTGGAGTTTGGTTCAGATCTGAAGAGATCCGACCGTTGGATGAAGTCAGATTGATCTCAGCCGTCCGTTGCCTCCATCATCACATGGCTTAACTCAAATGCTGGGCTGAGGCTGATTGAACCCAAGTGCTAGGCTGACTGTTGGCTTGGCTTGACTGAACCGGACTGCTTGATTGAACTTAACTTAGGCTGAATCAACTGGCTTGGCTGACCGAACCGCTGAAGCTGAGAGAACAAAAGGGGATCGCGCAGCCACAGCTAGGGCAGACGGGGCTCTCCCGACTCACTCCATCCACTCCACTCCACCGCCGGCGACTTCCTCTCCATCACCATCGCCGCCGACCACAGCTAGGGCTCAGGGGTTCCGAACCCTAGCTGGCGTTCTTCATCTCATCCACTCCTTCACAACCGCCGGAGCGTCGATCGATCGCAGTTTGAGGGGTTCCCGACTCAATCCGATCAACTCCATCCACTCTCCACTCCATCACAGCTAGGGCTCAGGGGTTCCGAGCCCTAGTCGACTCCACCGCCGCTAGTAGATCTTCACAATTACAGCAGTTCTTTATAGCAACAGATTTCTTCCTTTTTCCAGCAGATTTCTTCCTTTACAGCATTTCCAGCCGTTTCTTTCTTTGCAGCAATTTCTTTCATAGCAATTTCTTTCCAGCAATTCTTTCACAGCATTTATTTTCAGCAATTTTTCCTTTTAGTTGATCAGCAGCTCTTCATCTGGGCGCAAGCTTCATCAGGGAACCCTAGACGCCAACAGATCCGGCAGCCAATTCTTCTCAGCAATTCTGTTCCACAGCAATTCTACATCCATTTCATAGCAGCTTCTTTTCACANAAAAGAACAAATAGATGGAGAAAAATTGAAGTCAAGTTTGACTTGGCTAAATATGGAAAGTCCATAAAAGGCAAGTTTGACTTGACCCAAATCCAAATCAAGTTTGACTTGACTTGGTTCCACTTCAAGTTAGACTTGACATGGGAGAAGAAATGGAGTCAAGTTTGACTTGACTAAATATGGAAAGTCCATAAAAGGCAAGTTTGACTTGACCCAAATCCAAATCAAGTTTGACTTGACTTGGTTCCACTTCAAGTTAGACTGACATGGGGAGAAGAATGGAGTCAAGTTTGACTTGACTAAATATGGAAATTCCATAAAAGGTAAGTTTGACTTGACCAAAAGGCCACCTCACCTTGACTTGACCAAGTGATGACTTGGCTTGGTTTCCCCCCCATTTGAATTTGAATTCAAATTGAAAGGGGGTTAAGGAAGGCCACCTAATGGCCATTAGTGGCCATTATGGCCGGCCACTTAATGGCCATTAATGGCCATTAAGTGGCCGGCCACCATGGAAGAACAAAAGTGGGTTTGTTTCATTTTTCCTCTAAGGGTGTCTTCTCTTCTTCCTCTCCAATTGTTGGAGTTCTTCTTCTTCTTCTCCTCTTGGCCGAATCCTACAAGGTGCTAGCACACCTAAAGGATTTCATCCATCTACTTTTGTTCGCGTGGATACTTCTAGAGGGACGGCAGTTGACATCCTAGAGATTCGACATCCAAAAGGAGCGAACGGGATTATACGGGGCACGCATCAAAGGTAAAATATTTGTCCCTCTTTAGATCTAGGAGTAGATCGGGTTTTGAAGCATGTAAACGAGCACTCGTAATTTTTGAAATGGCTTTCTTCGCTCGGATCCTTGCTATTGGGGCTTTCGGGGTTTCCGCGACGCGAAAAAGCGGTTTTCGTGGCCCGAAAAACCCTACAGTGGTATCAGAGCCACGAGCGAAGCTTGTGCTCATTTTTGTTTTTATGTTTTTTTGTATTAGATACAAAATTTAGATAAATATATGCTTCTGTAATTTTTCTAAATTTTAGGATTTTTGAGTAATTTTTCTCGTAGAGGCAAAGAGACGAGTGCGAAGCACTTGTAGACTTTGCCACCGAGAAAAACTTCTCCGAAACGGCAAGTTTCGCCCAAATGGTTTTTGGGACAGCGGGTTAAGGCGTTGTATAATCACAAGAAGACACTCGTGAAGGTTATTTCACGAGTAGGGGCGCTGCCCCTAACCCCGCAAGGGGCCTTGTCTCGCGATTACGCCCGAAACTCGCTTACCGGGACCGCCGCGGAGTTGTGACTCGAGAAAATTCTAAAAATCAGTAGAAAAATTATATAAAATTTATAAAATTACATAATTTTGAATTATGTACAGAAGTGTGATGATCATGGCCCAAAACCCTATTTTAATTAGATTAAAATATGTGTGTAATTCATATTACGGCCTGTGTGCCGTTATTTGTGTTGTGGGTGTTGTATTGTGATTGCGACCTGCGTGTCGGTTTTTTTTTAATTATTTCTGTTAAAATTAGTTTAAGACTCGAATGTAACTCGAGTATAAATTTTGTAATGTACAAAATTAAAGATGAAGACAATTCTAGAGAAGACGGACTCGTGGGAAGCAAGCCGATAACACATAGGGTTCTGGAAGGAGGAGCTTGGAGAAGCTGCTGCCTAGACCCTAGGTTGACCAAAAGATCTTCTCATTGGCTTGAGAAGATCTTAGTAGGGCCATGACTAATCACACTTAATTTTCTTGTATATTTTATTTTTGCTTATATGTATGTGATGCATGTTAGTATAGAATAGAATATACATGAGTGTATGTGATGCACATGTAATGTGGGAACCACATTTTGATGTGCACCTAGTACACATTTAGGTTAAATTAGATTTAATAAATGCCTTGATACGATGCACATCATCGATTAGATTAGATCTAAATCGAAATCAACTCGTATATGCCTAACGAGCCTTGATACCCATCACTACCATGATCATATGCGATTGTTGAATCTGCCAAAGCAGAGCAATGCATTTAATCTTGGTGGGATGCAGAGGGACAACCTTGGTCCCGCCTATCACGCTCGGGTTAGATTGAGCTCAATTAGATTGAGTAACTAGTTAGCTCAATTGGATCGAGCCTAACTATAGGCATATTCCAATAGTTGGAAAGGTAGGACAAGATCGCATTTATCAATAGTCTTGGGCGATTTAGCCAAAGCTAACTCAAGATTATTCATAAATGTTAATTCTTGATCCTATAAACAAGAGTTGCATAGAGATGTAATTGGTAATTGGTACCTACCGATCATACTAAGTCTTGGGCGATTTAGCCAAAGCTAACTCAAGGCGTAGTATGATGTGGATCTTGACCTACGAGAATTATAGTTAGTTGGTGTGGATCTAGTAGTGTTGGTTTTACCACATCTATGACTCGATTCTACCAAAGCCCTATAATTCAGTGGGAGCATCATTTAATTAAAGGCCTAGTTAAATGATAAATATGATACAATGGTGGATATTTATTTTCTGCATTTATGTTGTAGATTACCATGTCAAACACGAACAATCTCTCTCTGCGATCTGTCCTTGAGAAGGACAAGCTCACTGGAGCTAATTTCCTGGACTGGTACAGGAACTTGAGGATAGTCCTCAAACAGGAACGTAAGTTGTACGTTCTAGAGCAAGCAGTTCCTGAAGCACCACTTCCTCAGCCATCCATAGCGTTAGAGATGCTCATCAGAAGCATCAAGACGACGCGTTAGACGTATCGTGCCTAATGCTATGCTGCATGTCCTCTGAGCTTCAGAAGCAACACGAGAACATGAATGCTTACGATATGATTGGCCACCTCAAGCAATATATCAAGGGCAGGCAGGGCATTGGAAGCGGAACTGCAAGGTATACCTGGAAGATCTAAGAAGAAGAGAAGTGAGACTTCTACTTCAGGTATAAATGTTATAGAAGTCAACCTTTCTATTTCTACATCATGGGTATTAGATACTGGGTGTGCTTCTCACATTTGTACAAATGTGCAAGCGCTGAGAAATAGCAGGGCATTGGCCAAGGGCGAGGTGGACCTACGAGTAGGCAATGGAGCAAGGGTTGCTGCTGTTGCTATAGGGACTTACTTTCTATCTCTACCCTCTGGGCTTGTACTGGAATTGAATAACTGTTGTTATGTACCTGTACTAACAAAGAATATCATTTCAGTTTCATGTTTAGATAACAAAGGTTTTTCATTCATAATAAAGGACAAATGTTGTTCTGTTTATTTAAAGGATATGTTCTATTGTAGCGCACATCTGATGAATGGCCTCTATATTCTAGACTTAGAAAGCCCTATCTATAACGTGAATACCAAGAGGTTGAGATCAAATGAGTTGAACCCAACCTATCTTTGACACTGTCGATTAGGCCACATAAATGAGAGTCGCTTGTCCCAGCTCCATAAGGATGGTTTGCTGGACTCATTTGATATTGAATCATATGAGACATGCGAGTCATGCCTTCTAGGCAAGATGACTAAGACTCCCTTTAGTGGACATAGCGAAAGAGCGACAGACTTGTTAGGACTCATACATAGTGATGTATGTGGCCCTTTCAATGTCGCTGCCAGAGGTGGTTACAGGTACTTCATCACATTTGCTGATGACTTCAGTAGATATGGCTATGTGTATTTGATGACACATAAGTCTGAATCCTTTGAAAAGTTCAAAAAATTCAGAAATGAAGTACAGAACCAACTTGGCAAGAGTATTAAGATACTTCGATCAGATCGAGGTGGAGAATACTTGAGCCATGAGTTTCGTGACTACCTAGCTGAGTCTGGGATTCTATCCCAACTCACTCCCCCTGGAACACCACAGTGGAATGGTGTATCCGAAAGGAGGAATCGTACCTTATTAGATATGGTACGATCTATGATGAGTCACGCAGATCTTCCTATATCCTTTTGGGGATATGCTCTAGACACGGCAGCGTTCACACTAAACTGTGTTCCATCAAAGGCTGTCATGAAGACACCATATACGATATGGACGGGGAGGAGTCCCAAGTTGTCTTTCATGAGGGTTTGGGGTTGTGAGGCTTACGTACGACGTCAAGTCTCAGACAAACTGGGACCCAAATCTGATAAGTGCTATTTCGTGGGATATCCCAAGGAAACTAAGGGATATTACTTCTACATTCCCAGTCAACACAAAGTGTTTGTTGCTAAGACTGGGGTCTTTCTAGAAAGGGATTTTGTTTCTAGAAAGACTAGTGGGAGTTCGTTTGATCTTGAAGAAATTCAAGACAACGACCATAGCACTGAGCCCTTGATGGATACTGAACAGGAACCACAAGAAATTGTGGATGAGATTGTTACACAAGAAATTGTGGAACAACAACCTGTTCAGGTAGACTTACCTCTTCGCAGGTCTGATAGGGTATGTCGTCAGCCTGAGAGATATTCATTTCTCTTGCCTGACCATGATGACGTTATGATCATTGAGAATGAACCTACCACCTATCAGGAAGCTGTGATGAGCCCAGATTCTGAGTCATGGCTGGAAGCCATGAGATCCGAAATGGAATCCATGTACACTAACCAAGTTTGGACCTTGGTTGATCCACCTGAAGGGGTCAAACCCATTGGGTGTAAATGGGTCTTTAAGAGAAAGCCTAACATGGATGGACTTACTCATACCTATAAGGGTAGACTGGTAGCTAAAGGTTTCAAGCAAATTCATGGTATTGACTATGATGAAACTTTTTCTCCAGTAGCGATGTTTAAGTCTATTCGGATCATGCTTGCTATTGCAGCCTACCACGATTATGAGATCTGGCAGATGGATGTCAAGACAGCGTTTCTGAATGGAAACCTCCTCGAGGATGTGTACATGACACAGCCTGATGGTTTTGTAGATCCACAGCATACTGGCAGAGTATGCAAGCTGCATAGGGCCATTTATGGTCTAAAGCAAGCTTCTCGGAGCTGGAATCTTCGATTCGATGATGCGATCAAACAGTTTGGTTTCATCAAGAACGAAGATGAACCTTGTGTCTACAAGATGGTTAGTGGGAGCACAGTAGTCTTCCTAGTCTTGTATGTGGATGACATACTACTCATTGGGAACGACATCCCTTCGCTACAGTCTGTGAAGACTTGGTTGGGGACTTGTTTCGCAATGAAGGACTTAGGTGAAGCAGCCTGCATTCTAGGCATTAAGATCTATAGAGATAGATCTAAAAGATTGCTTGGCCTAAGTCAGAGTACATACATTGATACCGTTTTGCAACGGTTTGCCATGCAGAATTCCAAGAAGGGAAATCTGCCAATGTCACATGGCGTGAGTCTTTCGAAGACTCAAGGTCCCTCTTCTAGAGAGGAGAGAGACCGCATGAGCAAGATCCCTTATGCCTCAGCCATAGGATCTATCATGTATGCCATGTTATGTACTCGTCCTGATGTCTCGTATGCTTTGAGCATGACGAGCAGATACCAGTCAGATCCAGGTGAACGTCACTGGATAGCAGTCAAGAATATTCTTAAGTACTTGAGAAGGACTAAAGAATATTTCTTGATATTTGGAGGCGAAGAGGAGCTAACTGTAAAGGGTTACAGTGATGCTAGCTTCCAAACTGACCAGGATGACTACAGATCACAGTCAGGGTTCGTGTTTTGCTTAAATGGTGGCGCTGTCAGCTGGAAGAGTTCAAAGCAGGATACAGTTGCTGATTCTACAACAGAAGCTGAGTACATTGCTGCATCTGAGGCAGCAAAGGAGGCAGTTTGGATCCGCAAGTTCATTACTGAGCTTGGAGTGGTTCCTAGTATAGCCGACCCAGTACAGCTCTATTGTGACAACAATGGAGCTATTGCGCAGGCTAAGGAACCTCACTCACACCAGTGGACCAAACACATACTACGGCGATTCCATCTCATTCGAGAGATCATCGATCGAGGAGATGTGAAGATTTGCAGAGTACCCACAGAGGCTAACGTCGCAGATCCCTTGACCAAGGCTTTGGCACAGATAAAGCATGATGGTCACACTAGGTCATTGGGTATTAGATACTACAGCGATTGACACTAGTGCTAGTGGGAGATTGTTAGTGAGAGCCCTAGAGCCAATCATATGATGATTACTTTTTGGACTCATTGTATCATATTCTTGTATATATATTTCTTATATATAAAGGCATTTCTTATGGTTATTGTACTTATGTGTATTAGTGCCAAATAACTTAGTATAATAACGTTCTTGAGTAGAAGGTTCTTATCTATATCAATCGATTAGTTGAATCGATAGTGAGATGATATAGAGAACACTACTCTTAATTATTCCTAGTCAAGTATTAACATTCAAGGACAATGTTAATGCATAGAGACTAGCATGTAGGTCAACATGATGACTTGATCTCACAAGTCATGGATATGAGATATCAAGTTGACACATGGGTATACATTAGAGAATGTATACTGAATGGCCCGCCATGAGAAAGTATCATGGATCGTTATATGAGTGTCATATACTTTCTCATGTGACTATTAGTATGACTATTAGTCCTCAGACCTGAAGTCACCATAGTTCCCTACATAAGGAGTTATGTACTTTGGTTTCGTCAAACGTCACCTGTAACTGGGTGGACTATAAAGGCGATTACTGGGTATGTAACAAATTATGCGGAGGGATGTGAGTGATGTAGATGGGATCTATCCCTCCTATATGACGGGAGAGATATCATAGTCTTGATAGAGTGAGATCACTAAGTGCATGGCCATGCCCAAATAAGGCAATATGAGATATTGAGCTTATTTGATTATAGTGAGTCTACTTGGAGTTCAAGACACATAGATTGATTGGAGGATGACACGGTCTATGCCTCATGAAAGATCAATCTAGATATCAAGGATAGAAGGACATTGTCACATATTGTGATGGTCACAATTATTAGTCACATTGGTGATGTTGGATCTCAACATTCTTGTAACTTGGGTAGCAATGATGTGTTGCTAGATACCGCTCATTGCTTATGTTTCTAAGAGGTTAGAAGCATTGCCAACGTTACAAGAACCTATAGGGTCACACGCAAAGAACAAATAGATGGAGAAAAATTGAAGTCAAGTTTGACTTGGCTAAATATGGAAAGTCCATAAAAGGCAAGTTTGACTTGACCCAAATCCAAATCAAGTTTGACTTGACTTGGTTCCACTTCAAGTTAGACTTGACATGGGAGAAGAAATGGAGTCAAGTTTGACTTGACTAAATATGGAAAGTCCATAAAAGGCAAGTTTGACTTGACCCAAATCCAAATCAAGTTTGACTTGACTTGGTTCCACTTCAAGTTAGACTTGACATGGGAGAAGAAATGGAGTCAAGTTTGACTTGACTAAATATGGAAATTCCATAAAAGGTAAGTTTGACTTGACCAAAAGGCCACCTCACCTTGACTTGACCAAGTGATGACTTGGCTTGGTTTCCCCCCCATTTGAATTTGAATTCAAATTGAAAGGGGGTTAAGGAAGGCCACCTAATGGCCATTAGTGGCCATTATGGCCGGCCACTTAATGACCATTAATGGCCATTAAGTGGCCGGCCACCATGGAAGAACAAAAGTGGGTTTTGTTTCATTTTTCCTCTAAGGGTGTCTTCTCTTCTTCCTCTCCAATTGTTGGAGTTCTTCTTCTTCTTCTCCTCTTGGCCGAATCCTACAAGGTGCTAGCACACCTAAAGGATTTCATCCATCTACTTTTGTTCGCGTGGATACTTCTAGAGGGACGACACTTGACATCCTAGAGATTCGACATCCAAAAGGAGCGAACGGGATTATACGGGGCACGCATCAAAGGTAAAATGTTTATCCCTCTTTAGATCTAGGAGTAGATCGGGTTTTGAAGCATGTAAACGAGCACTCGTAATTTTTGAAATGGCTTTCTTCGCTCGGATCCTTGCTATTGGGGCTTTCGGGGTTTCCGCGACGCGAAAAAGCGGTTTTCGTGGCCCGAAAAACCCTACATGTGGCGTACCCATAAAGTAATGGCCAAGCAGAAGTGGCCAATCGAGAGATACTGCGAGAGTTGAAGACCAAACTGGATCATGCAGGAGGAACTTGGGTGGACGAACTGTCGAGTGTCTTGTGGGCTCTTCGAACCACACCCAAAGAAACTATGGGTCACACACCTTTCCAACTGGTCTATAGAAGCGAAGCCGTGGTGCTGGTCGAGGTTGGATGCGAGTCGGACCGGCGAATGGCCTATGATGAAGACAACCCTAAGAGAAGACGTCTGGAGTTGGATCTAGTCGAAGAGATTCGTGATAAGGCAGCAACTCGAATGTTCGCGTATCGACAGAAGATGAAGCAAAGATATAATCGGAAGGTGTTGCCGAGAGCGTTCCAGGTCGGGGACCTTGTTTGGAAAAGGATCAAGCCGGTCGAGGATGTCAGCAAACTGGAGCCATAGTGGGGAGGACCTTTCAAAGTGGTGCAGAAGTTGGGCTCAAGAGCATACTACCTGGAAAACGAACAGGGGAAGAGGCTTGATCGACCATGGAGTGTGATCTACCTCCAACCCTATCGAGAGGCAGAATGAGAGCATTGTAAAACAAATGTACTGCATAAACTATAATGATAGTGGAAGAATGAGGTCCTCGCTCAACTTACAGGTGCTCTAGACTCTCGTCTTTGTACGAGTTATAAGCGGGCTCAGCTCCCGTGCACCCCTCGGCTCGGCTCTCAGTCGGACGCGTGGCGGCCCACGCTCCCTGAGAACTATCCGATCGAGTGTCCAGACTCTCGCCTTGCCAGCGAGTTATAAGTGGGCCAGCTCCCATGCACCACTCGGCTCAGTGTCCCCGATCGGACGCGTGGCGGCCCATGCTCCTTAGAATCGGCCTGACCGAGTGTCCAGACTCTCGTCCTTGTACGAGTTATAAGCGGGACCAGCTCCTGCGCACCCCTCAACTCGGCTCTCAGTCGGACGCGTGGAGGCCCACGCTCTTTGAGAACTATCCGACCGAGTGTCTAGACTCTCGCCTTGCCAGCATGTTATAAGCGGGCCAGCTCCCGTGCACCACTCGGCTCAATGTCCCTGATCGGACGCGTGGCGGCCCACGCTCCTTAGAATCGGCCTGACCGAGTGTCTAGACTCTTGTCTTTGTACGAGTTATAAGCAGGACCAGCTCCTGTGCACCCCTCGGCTCGGCTCTCAGTCGAACGCATGGTGGCCCACGCTCCCTGAGAACTATCCGATCTAGTGTCCAGACTCTCGCCTTGCCAGCGAGTTATAAGTGGGCTAGCTCCCATGCACCACTCGGCTCAGTGTCCCCGATTGGACGCGTGACGGTCCACGCTCCTTAGAATCGGCCTGACCGAGTGTCCAGACTCTCATCTTTGTACGAGTTATAAGCGGGACCAGCTTCTGCGCACCCCTCGACTCGGCTCTCAGTCAGACGCGTGGTGGCCCACTCTCCCTGAGAACTATCCGACCGAGTGTCCAGACTCTCGCCTTGCCAGCGAGTTATAAACAGGCTAGCTCCCCTGCACCACTCGGCTCAGTGCCCCCGATCGGACGTGTGGCGGCCCACGCTCCTTAGGATCAGCCTGACCGAGTGTCTAAACTCTCATCTTTATACGAGTTATAAGGGGGACCAACTCCTGCGCACCCCTCGGCTCGGCTCTCAGTCGGACGCATGGCGGCCCACACTCCCTGAGAACTATCCGACCGAGTGTCTAGACTCTCGTCTTCATACGAGTTATAAGCGGACTCGTTCTCGCGCACCCCTCGGTTCGACTCCCAGTCGGATGCGTGACGGCCCACGCTCCCTGGGTATTATCCGACTGAATGTCTAATCTCTTGTCTTCATGCTAACTACGAGCAAGCAAGTCCTCACGACTTCCCTGACTTAACTCCCAGGCTGGGTGCGTGGCAATCCATGCTGCCCAAGATCAAGCTAACTCAATGACAAGGCTCTAAACTGCCCGAGCAGGTAGTTTTACGTACTCAGCTTAGTTCTGGTCATCAGACTCTTTTTAATTTCCCCGAGTGGTCAACACTTAGAAACTCTCGCGCTCTAGTGTTTTACCCAGTCACTCGTGAGGTTGAAGGAACCGATTGTTTACTCGCCCGAGTCGCTCTTGCTAACAATCGCCCGAGCCATTAACATCCGAAAGACAATCACATTCGAGAAAGCTTGAGCAAAAGAAAGATTATATTGAAAAAGCAAATGCATTACAAAATTTAGAGGCAAGCCTCTACAAGAAAGAAGAAATGAAAAGACAAAAACCCGACCCTATTTGAAGGGCCGGTGAACCTCCTCGGGCAGGTTCTGGGACATGCCCAATATCTTGACCGCCGAGAGGGGCAAGTCGGAGGCAATATGCCCACCCTGCTTGAGCTGCTCGAACATGTTGAGCATCTGATGCTTCAACATTACCCGAATTCGCTCGGACACTTGCTGGCTGAACTCCATAGAGTTGATATACTCAACTCTACGGGTGTCCCACCGGCCGGTCTCCCCCTCCTTGTAGGAGCGCAGCTCCTCGAGCTCTGCCCGGGATGCCTCCCACTCGACCTTCTCGGCCTTCAACCGCTCGAGCTCCTCCTTTTGATCGTGCAGTGCTTGGTCCCGGGAGGTTAGCTCGGCTGCCAGCTCATCCGCCCGCTTCGCCTGGGCCGCTGCCCCTTCTTCCTTGGCCTGGAGCTGGGACTTGAGGGACTCGGCGATTGCAGACGATTCGAGGAGATCAGCTTCTGCTTTGGTTAGCTTGGCCAGTGTCTTCGCCTGTAGGGCCCAAGCCTTCCGCTCATTGTATTCCAGGGTGGAGATGCGGATGTTTGACTGAGCGAGGGTCGAGTTTGCCATCTCGGCTTGGCCTCGAGCAACCCCCAGCTGCTCCTTGGAGTGAGCCAGGTGGTCCTAAAGGGCAGCGACTTCGGCTCGTAGGTCGCTCAAGGTGAATTCATTGCAGACGAGTTGAGTGTGCTTGAGTCGAGTCTCCAAGAATTCCACCCGTTGCTCGGCTCTCTCTCAGGCCGAGGAGTGGGTCAAGACTGCCATAGAGAAGCTATGGCATGACCCTTAGAACTGCAAAAAGATGAAGGTCATAAGATCAAAGAGCCAGATAACAAGCAAAGGAAAAAGGTTGATTCCAAACATACCTGAGTGACGTCAAGGAAAAAGGAGTCGATCTTACTATCCGACCCGTGATAATAAGAGCCTTCGAGCCCTTGTATGTAGCGGTCGGCCACGGGTTCGAATAGCCGCAGCTCCTGGCACCGCTTGGGTAACTCGCCCCGCGGCATGCCCAGGCGGCAGTCTGACCGAGTGGGCACCAGCAGGTGCATCGTCGGTCGGTTGATTTGGCCCTTCGCTGATGGGGTTCCCGACCTCTCCGGTAGGGGAAGGTCAGGTGTGCCGTAGGAGAGGGACGGAGCAGTAACGAGTGCCAAAGCAGAGGCTGCTCGAGGGGCTGCCCAGTCGGTGGCCACCCGTTTCTTCTTCTTCTTCATTAGGCGCTTGCTGGAGGAGGGCCTGACTGAGTCCCTATTGAGGCAATCTGTGGTCCAGAGTGACCAAGTGTTTTGATGTTTGGGCAAAGGGTTTAAGTTAGGTTTACCCTTGTTATCTCATATGTGTATGTTGAGTGTGCAGGATTGTACAGGTTACACATATGGACTTGACTGGACGGCCTTAGTACGGTGAAGGGTGGCATGGAGACATACTGGAGGCTTGTGTGCATCCGAGGGACCTTGGAGAGCAGGGACGATGAGATGATGGGCACGGACATTGAGGCATGCATGAAGGATGGTACAGAGGCAAGCTGGAGGCTTGCGTGCATCCGAGGGACGAGAGCCGAAGATGAAGAGGGCACGAAGGCAATTATTGAGGCTGCGGATGGGAGTCAGTCGAGTCGTGAGAGTACGAGTGCTGTGTGATTGTACTCAGGAAGGGTTCAGCTGGGGACCAGTCGATTGCTCTGGGAGCAGTCAACTGGTAGGTGGCTGGTGAGTTGGCTGAGAATTCGAACGTTGGGGTGCAACGGTCGAATTTCAGTGGCACCAGTTGACTGCCCTGGGAGCAGTCGATTGGCGGCGAGAGTTTCAACCCGAGTCCTATTTAAAGAGGACGTCGTGGTGGCTGAGATTCTTGACGAATCTTGTCTTGGTTAAAGACAAGATAGTAGTCTTTGTGCTCAGATCTTCTAAAGGTGTTGTAGTGAGGTTTCTCCACCCAGAAGGAGTGACAGAGCTAGCCGGAGGTTATCCGGGGATTGATCCACCAACGGATTCTTGGATTAGTCACCCGTCCGGGGTGGATACCAAGTAAATCGGTTTGTTAGCATTGTTCTCTCTTGATTAGTTGATTTTTATTTGTATTTCCGCTGCGCTAACAATCTTATAGAGAAAACGACGAACAAATCGCTATTCACCCCCCCTCTAGCAACATCTTTGATCTATCAATTGGTATCAGAGCAAGGACCGCTCTTGATCGGACTAACCACCGAGGGAGCACACGCTAGAGGAAGAAGAACATGGAAGACAAATTCGGGGACGACATCTACACTCCGCCGGCCTACAACCATGAAGATTTCGGGTATTGGAAGTCACGGATGGAGACGTGGTTCGGAATAGAGTGGGACCTTCGGATTGCGCTTGAAGAGCCCTTCGAGATTGATGGACCCGCTAACTAGGTGTCACAAATGTGGGTCTCAAAATTTAGATATGTGTAAGCTGGAAACCCTTTTTGCTATCAAAGAATGAAAATGTAGTAAAGGGGTCACAGGTCGTATTTTTCCTAGGGCTAGTTGAGATTGTTTGATTCGAACTCGAGTTTATGTGTCGTTAAATGTTTTTGGGTTTCAAATAAAAACTGGTCTTGGTTTGCAATTCAGAAATGAGAATACAAAGAAAAGGAAAGACCTAGCTGGACAAATTTAAACTAGGTAATGACAATTGATAAACTCAACCAATGAACAACTCAATCAAACCAATGCCAAGTTGCAAAATTCGGAAATCAAACTATTACAAAATGCAAGCATTCACTACAAAGGTCACTGCAAAGGATGAATTTATTTCTGATGCCGATGCCAATCAATGCCAAGGCTTCATATGATTCAAAAGATAGAAATTCAAACTGAAATGCTTAAAAATCAATTGAAATTCAATAGCAAGCAAGATGTAAAGCAAGGATGTAGAACTAAACTACTGTGTAGAAAATGAGATCACAACTCAGGGACAAACCGAATGCAAATTGGAGCTGATATCTAGTGATGTAATTCACTGAAAATTGCATTTACCTGGCACCAATCAATGTTGGATTTTTACTTGATACTATGGCAGGATTACCACTTGATACGCATAAAGGAAACTAAATTCCGAAGCAAACCAAAATGCAAAACAACACCTTTGGTGCTTAGTTCTCTCTTGATACAAAGTGCGGCCATGAAAACTGAAATGCAGAAAAGAATTCGGAAACTCGAAGTGAACCAAGTGCTAAGCAAACTGTCCTATTCAATTCTGAAATTGTAGTTGATACAAATGCAGAAACTGAAAACTGAAAATGCAGAAATGAAATCGAAATTTTGAACAAACCAGACTAAACACAAGCTGAATTCGAATGCAACAGCACACTAACGTCTTTGTTTAACTTCAGAAATAAAAACTATGACGAACTAACTGTAAAACTACTGATACGCAGAAAAAGAAACTATGATGCAGAACAACTACTGATACACAGAGCAAATTCAACAACGATCCAGGTACAAAGTAAGCTGAGACTAAGTCGATTGTTAACTAACAAGTAACCTAGCTAATTAACTTGCATAAATGCTACTGATTGAAGCAGGAACAAATCAGAGACCTAAGCTTAACTAATTTGAAATTCAGAAACAATAAATGGCACGCAGAAACTGAAATTACAGCTAGAACGACAGAGATTAGCTAAAGAAACTAAGCCTCAATCCTTCCCTAGCTCAAAACCTCCTTGCCGTCACACAAGGGCAAGCCAAGAACCCCTTTAGCCCCGCAAATCACTGGAAGATTGTCTCTGCGATCGATTATGCTCAATCTGCACTCAGCTGGGAATTCCAATCCAAACTCCTCGATCTCAATGTAAGGGATTGCGATGATGATTTGAAGATGTTCTGAGCACTCCAGAGAACCCCTCCAGATGGCTCAGATGGACGGAAAGGGTACGCGGGTGAGATCCAAGCGATCGGATCACAGAACTGCTGAAACCCTCAAGCAGCTCTGTTCCGGCGCAATTTTGAGCTGAAATCTCCACAGAAGCTTCCTCCAATTGATCCAGATCTTGTTCCAAGGTCGAAATTGAGGTGGTCACGCCTTCAAACGAAGAAAATTGCAAGAAAAATGAAGAACAGTGTACAAAAATGCGACGAGCTCAGCTACGACGAAGAAGACGCGACACTGTGCAACCTGGGGAGAATTTGATTAAATACTAAGGAATGAACGGCTGAGATTGTTTTGGATGAATCCAACGGTCGGATCTTCTCCAATCTGGACCAAACTTTGATGATGTTGATCAAGGGTCAGGATATGCCTCGGGGTAGCTCGGATCTTCCAGATTTGCAATGGATGGCCTAGATCAACCTGATCTTTGGATGGACAGTCTAGAGCCCTCTGAGCTTGATCCAACGGTTGAATGATCTCTGATTGGGATGAAAATCTCAGATCATGACCTCAGTGCTTGATCAGCCCTAACCCTAGCTCAGATTGCCTCAGATGGTCCCAGATGGCTCAGATCTAGCCATTTTTGAATCGGACGGCTCAGATTTGTCTGAAGCTTGATTACTCGATCCAGGTCCACTTCCGACTCAAGTTTGACCCAGTATACCCTAGGTCCATGATCCTTTTATGCCTACAAAAAATAAGTCAACAATTTAGTGGCAAAATCATTTCAAATATGTAAAGATTTGCAATTAAGTCCAAAATAAAAGTAAGTCCTAGAACCTAGGGTAAATTCACAATTAAGAAAGAAAAATATGGGTCAAACTTGGATTTTAGCAACTAAAATGATCAATAAAATAACACTTATCAACTCCCCCACACTTAAGCTTGAGCGTCTCGCGAAACTACTAAGTATGTATCCCTTAGACTCTTTCCAAGCATAATTAGAAACAAGTGAAAAAAATTACCTAAGGTTGTCAATTCTCAAAAATCTAAGCTCTATGGATTAGTATCTCATCCTTAAATCAACAACTTAGCATTTTCATCCTTCATGATTCATTGAGATGAATTTAACTCACTAGCCTTCCAAGGAAAATTTTTGGTGGCTCTCTCCTTGAATTCTAACTTCATGATGAAAGTGGAGCTCACTCAAACACACATGTTTTTTGCACTACCATAGACTTACTTGTTATCTACTCTCCACCATTATTCATAATTAGGATCAACATCTACAAAAACAAGTGAAAGACATAGAAAATGGTAAGGAATGGAGTAAAAGCCAAGAAAATAGAAAAATTGATGAAGTAGGAGACTTGGTTGCTCAAGAATGTTTCCAATGCACTTTGCTTCTCTTCAAATTAGATTTGTGTGGTGGAGTAAGAATTTGGACAATGCCTTCGATTTGGGTGAAGAAAACTTTGTTGGTGTCATTGTGCCAAAAAACCTCATTTGTGTACCAATTGCTTCCTTCTCTTTTCTCTTACTTTTTTTTTTCTTCTTCTTTCTTTCTCTCTAGTAAAGTCGGAATGGTAGTGATGCAAAGCTTGGATTTGGATGATATTACCTTCACTGATCTCATGAAGCCAAAATTTCAGTTTTTGTGCCAACTTGTTTCCTCCTTCTCTTTTCTCATTTTTTTTTCTGCTTCCATTTTTTTTTTATGATCAGCTGCTGATTCTGTTTTAGTTCTTCATTTTGTTCAGTCATGATGTGCTCAGCTCCCCAACTTCTTCTCCAAATCAGTTCCAATCCAACAATGCCGTGATCTTCAAATGAATTGCTACTTGCTGTTTTTTTCTTTCTTCTCTGCATTTATTTTGTTGCTGCATTCAATCAGCTTTCTCATCTCTTCTTTTCTGCCCATAGCTGCATTTTCACCTTACTGCTCCTGCTGAATTGCTAAAACTGTCGAGTGGTTTGTTCTTAAACCTTATCAGTAGTCCTTGCATTAATTTCGGATTTATACAGCTGCAAGTACATTACTGATTTTTCTCTCCTTCACTTTGGCACAACTTTTCTCACTGCGTGCCAATTGAATCTTTGGTACAAAATTTTGCCTTCTTCAGCCGAATTTGCTTGGCACAAACAGCTGCAAATTCAGCTCTATCTGAGTTTTCAGCCGAAGAGAAAATCTGCCAGCCGAAACATGCTCCATAGCCTTTTTCTTTTCTTTTTGGCACAGATTTTTCTTCCCTTTTGAAATGGCACAGATTTTTTTTCTTTGTTGGAGTGCCATTTTTTTTTCAGATTTTTCCATTGCTTGCCACTTGAATCTTCAAAGTATGATAAGGAATCTAAATCTCCAATTGTTTCCATCCTTTCACTTCTTCTTGCTCATTCTTGACACCAAACTCAACTTGGCACCTTTTGGCTTCAAAATTTTTTTTTCTTGACATGAAATGCCTCTTTGATACCAAATATTTCCAAAACACTAGCCAACTCCCCCACACTTAATCTTTTGTCCGTCTCGGGCAAAATAACATCAAGAAACATCCCAAACACACAAGTCCATAAAAAAGTATGGTTAAGAGTAGGAAATAAGGAAAGAAAAATAGAATCAACATGAATAATGTCAAAAATGATATGAAAAAGGGAAACAAATTGATTAGCCTCTATAGATGTGATCCAATCATTGAAATATGGTTTTGAAAGAACCCAAGCAAATTCTAGAGTACAATTACATAAGTGTATCACAAAAAAATAAGGCTAATTCTCACTAGGTCCAAATAATTCATCTTAATTCATCAATTTAGAATCCAAAGCAAAGTAGTACTCAAGCATCCAAGAATTCGTCCGTAAGCTCAAACCTTAAGTTCTAACAACCAAATTTAATTTATTTTCAAGAGATTCTAAAATGACATGAAAACAACCTATAGGGATACATTTATTCCTAGTCATGCAAGAAAAAGTGCCAGTAGAAATAACATGGTATTTACAATGTCTATTTATTCATTCTACTCTATTCACACATTTATTAGCAAGGACTCAATTTAAAAGAAAATTCTACTTCTAGAAAACATAAAAATGAAACATGCAATGAAAGAAAATACAAAAAAGAACAAACTCCCCTTTATTTCTGGTGGACGGAGTCTATCAAGAAGTAGCCTCCATCGTGGTAGTGGAGGAGTATGGGTGGCTGAGAGAGCTTCCTTCATTTGATCAATTTCATGGTACAGGGCTCCCCCACACTTGAACTTTACAGAAAAATGCTCAGGTGGCCGAAGGCGATTTAGGTTCAAGATCCATGTAAGGAATGGAGTGCTATGAATTAAAGTAAGATCTACTCCTCCCTCTTGATGCCTTTTGGAAGTCCTTTCAGGAGATTAGAGTTTGTTCAGATGGAGCACCCACTCCAAAAGTCTTCTGGACCCTGCAAAACCATGTAATACCTCTCTCAAGCGTGCAAGGTGAGATAGAAGTGGAATAATATCAGTCTCTATATAAAATGTATCCAAAAATGCATCACATCCAATAAAATCAGTTTTTGGCACCTCAAAGAATTTTTCACAATTAAAATCCACCAAAGGTATATCAAGAAACTTATCATAACCAAAGAAATCAATTTTTGGTACTTCAATGGAATCTTCACAATTATTTTCCATCAAGGATGTATCAAGCAATGCATTACAACCAATGAAATCAATTTTCGGTTCCTCAATAAGTGTTTCACAATCAATTTCATCATAAGATATATCAAGAGCTGCATCACAATAAACAACATCAATTTCAGGCTCTTCTAAAAATTTTTCACAATCAGTTTCTACATAAAGTATATCAAGAAATGTTTCACAGCCAATAAAATCAATCTCGGGTACCTCCATAAGTTTTTCATACTCAACTTCAGCATAAGATATAGCAAGAGATTCATCACAATATACAACATCAATTTCAGGCACTTCTAAGAACTTTTCACTATCAACATTTTCATGATATGTATCCCAACATGCTTCACTTTCAACAAATTCAACACTAGGTACCTCTATCAATTTTTCACAATCAAATTGTACACAAGATGTATCCATAAGTGTATCACAAACAATAAAATCATTTTGAGGTACCTCTATAGATTTTTTCAAAGAAATAGGAGGAATACTTACCTGATCGTGCTGAAGAATACCTGGAGGTTCTACAAGAGTAGATGTATCCATGGCCTCCTTCTGGTCAAGTACATGCTCCACTTCAGGTTCAGGTTCTGGTGGACACTCAACTGAAATAGGTGATTCTTGGGTTCTTGCTTCCACCATGCAAGTCCTTACACTTTCTGGCTCATCCTCTGAATCTTCTAATGCATCAGTCAATGATGGTGGTCCCTGGGGCTCTGTGTAATCCCCTACACCAATGGAATCATCTCCTATGCATACTTCTTCTGTAATTTCTGCAACAACCATATTAGAAAAATTAGGACCATCAATAGCAATATCATCACAAAATAAAAGATAAGAAGAGTCCTGTGGTGCTTCAGGAGGAATGCATGCTATAGGTGCCCTAATTTTGATGTTTTCTTCTTCTTCTTCCACCAAATTTGCAAGATCACTTGAAGAAGGACTTGGCCATGCACTAGGGTCACCTTAAACTGATGTAAAATCAACTCCGGGGCTGTTTAGAATGAGAAAATGGGATGCTGAAAATTTTTCAGGAAATTCGGCATTTGGAGTGTTTAAACTTGACACAACCTCTCCATTCCCCAAAGTTGATGCATAATCATACCCCTTAAAATCTTGAGTAGCTTGAGGAGGTGGTTGGCTTGATCCTTGAACTTGCATTTGATTCATTTGACTAGCAATTTGTCCAATGCCTCTTTCGATGTCTTGAAGCCTTTGTTGCCTTTGTAGTATTTGCTGCATGACCTCCTCAACTCTTTATTCAAAATCTCCTTGATTAGGCTGTGAATTCTAAAATTGGAGCTGTTGGGGCTGCTCAAATGGTTGAATGGGCTGATTAAACTGCTGAAAATTGGGTTGATAGCAAGGATGATGTTACTGGAAATTTTTATTCTGAAAATTTTGAAGTTGGGGCTGATAGGAGGGCTGAAATTGTGGCTGCAATGGCTGACAATAAAGCTGAAAGGATGGTTGAACTTCCTGAGAATTATAGCCTTGAAAATCCTGGATCTGAGGTTGAAATTGTGATGGTGAAGACTGAAATTGAGTGGGCTGGAAACTCTGATCTTGTGGCTGGAAATTCTGGTAGCAAGGCTAAAATTGCTGTGGAAACTGATATGGTTGCTGGAAATTCAAACTATCTTGGTACCCTTGCTGAGTTCCTTGAAAAGGTGATTGATTTTGTTGATAGGGTTGCTGAAATTGTGGTTGCAATTGCTGAATTGGTTGCTCAAAACTCTGGAATTGTGGCTGCCCATACTGAAAATTCTGACTTGGCTGAAAATCTTGCTGAAATTGCTGAAATTGTGGCTGAAAAAACTGATTTGTTTGCTGAAAATTCTGGAATTGTCGTTGAAATTGTTGTGGTGGCTGATTGAAAGGTTGGTTGTGCTGAAAGTTTGAATCGGGCTGCTGAAAATTTTGGTTTTGCTGCTGAAACTGTTGACATGGCTGCTGGTAAGTAGATGAATGACTGTTGGATCTTTGTTGGATCACATGATTCACCCAAAACTTTAACTCTGACAGTGCACTTTTGAGCTCTTTACAGTCCTCTAGTGAAAACATTTTGATCTTGCAGCCCTGTCACAAAACAAACAAGAAAAATGGCAGCAACCGTATACAAAAGATAAAGCACAAGAAAATAGAATCAAATGATATGTCCATAAGTACACAAGCAAAAATCAAACAACTCAACTAGTAGTTCCCCGGCAACGGCGCCAAAAATTTTGATGGACCCGCTAACTAGGTGTCACAAATGTGGGTCTCAAAATTTAGATATATATAAGCTGGAAACCCTTTTTGCTATCAAAGAATGAAAATGTAGTAAAGGGGCCACAGGTCGTATTTTTCCTAAAGCTAGTTGAGATTGTTTGATTCGAACTCGAGTTTATGTGTCGTTAAATGTTTTTGGGTTTCAAATAAAAACTGGTCTTGGTTTGCAATTCAGAAATGAGAATACAAAGAAAAGGAAAGACCTAGCTGGACAAATTTAAACTAGGTAATGGCAATTGATAAACTCAACCAATGAACAACTCAATCAAACCAATGCCAAGTTGCAAAATTCGGAAATCAAACTATTACAAAATGCAAGCATTCACTACAAAGGTCACTGCAAAGGATGAATTTATTTCTGATGCTGATGCCAATCAATGCCAAGGCTTCATATGATTCAAAAGATAGAAATTCAAACTGAAATGCTTAAAAATCAATTGAAATTCAATAGCAAGCAAGATGTAAAGCAAGGATGTAGAACTAAACTAATGTGCAAAAAATGAGATCACAACTCAGGGACAAACCGAATGCAAATTGGAGCTGATATCTAGTGCTGTAATTCACTAAAAATTGCATTTACCTGGCACCAATCAATGTTGGATTTTTACTTGATATAATGGCAGGATTACCACTTGATACGCATAAAGGAAACTAAATTCCGAAGCAAACCAAAATGCAAAACAACACCTTTGGTGCTTAGTTCTCTCTTGATACAAAGTGCGGCCATGAAAACTGAAATGCAGAAAAGAATTCGGAAACTCGAAGTGAACCAAGTGCTAAGCAAACTGTCCTATTCAATTCTGAAATTGCAGTTGATACAAATGCAAAAACTGAAAACTGGAAATGCAGAAATGAAATCGAAATTATGAACAAACCAGACTAAACACAAGCTGAATTCAAATGCAACAGCACACTAAAGTCTTTGTTTAACTTCAGGAATAAAAACTATGACGAACTAACTGTAAAACTATTGATATGCAGAAAAAGAAACTATGATGCAGAACAACTACTGATACACAAAAAAACAAGCAAATTCAGCAACGATCCAGGTACAAAGTAAGCTGAGACTAAGTCGATTGTTAACTAACAAGTAACCTAGCTAATTAACTTGCATAAATGAAACTGATTGAAGCAGGAACAAATCAGAAACCTAAGCTTAACTAATCTGAAATTCAGAAACAATAAATGGCACGCAGAAACTGAAATTACAGGTAGAACAACAGAGATTAGCTAAAGAAACTAAGCCTCAATCCTTCCCTAGCTCAAAACCTCCTTGTCGTCACACAAGGGCTGTTGATGCAGTCTGGCCTTGATTGTTATTTTGGTGTTGACATCGATTTTAGTTTAGGTTGATTATGATTATGATTATGATGATTATGATTAAGTCCTGGTCGGGGATCAGGCATGGTATGGAAAATCCTAGTCTGGAGGGCTAGGTGTTGGAAAATCCTAATCTGGAGGGTTAGGTGTTGAAAATCCTAGCTTGGAGGGCTAGGTGTATGAAAAGTCCTAATTCGGAAGAGGTGGGTGAAAAGTCCTAGCTTGGAGGGCTAGGTGAAAAGTCCTAACTTGGAGGGTTAGGTGCAAATTCCCATCTTGGAGGATTAGGTGAAAAAGTCCTGGCTTGGAGGGTCAGGTGCCTAGCTTGGAGGGCTAGGTTGGATGATGTTCTAACTCGGAAGGGTTGGGTGAAAAGTCCTAGCTTGGAGGGCTAGGTGAAAAGTCCTAGCTTGGAGGGCTAGGTGAAAAGTCCTAACTTGGAGGGTTAGGTGCAAATTCCCAACTTGGAGAGTTAGATGGAAAAATCCTTAGCTTAGAGGGCTAAGGTGAATGAAACCCTAGCTTGGAGGGCTAGGTTTGAGTCCCTGGATCGGTCTGGTGACCGATCAGGGACATTGGCACGCTGCTCCTTCGTGGATCGGTCTGGTGACCGATCCAGCGATGTCTGATCGGACTGGTAACCGATCAGGGAGCGCACAGTGAGGTTGGGACCTACTGTGTGGCTCCTGATCGGTCCGGTGACCGATCAGGGAGCAGGCTGCTTCCTCACTGCCTTGCTCCTGATCGGTCTGGTGACCGATCAGGGAGCGGGAAGTGAGTGAGTTCCCTTGCTGATCAAGTCCTGAACAGTCCGGTGACCGATCAGGGACTTAGGATCTGATTAAAAAAATCACTGTTCATCTGTCCTGATCGGTCTGAGTGACCGATCAGGCTTCACTCTGATCGATCTGGTGACCGATCAGGCTTCACTCTGATCGGTCGGGTGACCGATCAGGCGTGTATAGCCGTGAGAGCTGGGAATCCCAGCGAAGCAGTGGATCGGTCTGGTGACCGACCCACAAGCCCTGGATCGGTCCGGTGACCGATCACTTTAATTCAAATTGCACTGTCAGACGCGGTCAGAGCGTCTGATCGTATCCGATTCACTGCTGTTTGCTTCTGATATTTGATTTACTATGTGATTTGCTGCTCTAACAGTCTGATTAAGCTGCAGAGGACAGGGGAGGATTCAAACACACAAGGAGAGGTCAATGGAGGCTTTCCTTGGAGCAGGTTTGTCCGATTCTCCATTTCAGGTTGCAACGGCCAAGCTACAGATTGGAGCCGAGACTGGGGCTTGGCTGAGGGGATCTCAGGAAGACCAGAGAAGGCTCAGTGGTAGCTGGTGTTGGCAGTGTGGTAGCTGGAGGCTACGGAGGATGTTGTCACCTGGTGCTGTGTGGAGAATCAAAAGGGTGGAAGTTGGCTTCGTGGAAGCAGAGTTCGAAAACTTGTGTTCTTGCCGCGCCTTGTGTTCTCCACAACTTGCTTGCTGTGTTCTTGAAGTTTTCATCACTTTGAACAAGCGATCGAGAAGCAATCATCCATTACTTGAGCGCTTGAAGGAGAGAACAAGGAGCTTGGAGTCCGACAGTGGGAAGACACGAAGAGGGGTTCTTGCGTGAGATCGCCACTGGGTGGAGCTCAGGGAAGCTTGCTGTGTTCTTGTCCTTGCTAAGTGTTTGAGTAAGATCCTTCTTGTTGTTTCTTTGTGCTTAAACTTTATCTGTGATTGAAACGCTGTGGAGAGGTTTCTCCACCGAGAAGGAGGTTGCGTTATATCCGGTGAACACCGGGGCTTGATCTGCCGATGATCAAGGGATCGCCCACCTTAAGGGCACGCCAAGGAGTAGGGGCAAGTTATCCCCGAACCTTGTAAACCCTCTTGTTAGCGATCTTGGTAGTTGTCTCTGTTTGCTTTCATTTCTGTTTTCGTTTACTGCACTGCTTCCTTTTATTTTGCATCTTCCGCTGTGCTACTGATAAGTTGAGTGCAGAAAACTTGTTAAGTGTCAAGAAAAAGTGATTGGTTATATTCACCCCCCCCCTCTCTAGCCATCCCGTTTCCAACAAGGGCAAGCCAAGAACCCCTTCAGCTCCGCAAATCACTGGAAGATTGTCTCTGCGATCGATTCTACTCAATCTGCACTCAGCTGGGAATTCTAATCCGAACTCCTCGATCTCAATGTAAGGGATTGCGATGATGATTTGAAGATATTCTGAGCACTCCAGAGAACCCCTCCAGATGGCTCAGATGGACGGAAAGGGTACGCGGGTGAGATCCAAGCGATCAGATCACAGAACTGTCGAAACCCTCAAGCAGCTCTGTTCCGACGCAATTTTGAGCTGAAATCTCCACAGAAGCTTCCTCCAATTGATCCAGATCTTGTTCCAAGGTCGAAATTGAGGTGGTCACGCCTTCAAACGAAGAAAATTGCAAGAAAAACGAAGAACAATGGACAAAAACACGATGAGCTCAGCTACGGCGAAGAAGACGCGACACTGTGCAACCTGGGGAGAATTTGATTAAATACTAAGGAATGAACGACTGAGATTGTTTTGGATGAATCCAACGGTCGGATCTTCTCCAATCTGGACCAAACTTTGATGATGTTGATCAAGGGTCAGGATCTGCCTCGGGGTAGCTCGGATCTTCCAGATTTGCAATGGATGACCCAGATCAACCTGATCTTTGGATGGACAGTCTAGAGCCCTCTGAGCTTGATCGAACGATTAAATGATCTCTGATTGGGATGAAAATCTCAGATCTTGACCTCAGTGCTTGATCAGCCCTAACCCTAGCTCGGATTGTCTCAGATGGTCCCAGATGGCTCAGATCTAGCCGTTTTTGAATCGGACGGCTCAGATTTGTCTGAAGCTTGATTACTCGATCCGGGTCCACTTCCGACTCAAGTTTGACCCAGTATGCCCTAGGTCCATGATCCTTTTATGCCTACAAAAAATAAGTCAACAATTTAGTGGCAAAATCATTTCAAATATGTAAAGATTTGCAATTAAGTCCAAAATAAAAGTAAGCCCTAGAACCTAGGGTAAATTCATAATTAAGCAAGAAAAATATGGGTCAAACTTTGATTTTAGCAACTAAAATGATCAATAAAATAGCACTTATCAGAGATTCCAAAGGATAAGCACGGGAAGAGGCTTAGACCTAGATATTGGAATCAAGAACAAGAAAATCAATCCAAGGCGAATAAAAAGGTAATTGACATATTGCTTAATACTTTGCCTACTAATGTTTTGAATGGTGTAGGAGCATACAAAAATGCACACGAATTATGGATCAAAGTAGAAGAATTTCATAAAAACCCTACACGAGGTCAAGTAGTGGAAGAACCCGAGGAAGTGAACTCGATAGCCCAAGAGGAGGAAGAATTAAGTGAAAGATCATCAACCTCCTCAAGAGAAGAAGAGGAAGAGGTCTCCACCTCAAGAATTGAGGGGAAGGAGAGACCTTCATCTATACCGGAATAAGAGGAAACATCCACATCATCTAAGGTTGAAGAAGAAGTCAACCTAGCCTCCACCTCCACCAAAGCAAGGAAGAAAGAGCACATCACATGCTTTGGTTGCAACAAAAAGGGGCATTACAAGGACAAGTGCCCGAAAGGTAAAATGGAGGTAAAATCTGTTGAGGCAATCGACCCTTAAGTGATTGGAAGATCATGGTTTTGATGTGTGGGCGAATAGGTTTAAAGTTAGAGTGTTATGTTGTATTTGATTTGTGTGATTGAGTTTGCAGGACTTGGAAAATCACACTTGGTGGACCTATCCGAGGGACGAGAGCCGAGGGAGGAGAGCTCCAAGGGCAAGCCGGGAAGTGGACTTCAAAGAGCACACGTGAAGGGTGGCATGGAGGCAAGCCAAGGAAAGACTTGCGTGCGCATCCGAGGGACGATAGCCAGAGAAAGAGGACTTCAAGGGGCGAGCCAAGGGAGTAGACCTGAAGGCACACGCGAAGGAGAAGGTTTGGAGTGGCTGGAGCTGAGCTGGAAGGCAGGGCAGTCGACTGGCCCGGAGGTAGTCGACTGCCAAAACCCACAGAAAGTTCGCAGCTTCGGACCAGTCGACTGGCCTTGGGGCAGTCGACTGGTATACCCCAAAACTAGCCGTTGGCTAGCTGTTTGCTAGCCGTTGGCCAGCATTTATTGCTGGGCCAGTCGACTGCCCTAGGGCAGTCGACTGGTGCGAGATTGGACAGACTACGAATTTATCCTTTTCACCTATAAAAGGAGCTCCTCGTTACACGTATATGTACGGTTCCGTACAGTAACGAAGTGCTGCCCAATTGTAGAGTGATCTTTGCTTCCTCCATTATATTTCAGCATCTGTAAAGAGGAAGCTTTTGCTGTAAAGGTTTCTCCACCTCAAGGAGACTTTTCGATAGTGAAAAGTGGTGCTCGTAGCGTGGATCCTTGGATTAGTCACCCATCTGGGTGGATACCAAGTAAAAGAACTTTGTTAGCATTGTTATTTCTTTTGCATATTATTTCCGCTGCGCTAACATCTTTGTAGAGATCAAAACGATCAAAGAAAGTGCATTCACCCCCCCCTCTGCACGCCTACACCGATCCTTCAGTGTAGGTAAAATGGAGGTAAAATATAAACCAAGTTCAATTCTTTTTAAATCTAATATGAGGTGTAGGAATGGAGAATCCCAAGAGAAGAAGAGGAGGATTCGATGCTTCACGTGTGGTGAGCTAGGGCAGTACCACACCAAGTGCCCAAAGAAAGGTGAGCTAAAGAAAATGGAGCACTTGAGGAGATGGGAGAAAGTGCAAAGGAAGAGGAGGAGCTCACGTCAAGAAGAAACTACAAGGGTAAGGGAGGTAATCCCTAACCTTAAATTAAAGTGCAATTCAAATGTTAGTTCCTCTATGAATGTTAAAAATAGTGTAAATCATTCATCCATGCATGCTAAGCTTAATGAAAAATGCTTAATTGTGCATAGCCATGGTTTTAAATATCATGATAGGAATAGGGATAACAAGGTAAATTATAACTCTAGGAAAAGTATGCATCATGATCAACCCAAGACCTCTAGACCTAAGGATCATGACATTAATCCCAAGAAGGGAAGGAATATGCTTGGAAAGATGGGTAGGTCTAGGAATGGGCAAAATGGATTTAATGACACTAAGGTTAAAGGGTTAGAAAGGGAAAATTAAGCCTTGAGGGCAAGACTTGATAAATTAGAAAAGACCCTAGAAAGATTCAAGGTTGGATCTAAGGGTCTAGATATGGTGTTGGGTAGTTTGAAACCCAACTATGATAGATCGAGTTTGGGATACCGGTCTAAGACTTCCAAGGCCAACAAAAAGAAATATGCTGGGAAGGCATATGATCATAGCAAGAAGGAGAAGTCCAAGGATGACAAGGGAGTGTCATCCAAAGGGAAAATGAGTGACTTAACCAAAGACAAGGTGTCTAAGGTTAAGAAGGTCCATTTTGTAGGCCAAGAATCATCGGAGGCTCACCAGTGTGGTCTAGTATGGGTTAAGTCACCTAGGAAGGTGGCTAATGCTCAGAGCTCAAGGGGGAGCTCTAGGAACCTTTGGGGTCCATGGTAAATGGATCTCAAAAGTTTCTCTCCTAGAAAATTAGATGAATTGTGCCAAAAAGGGTTGGAAGACTTGGGTAAGTCTTAATCCTAGGTTTTGACACATTAAAAGGGAATTTAGGGAGAAAAGAATGAAAATACAATTATATTGGGTAAAATTGAGTTTTTATGTGTGAATACTATGTAATTCACTGATAGAAATGAACTATAATCAAGGGTAAGAAGATACATTGAGAAAGAATCACAATTAGGACTTTTGTGATAGACTAAAATGATACACTTTAGAAAGAATGGATTTTCGTGCCAATCTTGGGATCCGGAGTACATTTGTTTGGAAACGTATTTTTCCCAAGTAGAAATTGGCCCCACAAATCTCCCCACGAAATTTCATAATTTTTGGGGATTTGTAGAATTAGTTAGTGATTTCTGAAATTCGACTGAAAAACCTGAAACTCAGGTACCAGTCGACTGCCCCAGGGGATTGGTCTCAAGCCCAGAAACTCTCTGTGAGTTTTGGTAGTCGACTGCCACATGGGCAATCGACTGATCAGTGAGAGTTTGTAAAGAAATGCCTATTGGATAGCAAGAAATTTCAAAATTGGATTATGGGATACTGTTTTGGATTAAAATTTTATTTATGATTTCATACTCCTGGAATGAAGTGTTGCCCCATGATTTAATAATGCTTTGTTGATATCTTAAAAATCAAGGAAGATTGATAAGTTTCCCTAGGAATCTAAGGTTAAGAAGTAATTAGGGGGAGGTTTGTATACTTAAACCAAAGAGAAGACTTGAGGACAATTCCTTGTGTAAATTAATGATGGTTAGAATTGACAAACGCAAGGAATCATGAATTGAGGTCAAAAATGATACAAAGTGTCCATCCTTGGGAAAATTAGAGAATTAAACCAAAGTTAAGCACATTTGATAATCTTAATTAAAACATATTTTTCTAGGATAGGGCATATCCTAGCAAATGTGCTTGCAAACCTTTAGAGAGTTTAAGGTTGTGTTGAGTTCTTTTTGGCACTAAGAGAAAGGTTGTTTGGGGGTAATTTTTTTAATAGTGACCAAGGAAGAAGAACTTGGTGTTAGGTTGGGTAGAACCTAATTTGAGTCTATGGTGTTAAGTTAGGTAAAACTTCACCTTGGAAAATGGAAATTGGGAGAAGACATAAGTTAAGGGGGAGGTTGCCTCCTTGTTTGCCTTAATTTTCATGGAAAATTTTTGGATTTTGTGTCCAACTTGGGAACCGTGATAGATACATGGTGAAATATATTTTTCCCAAGTAGGTATAGGTACCACAAAGTTCTCCACAAAATTTGGGAATTTTTGGAGAATTGTGGAATTTCTGGTGCAATTCTGAAATTGACCAGAAAATTAATTTTCAGAGTATCAGTCGACTGCCAATAGGGGCAGTCGACTGGTCAAGGCTGGTGTGGGTATCCAACAGCTGACTTAGGTCCAAATGATGGAAAACAAGTGTATGGGAAGCTCGTACACATTGTTTATGATCATTAGGGATTCAAAGAATCAATAATTGGGATATTGTTGGGTTCATTTTGATGTTAGGCAAAGGGGGAGAAGTTTGGGTTTAAGTTGGGAAACCAAACTTACCTTTGCAAGAAACCCTAGGTTTAGGGGGAGCATGGTTGCTCCATTCTTGGCGTAAGGGGAACCATGGAGAGATTCTTAAAAAGTCTTTGTAAGTCCAATGTAGGGGAGCTTTTGAAAAGCTTTAAAAAGCCCGTTTTGGTGAAAATTCCTAACTTGGAGGGTTAGGTGTGTATCAGTCCTAGATTGGAGGGCTAGGTGTGAAAAAGTCCTAACCTGGAGGGTTAGGTGTGGAAAAATCCTAGCTTGGAGGGCTAGGTGTGAAAAGTCCTAACTTGGAGGGTTAGGTGTAGGATGCCTTGGGATAGGATCCATGTATGCATTGCATATGCATTTATTTAGCATTGTTTTTGTTATTGACTACTATCTTGTTTTCCTAACTTAAACGTATTGTCAAACATCAAAAAGGGGGAGATTGTTGAGACAATCTGTGGTTCGGAGTGACCAAGTGTTTTGATGTTTGGGTAAAGGGTTTAAGTTAGGTTTACCCTTGTTATCTTATATGTGTATGTTGAGTGTGCAAGATTGTACAGGTTACACATATGTACTTGACTGGACGGCCTCAGTACGGTGAAGGGTGGCATGGAGACAAGCTGGAGGCTTGTGTGCATCCGAGGGACCTTGGAGAGCAGGGACGATGAGCTGATGGGCGCAGACTTCGAGGCATGCGTGAAGGATGGCACAGAGGCAAGCTGGAGGCTTGCGTGCATCCGAGAGACGGGAGCCGAAGATGAAGAGGGCGCGAACGCAATAGTCGAGGCTGCGGATGAGGAGTCAGTCGAGTCGTGAGAGTACGAGTGCTGTGTGATTGTACTCAGGAAGGGTTCAGCCGGGGACCAGTCGACTGCTCTGGGAGCAGTCGACTGGTAGGTGGCTGGTGAGTTGGCTGAGAATTCGAACGTTGGGGTGCAACGGTCAAATTTCAGTGGCATGAGTCGACTGCCCTAGGAGCAGTCGACTGGTGGCGAGGGTTTCAGCCCGAGTCTTATTTAAAGAGGACGTCGTGGTGGCTGAGATTCTTGACGAATCTTGTCTTGGTTAAAGGCAAGATAGTAGTCTTTGTGCTCAGGTCTTCTAAAGGTGTTGTGGTGAGGTTTCTCCACCCAGAAGGAGTGACAGAGCTAGCCGGAGGTTATCCAGGGATTGATCCACCGACGGATTCTTGGATTAGTCACCCGTTCGGGGTGGATACCAAGTAAATCGGTTTGTTAGCATTGTTCTCTCTTGATTAGTTGATTTTTATTTGTATTTCCGCTGCGCTAACAATCTTGTAGAGAAAACGACGAACAAATCGTTATTCACCCCCCCTCTAGCAACATCTTCGATCTATCAGTCCCCAGTCGGGGAAGTAGCCCGTCGATGCCTTGAGGAAGTAGGCTGCTCGACTGATGTTGGTGGTGCCGTCTCAGGGCTAGCGGTTGTGGGTTCTCGCTCTGGGACAGCTGAAGCCGAGTCCGTTGGAGCAGCCCCGGTCGGGGCGCCCTCCACTACAAGAATCATGACATTCCGCGACATCTAGCGCACAAACACGTCGCTAAATGTGACCTTTGGCAACGATCAACAGACTCATCGTCGCCGAATGTTCGAACCATCACCAACCTTTATTATCTATCGTTTGGCGACACAACAAAATGAACGCGTCGCGAAAAGATAGCTCGTTGAATCATTTAGCGACGCAAAAAAGTTAATGTGTTTAAAAAAATAATCGAGACTAGATCATTGCAGAAGGTAGGTCATTTTGCGACGCATTTTACATTTTCTTTGAATTATAATTTTACATATATGTATTTTTCATTAAAAAATTATTTTATCTTAAATTTTATTTCATTATTGCATTAAAATTAAAATTATTTTTTAACGTAAATTTTATGGTTTAATCATGTACTAATTTTATTTTATTTTATAGTATATAGTTATATTTTAAATTATATGTTTTATTTTGTTAATACTATTTATGATAAATATTCCCAACCAAAATAATACGATATAATAAATTTTTTCAAAAAATTGATATAGAATATAAAAAATTAGAAATAAATTTATTTGTGATTAACTAGTTATTCCATCAAAACAATTCTTTTTAAAATTATAATAATTAATTTCTAAAAAATTAATTGCTTAATTTACCAAGCCAAATTAAATTGGGCCTAATCTCTCCCACCAAAATTATTTAGCCCTCCCGCCTCGTCAAAATCCCCAATCCTTAACCTAAAAAAACCCCTTAAATTCTGGAGTTGCTGATGTGCCTCATGTTAGGTTAGCGACAAAATTCTGCTTTTAAGGCCGGCGATGAGTCTTCAGAAGGATTATTCTTGCTTGATTCAATTCCTCATCTCTACATTCGGCTGCAACTTGAGGTGTTCAGGACAGTGGGCACGGTTGGAAACGCCTCAAAGAGTTCTTCAATACTCTTACATATTCCAGCAACCTTCATTAAAGGTAGGATCGGTTTCCTCATCTTAGGCCTTCGTCGAGGGTTTTTACCATTGTTGTTGTTGTTGGGAAATAATTAGTTTTGATTAAATTGTTTAGTTGTACTAATCTAAAATCATTGGTCTATGGTGAGTGTATTGGTTGTATTTAAGTAGTTGTTCCTGTGTTGTGTACCACTTCATTGGTTCTTAGTGTAGGGGCATAACCTACATGCCTACTCTGCTGAAATTATAAAAAGATAAAGGTTAAACATAATCTAACGAAATGAAATAATGAAACTTCATGTTTATTTACGTATTCATGCTTTGTTTTCTTACTCCGCTGTACTAATCATATTGCTACATGTAGTTACACTTTACTAGATATTTTGCTACATGCTAGTATATATTTTTGCAAACAATTTCCAGTGGTTACATCCTATTAGTCTTGCTTTTAGACTTACTAGAGATTAGTGCTTTGAGTGTTGAACTAGGATAATAAAGCTCTGAGATAGGTTGTTATGACTGGATTAGTAGTTCATTTTTGGGCACTAACCTTCAAGTGGTGTATTAGCATAACCAATTTTGTTGACTTTACCATTTTCTTGATTTGGTAAAGTGTGTGATTTATATAATATTTTAGTGGATTGTTTTTTAGAAGCTGATAATTTTGTAGTTAGTAATATTGAGTAATTTGAGCTAGACAATAATGTATGAATTTTGTTTGATTTTCATAGCGTGTATGTTTAATGTATATTTTTTCTTGGCTCTAGTTTTACAAAATGACGATTGATAAAAGTTGGATGAGTGTGAGGAATCGAATCTCTCCCGAATATAAAAATGGTGTTCGGATGTTTGTGACACGCGCTCTCGAGTATGCCAATGAAGATGGGAAAATAAGATGTCCATGTAATAATTGTTTGAATCATCGGTATCAACCGCTGCGCTTAGTAGAGATACACCTAATAAGACATGGGATACAACAATCATACAAAGTGTGGGATTATCATGGTGAGCAATATGAACATCCACCGATGGACAATGAAGTTTTATCTGACAATGATGATCAAGATGAAATGAGAGATGTTTTGAATGATTTGATTGGACCAGTGGAGATAGGAGAATCTAGTGAGCCTGTTCAACAAGGAGATTTCCAAACTGAAAATTTCGATGATATGTTGAAGGAAATTGAGAAAGAACTGTATCCAGGATGTGTAGATTTCACTGCGCTTAATTTCTTAGTAAAATTAATGCATGTGAAAGTATTGAACAAGTGGAATAACAAATCTTTTGATATGTTACTTAAGTTATTGAAGCAGGCATTTCCTCAAGCAATATTACCTGGCTCACACTATGAGGCAAAGAGAAAGCTCAGTGAACTGGGATTGGGATACGAGTCAATCCATGTTTGTGAAAATGATTGTGCACTTTTTTGGAAAGAAAATGTTGGGTCTGAGAATTGTTCGGTTTGTGGCGTGAGCAGATGGGTTGATAAAAATACGAAAGGGAGAAAAATACCAAAAAAAGTGATGCGATACTTTCCCCTAACTCCTAGATTAAAGCGTTTATATAGTTCTAGGCACACTGCAAGAGATATGAGATGGCATGATGCCGAGCGGCTAAAAGAGAATGGTGTTTTGAGGCACCCGGCAGATGGTTCTGCTTGGAAGATGTTTGATGAGAAATTTCCAACATTTGCGATGGATCCTAGAAATGTACGACTTGGTTTGGCAACAGACGGCTTTAATCCATTTGGTAGCATGAGCACTACTTATAGTATGTGGCCTGTCATGGTTGTTCCGTATAACATGCCACCTTGGAAGTGTATGAAGTCCGAAAATATGATGTTATCTTTATTAATACCTGGACCGACATCTCCTGGAAAAGACATGGATGTTTTTCTTCAGCCACTAATTGAAGAGTTAAAACAATTGTGGGAAGGCGTGAATACTCGAGATGCAGTGACTAATGATATTTTCTTAATGCGTGCAGCAATTTTGTGGACAATCAATGATTATCCTGCATATGCTTTAATGTCTGGATGGAGTACAAAAGGGTATAAAGCATGTCCAACTTGTAACGAAGAAACTCCTTCAAAAGGCATAAGGAATAAAATAGCTTACATTGGACATAGACGTTTTCTTCCTTTAAGTAATCCAATGAGGCGAAGCAAACAATTTGATGGAAAGGTGGAACCAAGATCTCCACCTAAGGAACTAACTACTGAAGATATATTAGCGCAGTTAGAACATGTGCAAGTTGGTCTGCCTGGAAAGCACAAGCAATACGGAGGTATAAAGCGTAAGCGTTCACCTATCGAGCTTAATTGGTCCAAAAAAAGCATATTTTTTCAGCTTGAATATTGGCAACACTTGCCACTTCGACATAACTTGGATGTAATACACATAGAGAAGAATGTATGTGATAATGTTCTTGGTACTTTGTTGAACATAGAAGGAAAATCAAAAGACACAGAAAAGGCGAGACTTGATCTTCAAGACATGGGGATCAGGAAAGAGTTACATCTCTACAAAGATAAAAATAAATGGAAGAAGCCACCAGCAACATATACGTTAAGTGTTGAAGAGAGACACTTATTTTATCAATTTATCAAATCAGTGAAGTTTCCAGATGGTTTTGCCGCTAACATATCAAAAAATGTCAATGAGGCCATTGGTAAAATATCGGGACTTAAGTCTCATGATTGTCATGTTTTGCTCCAGCGATTATTGCCAGCAGGAATCCGACCATACTTGAAAAAAGAAGTCCGTGAAACAATCATTGAGTTGTGTAATTTTTTTCGACAAATATGTGCCAAGACTTTGTATGTTAGTGATCTTAAATTGTTGGAGACAAATGTTGTTCTTATCTTGTGCAAGTTGGAAAGAATATTCCCTCCGGCGTTCTTCGATATTATGGTTCACTTGATTCTTCATTTACCAAAAGAGGCAATGATGGGTGGTCCTGTGTATTTTAGATGGATGTACTGCATTGAGCGAGCTATGGGTATCTATAAACAATATGTTAACAATCGAGCACGTCCAGAGGGGTCAATTGCTGAAGCTTACATCGTCAACGAGGCTTTGACCTTTTGCTCGATGTATTTTAGAGATATCGAAACCCGATATAATCGCCCAGATAGAAATGATGATAGGGTTAACACATGCTCGTCTCGAGTTATTTCTATATTCGAGCATGTCGGTCGACCCTTGGGCAAGAAAGAGGTAAAAGTGCTTGAACCTTCTTTACGGAGCAAGGCAGAGTGGTATGTGCTAAATAATTGCCAAGAAGTTGAAAAATACCTTGAGTAAGTTATCTATAACTCTTTCAATTATCGTCTATACCTAAATGCATATTATTTGTTAATAATATTATTTTAACTATCATGTAGGGAACATCGAAATTATCTAGTCGCTAGGGGAGTGCAAAATGTGGAACAAAAACAAGAAGTTGAATTTCCAATGTGGTTTAGAGATAAGGTATGTAAAAACAATACGATAAGTTGTCCTTCCTCTATAAAATTAAACTGAATTTGAATTGAGTCACTGCAAATCAAATTAACTTCTGATATTATACTTCTCCAAACATTTTTTAGGTTAATGAAATGCGATTAGCTAGATCATATGAGGCCACAGATGAATTATATGCATTAGCTAATAGATCCAATTTCAGTGTGTACTCATACTCTGGTGCTATTATCAATGGTGTTAAGTTTCTTGTGGAAGAAAGAGATGTGAGACGAACCACACAAAATAGTGGTATTCTTGTACCTAGTGTAGCGGGGCAAAATTTTTATGGCGTCCTTCAAGAAGTTATAGAGTTGTGTTATTTAAAAGATTGCACAGTGTTGTTATTTAAGTGCAAATGGTTTGACACTGATCCTAGGAAGAGAAGAATTCAAGAAGATAATATATTCACAAGCATCTACACAGGGGCAGAGTGGTACAAGAATGATCCATTTATACTCGCTTCACAAGCGAAATCGGTGTATTACTTGAACGATATCAAGAATGGTTCGAAGTGGAAATTGGTGCAGGATTATGCCCCACGTAATTTGTGGGACTATCCAAATAGGGAAGTTGAAAATGATGTTGACATGACTAGTATCGATCCTCACATAGTGCAAGAGACTAATTCACAATCACTGCAATTGGTGGTAGAATTGCCAGAGTTAGAGAATGTCAACTTCCATCGTGATGATATCGATCCAACCGAGGTTATGAATATCGATCAGCTGTTGCATAATAGAAAAGATTTTGTTGTTGATGCCGACGATTTTGAAGATGACACATTAGAAGAATATGATGATGATGAAGATGATACTGTTGAAATTGACGAGGATAATAGTATTGAAAATGAAACTAACGACACGACTTCGGAAGAAGTAAGCAATATATTTATTCATATTACTATTGATTTATTTTTTATTCAATTTATGAATATTGATCATTTGTGAGTTTTGAATGTAATTGGGATGTGGAATATAACTCTTTGGCAAATATGCCAGCATAGTTAATCATTACATTGATGATCATTGTTTCCATGTACTTCTATGTAGTATGTTCTAGGAGAGTTTGTAGAATGTGAATTTGCAGAATGTTTAGCATAGTTAACTCTTTGGCAAATTGAGAATTTACATAATGTTTTGAAGTTTATACCACTGGATGCATTAGATTTATAACATGTTTATTTTTGGTTTTTGTTAATTTTCTGGAGGACATACTGATTTACAGGAAACATAGTAGGTAAAACAAAAGAAAAATTGTCATCTATTGTAATCACAACCTTGAACCTAAAATTAGCTAAATAATTGAAAAATAACAATAAAAGGTGAACAACTGATACACTACCTTTTTGTGAGCCCAAATTTATTTTTAGACTACTTGAATTTCTAGTTGTTACATCTTCAGTGGAAGTAGGATGTGATTAACCATTGAACTCTATGCAGGTTTTACTTTAAAAAACATAAAAGTTTGACCCATTTATCTATTTATTCCATGATTTATGAAGTCGTTAATTTATTTGTGTTACTAACTTTTCTTATTATTTTTATAGGATGTCTAGTCTGAATTCTAATGGTTCTAGTGTTGGCGAGGATGAATCAGTAGGGAATAGAAGAGGCAGACAAACAACTTGGAGACACGAATCCTGTATTATAGCTCTTGAGAAGGCATTAAAGAAACAAAAAGTAGATAAATTGGAGGTTAAGTTTGAAGAATATACAGGAGGTAGTGTTGGAAAAACTGGAAAATGGTTTAATAATTTAATAGCTCAAATAGTTCGAGATACAATATCTCCTCTTGTTATTGCTTGGGAGGATGTCACTTTGGTTGAGAAGCAACTCATCTTTGATCGCCTTGATGTAAGTTTGTAAGATTAAATTATGTTAGTTTGATTATGCATATTTAATTTTTTTTTTTTGTGTTTTGCAGAACAAATTTATATATTCCAAAACGAGTGTGGTGAAGGCGGAGGTAGAGCGGCTTGCCATGAGGACTATTAGAGATCGAAGGTGTAAAATGAGGAGACATTGGAAGCAACTCGATGGGTTGCAAAATAAAGATGCATCAAAGAGGAAGCCGTACAAGGGAGTAAGCCAAGAGGATTGGGATGTTCTTTGTGATTATTTTGGAAAAAAAGAACAATTGGTCAGTAATAATTAGATTAATTGATAAATATTTCATATTAGTTGCTCTAATATTATTCTTTTTTTAGGAAAAATCTAAGAAAAATACCACTAATCGGTTTAGTAGGCCACTTGAGGGTGCTCATGGATCTAAGACTTTAGTCCAACACTATCATGATGATGTAAGTTCATTTGAAAGCAATATTTATGGATACAATTTTTGTGATCATAACTCTTTTTTTTTATTTTTTTAAGGCTAATCCTGAGACGGGAGAACTTCCTAGTACAGTTGACACCTTCGAGAAATTATTTCACAAAGGAGGGCAATGGAAGAATGATTGGGCTGCACAAAAACATGTAAGTATCTTTGGATCTGATGTTTGTGTATGGAATATCTGAGTAGAGAATCACTTGGAACTTGTTCATGAATCATCACTGCTGTGGTTTTCTCATCATGTTCGATTTTTTTGAATTCATTGAAAGTACTAGAATCACTTGGAACTTGTTGTTGAAGTACTAGAACCACTTTGAACTAGAAGTAGAAGTACAAGAAATTCCATCAGAAATTTCACTAGCTGAAGTAGAAGTATTATAACCAATCTCACTATTGCTTCTTTCTCAACATCTTCAGTTTGTCTGAATTCTTGGCACTAATAGGAGCTAAAACGGCATCACCAATCTCACTAGCAATTTGTTTTTCAGATTCTGTTATCACTTCCTGCTTGTCATATGCAAGTTCATCTTCAATATCCATAGATTTCTCAGCAATTCCAATAGTGAAATAGGACTAGTGGAATCACTTGGAAATTGTTGTTATGCTTCTGTTTGTACTTCTATCTCACCATTGACAAGTTTAGCTCCTGTTTCTATGGATTCTTCACTTGGAATTCGTTTCTCAGCTTCTACGAGCACCTCTTGATCATCATCTATATGCACAGATTCTTGCCTTTTAATTTCCTCAGAAATTTCATTAGCTGAAATAGAAGTACTATAGTCACTTGGAACTTGGTCTTCAACTTCTATTGTTGTTTCCTTCTCATCATCTACAATTATTTTGAATTCATTGAAAGTACTAGAATCGCTTGGAATTTGTTCTAAATTTGACACTTGAATTTACTGTTCTTTTGTGAGGTTGTTATGCAGTTAATGTTCATGTTGAATTACAATTTGAACTTAACAAAATGGATGTGGCTTGTCATAGTTTGAATCAAACTCTTGCGTATTTATTATTGAATGATAAATGTGATAGACTTGGAAGAGTGGTAAAGACGTATGTGGTGCAATATAAAAACAGTCTAGTATAATAGAATAAATTAATAAGAAGTTTATGCAGGATGTGAAGAACATTTGAACTTTATGCAGTATGTGTTTGAATTCTGATGTCTATCTCCTTTATAACTCAGCTCTTGCTTATTTTAATTTTACTTGTCTAGTGTTTATTCTACTTTCTTGTTTATGTTACAATTATCTTTATATATATATATATGGAACTTCGATCGACTCAGCTGGAAGGGGAAGTGTCCGCCTCTACTATCGATAATGTGCTTCAGCCCAAAGATATCAATATCATGACACAAGTTTTAGGTGCACGGTCTCGCTACGTTAAGGGTTTAGGTCCATTACCTAAACTATCAGTAGTAGGTGGTCATAGAGCAACAAACATCAACTCAAAGCATCATGATGAGAGTGGGAAAATTATGAATATGCAACAAATGATTGATGGGCAACAACATACTATCGGTGAGCAACAAAAGACTATCAGTGAGCAACAACATAAATTTGACGCATTATTGCAACAGCTTCAACAGGCCATTCCTGGTTTCACTTTTCAGCTTCCCCCGACATGTTCTTCGACTTGATTTCCTCCTGTATTTCTTTTGCATCCTGAAATGACTATGTATTTTTGTTAAAGACATGGTGATATTTTTGGCAACATTTGAATACTAATTGTGTAATTTTGTTAAAAACATTGGATTAGTTATAATATAAGTACATTGCAGATCCATGATTTTGATTCTATTTAATTATTTTATTTGATATTAATATTTAATATAAACAAATACCATTCGAATATTGAAAAATTTAAAATGCATAACTTTCTGCGACGCCTTTCAGGCGTTGCCAAATGTCTAGTATTTTTTTCATTTCAAATTACATTTCGCGACGCTTGGTGCACGTCGCCAAATGATAAGACAGTTAGCGACGTGGTTGTTTGATGTCGCCAAATGTCAATACCTTTGGTGACGAATTATGCATAATGCGTCGCCAAAGGCGATATTGACATTTGCCAACGACCCAACTGCGACGCAGTGTGGCGACGCGCTCTTGCGTCGCCAAAGGTTTGGCGACGCGTTTTGCTTACATTCGGTGACGCGTATTCGCGTCGCCGAATGTAAACATTCTTGTAGTGCTCCCTCGCCTGCAGTTCGGCGGTGACCCGAGCCTCCATCTCGGCGTCATCCAGGCCGAAGCCTTCTGCTAAGGCCGCTGCCAACATTATTGGGGCTGCAAGAACAACACAATCTTAGTTAGAGCTAAAAAATATTCTGAGAGAATATCACAATGCTTACCAAATGAAATCGATTGTGGAATCGGCATGGGACTGAAACCGAAGGCGGAAAGGAGCTCCTCCTTCAGCAGGTTCACTCTGTGGAAGTGTCTACCGCCTAGCTTGGACAGCGCCGACTGGTAAGCCGCGGAGGTGTGGTAATACTTAGAAAGGGGAGGAGAGGATGGAAGATCCTCGACCCAGGTCGTGGGCCAGCTCGGAGTCGGGTAGGCTTAACAAAGAAATAGTGTTCCTTCCAACCTTTATTGGAGGAAGGAAGCTTTGATAGGAAGGAGGTTTTGGCTCGGGCTTGAAAGAAGAAGTCGCCCAACTCTTATTTTTTAGGGTAATAAAAATAATGAAAGGTTTCAGGCTGGAGGGGAATTTGGTACAGAGCAAATATGATAGCCAAGCCGCACATCAAACGGATGACGTTCAGGGCTAGTTGGGATAAGGGTATGCGGAAGTATGTACAAACAGAAGAAATGAAAGGATGGATGGGGAATCGGAGACTGACCTGTAGGTGGTCTCGGGATAAGGTGATGAAGCCCGAAGGGGCGGAGTCGGGTCGGTCGGTCGAAGTGGGTAAACGGAGTTGATGGTCGAAGGGAATTGGGTGGTCCGACTGGATTTGGTCGAGGTAATGAGCATCGAGGTCAGTGACCATGGTCGAATACCATGGCTCGGAAGGTGAAGAAGATGACGAGGACGACTCCATGAGAATAGATAAGGGCGAAGGAACTAACCGGGGAAAGAGAAAACCGCCGGAGAAGAAGGTCGGAAGGACGGACTCGTCGGAACCCTAGCGAAGCTCGAAGCAGTAGCAGGACGATGTCGATGTTAAAACGAGATTGTAAAAATTGTGGGGTAAAAGGCCTATTTATAGGGTCAGGAGAACGACACCGACCGTCCGATGGCGAACTGGGAAAAAGGCGGGATCGAACCTCGACCGTCCGATCAGGCACGAGGCGGCTCTCGAAGCGATAGAGCGCACGTGCGGATCGGACATTCGCAGGGATGGTCGGCAAACTCATCGTTGCTCGGGAGACGAATGGCTGGTTGACACATGGCCTCGGCAATTAAAGCGGCAATTAAGGGAAAGATATGGGACGATTCGGTGTGGGGAGATCGAAGAGACGTTTAATGGGAAGGTTTACCGGTCGGGTGAGTCGCTGACTTGGGGTAGACCACGAGGATCGGCTGCGAGAGTGCACCATTCGGGTCTGCCAGGCTTATGCTGGAATAATGGTCCAGTCAGTCGGACTGTGTGCCTCCTTCGACTAGACTCGAGGGGGATGCTTATGATCCCGGGCTAGCTTGTGTGTAGCCTGGCCCGACAGCCTGACAACTCGTTAGGAGGAGATAGGTTTGTGGGCCCCAGGAGCCCGTCAAACATAGGGTCCATACAGGCGGATAAACCCATTTCCCCTGAACACGAGGAAACATTAGCCCTGGCCAAGGAAAAGAGGGCCAGAAGCCCCGAAGGCCCCCGAGTCCAGGAAGTCCTGGGTAGAGGAGTTCCGAATCAGGAGAGTCCCGAGTCGAAGGAGTTCTGACTCACAACATCACTAAGTCTTAACACTCCTGGGTCAGGGGAGTTTCAACTCAAAGCATCCTGAAGTTATAAGCGGATCGGCTTCCGCACACTTCTTGGCTCGGCCCCCAGCCGGATGCGTGGCGGCCAACGCTCAGGCGGTTCTCCCGAGCCAGAGAAGTCTACGCTCAGAGTATCACCAGATCATGAGATCCCCGAGTTAGGAGTGCCCCGAGCTAGAAGAGTACTCAGTCGTTGACCAGACTATCCTTGAGTCAGCTGAGTTCGGACGTACACCCCGAACCACGCTCCCCATGACTCAGGGAGCATACCTTCACTCGGGAAGCCCTCCTTAGCTCGAGAAGACGAGTTGCTATCGGTTCTTGTCGTGACTCATCCGAACAACCACTCCCTGACACCGGACTAGAAGAAGGAGTACGGGGTCGATGCAGACCTGATACCGTTCAGGTCCGAATCGCGAGTATCCCGCTGACGCCATGATCCCCCTGCCATACCCTGGCATCCCGTACCACGCCCACCTACGTCTGTGTCAGGTCGAGCGGCGCATAATGGCGCCCGCCCATAAGTTGACAGCGCCTCTTTCCTTATTCCGGCATGCGACACAATACCCTACCACCCTGGTTTTGCCTTACCCTATCCTCGTATATGACAAAAAGGTGGCAGACGAGTCAGAAGCTGTCAGCTTCCCCGGCTATATAAGTCTCTCCACTCCGCATCCCCCAGGTACGCGCAATAATATTTTCGCTACTGTTCTATTGCTTTCGTTGGTCTTCCACCACCGGGGACTGACTTGACCGTCGGAGTGCCTTGCCGGGGACTTTTCCAGGCGGATTCTAACGGTCTGTAGATAACGGCCGGCCCTAGTAATTCGTGATCTTCAAGAGACTACGTGTACTTTTGAGAGTTAATTTATCTTGCTTCGCGAGAGAATCAATATATAACCTTAATTCTCGAGGAGAGTACGATATCATCACCCAAATTCCTATTGAAGATCCATCTGCTCTTCTTTTTCTCGGGATTATCAGATTTCACAGATGACGCTGAGACAATGACAAATTCCTTGTATTCTTGTTCATAGTCTTTACGTTATTTATTTTAATTCGCACGGTATGATACTATAGCTCCTATGCATATTTTCTTTTCGAGTTCATATGGTTCCTAGAATTTCGATTTAGAACGCATGATTAAGAAAACTCCATCAACTCTGTCTCGTTCAGACTGTAATATCGATTTGTTCAAGAATATAATAATTTTTTTGTAATGACTCTTTGAACGATTCTATCGTTTGTTTCTTCCCGGATCCACTTTCGATTCGACAGGGCTCTCCTGCATCTTAATTTATGGTAGTAGTCAGTGAACTTGCAGCAACCAGACAAATTAAACTCTTGGCATTGAAGATGAGTTGGTCCCTGATCTGCAGCATGACGAATGATAAACAGAACAATAAATATGGTGTTAATAATCATAACAAATAAAAACACAAGGATCATAAATGATATACCACCTATACGAGTAAGGAAGAATAATAAATACGGGATAGATTGATTGTTAATGAGTGAGTGTTATTACTATGAGATATGAGGATCAAAATCTAATAAAGTCCGAACTAGTAGTCTCCATGATTTATCTCTTTCGTATTGGCTCTAAGACGGAACGTTAGGGACAAATAAAATCGCCTTTTGGTAAGCGGGTTTAGAAGGCAGGAATCGAAATGAAATCTATTTCATTTCCATTTATGATGCGAGGTATACGAAAATCGGAATCAAAATATGAATATGATACCCTTGATTTTATAACCCAACCCCCCACTAGATTATCACTAAACTCATAAACTTCTCAATCAAACTCATTATAATTTCCATTATCGAATATATACCAAGCATCCTTAGTAAGTACCACAATAAAATGAAAAAAAATATATTAATTCTCTTTAATGTCAAATCATAGACTATAAAATATCTATGATATTTTTTTTTGGGGCTGGATAATTATACTTTAAATCCAAATGTGAATACTTCTATGATATTACTATATTATTTTCTATATTTAAATAAATTTTAATTTATCATTATTAATCAAATCTTCTTTAATTTTTCTTTTTCTCAATTAATATATATGTTTATCATGATTTTATATTATACATCTTATCTATTTTAATATTCTCATGTTTAAAAGGACCAGGCACATTTATTTGGGAAGGTTCACATGATTCTAGTGAAGAGGCCACAGTCATGGATTAAATGCACCGAAGGCTGGAGCAGACACCATTGAAACACAGGCCTGGAGTTGTTATCAAACTTATCTATTAATATCTATAAAACACAATTTTATATATAGACGTGTCATTCATAGGAAACTTAAGATTCCCACCAAAATCGAATATAAATTTTTTAAATAAAAAATTTATAATTAAAAATACAAATTCAAAAGAAAATATATAATTACAAATTCTAAAAATAAAAATTCAGATCTTAATCCAAAATTAAAATTTTAAAAAATAATTTATCAAATTCAAAAAAGATAATTTGAAATTGTATTTTAAAATTTTCAAAATTAAAATTTTAAATAAGTTATAATGATTACAGTAAAGCACATAAAAAATAAATTTAATTTAATTTTAATAAAATATAGACCTTTAGCTTTCCTTGAGTTGATGTAAGAAAAATGATAGTCTTACATCCGAAGTTACCAAGGCGAATTACACACAGAGTAATTATAAAAATAGACAAAGAACGATAAAACAACTCATACCTTTCTCGGCCTTTTGGCTAAGATCAAGTGTAGTATCTGTTCTTATCAGTTTAATATCTGATATGTAGGTCATTGATCCACTTTGATATTAAATTAATTTTTATATGGGAGATGACCCATTATAGTAGCTTGCTACTAGGGTTTTCATGTGTCGTCTGTGTGTTGCACTATAGCACAGGTCTGACACACCCCTATCAAAGCGCATCCACATCCACCACCCTTATAAAAACTTATGATCACCATTAATATCTTATATTATAAAAAATAATACTATATCTTATATTGACATGAATTCATGATGAAATAAAATTACTTTTCATTTTAATCTTTCATTTAATAATTAAAATTGACATATATATATATATTATCACTAAACATATTATTTGAATTGTGTAAGATTTCCGTGCATCAGACGGATATTATACTAGTAAATAAATTAAAAAAATCATTAAAACTAACAAATAAATTTATTATAATATCAAACTTTTAACCAATCCAAATGAGTTTAAATATATAAAAGGTTCAAACAACCTTAATTAAGAATTTAAGAACATAGTAAAAAAGAAACTTAATCGAGCATCCATTATATTTCAACAACTTGATTAAGTTATATTTGTCTTAGCTTGATTATTTTATTAAATTAGTTCAAATAATATAAAATTTGACTCGGTTTATCTCATTTACTTTATTATTATGTGAATTAGCTAGAAAAACATTTAACAAGATAATAGAAGTACTAAAGATGATAGAGACTTTATCTACGAAACCACAATGAACATTTAAGACTTGCCTAATCAAATTGGATAAAAGTTCAATTATAATAAAATGTAATTATATTCACTTCAGATATTCTTATATGCCTTCAGTTTATGTGAAAGAAGATAAATCATAGGATTAATTTATAGTCAATCATTAATGACTAAGTCTGGAAAAGTTTTTCCCCGATAACCTACATCAGTTGGGAAAAAGAAGTAGATTGGATAGAGATTTTTTACTCATTCAAGCTCTCATTCAAGTTTAAATCAACCAAAGAAATGATATATTCTCGACAAATAAAATACTAAAAGATCATGTATATTAAGACACTGGACAAAGTAGCAGATCTATAGAGTTAGGTAGAGACTCAATTACATTATGCATCTTCGCATCATATTTAAAAAGTTAATTCATTTTGATAAAAATAATCTATGCATAGAATATTTTTATATGAAAAAAAATCTTTATCGCTAAAATTCCTCAATCTTCATTAAATCATTTTAATTTTTAACATAGTAAAATTCATTATAAAAATTTTATAACAGTCACTAATTGATTCTTACAATAGTATAATAGTCATTAGTTAATGCTGTTACAATATAATAACATTCAATTAATCATTTTATAATAGATTTATGATAGATTTTATCATGTTGAAACGATTTTAATCAAGTTTGAATAATTTTAATAACTTGGTAATTTTTTTATATAAAAGTGTCCTGTGTAATTTTCTTTTATCAAATTAAATTTATTTATCTTTACATGTTGGGTTGGATTCTATATCCTTCGTATATTCATATCCATTGGGTATCAGATATTTATCTCCATAACCATTAAAGGATAAGATACTGGGATATCTTCTATACTAATAATTTTTTTTATTTCTATTCAACTATTATCATTCAAAACAAGTTCAGAATTAATATCATATTAAAATATATAAAAATATAATTAAAAAATAGATTAAACATCTAATAACCTATTTTTAACATCAAATAAAAATAGTTAGTGAGTTTAGAAAATGAAAATCTTCTTTAATATATATACATATTGTTCCGGAAGGAATCGACGGCGATGTCCAGTCACCGGAGGTTCTGCCCGCGTGGAAGTCGCTGTGCCGAGGAGAAACTCGGTATCCTACGAGGTCAACACGAGCGTTAGGGGACACGCTAGGAGGGGTCCGGCGGAGTCCACTCCGACGCTTAAGTTAGTGTATCGTTGGAGAGTAAAGGCAGCAAGAAGGGAAAAATGTATGTAGGGTTGAGAGAGCATAGCCCCTTTACCGGAGGGGTTGGACTACCTTTTATACTGATGGCAGTAGACTGGGCACATTTCCTCGTTTAGTGCCACGTCTCCATGATTTATGTCACGCCCCCCTTCTTTCGGCGGTTACTAGATAGCTTTTGAAACGGTCTGCGCCGTTACTACGCTTCGGCCCGTTGCGACATTTAAGGGTCGTGATGACTCCTTACGACGGGGAGACTTATCCATAGGTCTATTAAAAAAGGTGGGGAGGAGGACCATTGCTTGGTGTCGAAGTTAAATCGGGCTTCGCTGCCCCGAGGTGAGCTCGAGGCCTTCTGACCCGCGTGAGCTCGGGCACTAGAATGCCCGAGGCGCTCTCGGGACCTCACCCCTCGGGGGGGGGGGGGGTCCCGAGAAGGATCCCGGAAAGGGTCTTCTGGTTATCCTCCCAGGGCATGTTCCCCGAGGGGGGTCCCGAGGCTCGAGAAGGAGGGTCACTTCGACCCGACGTGTCATGTCAACTGCTTTTTCATCCCACGTGCCTGCCCCGGGCTATCCAACCCTATCACAAGTCCATCCCTTCAAGTTTGATCGAAGGAAGTGTGGCTGACTGATCGGACTAGTGAGAAGATGAAGAAGCAGAGTTCCGGTGAGACTCGGTGTTCATTCCTACCCCTTCAATAGCTATAAGGGACCTTCGAATTATAATCTCCGTCCCAAGTTCCGAGAAATCCTCCATTTGGTTTCACCCTTTCCAAAAAGGCTTCTACGATGATGTTTGTCTCTCCGCCATAAAGGCGCCCGACGCTTTTTTGATTGAGACAAGGTACCTCCGCGAAGGCCTCATCGCCACGTGTTTCAACGGTCACCTCGCCGAATTCTTACTGACGTGTGCCACTGTAGTTGGCTCATGTCAGGCGACTGTCCGGGTGCGGCGGTTTCTTGCTTTTCGCGTGCCTCTTCCCCATTGCGCCCAGACAGGCGGCTTCCTGGGTATAAGAGGGGAAGATGACGACATTAGGCCCACTTCTGGCTCTGCAACTGGGTGCACTTCGTCTTCCTCTTCTCCTGAAAGGCTTCTTTAGCGTAAGTAGTATGTCTCCTTCTTGTCTCCTCCCTTAGAAACCGTGGAAGACTATCGAGCAGAATGATATGAGTCCGCCTCTTCGAGAGTGAGGCCGGAGGCTCTGTAGGTGGCCACTGAGGCCTACGACATCCCGGCCGAGATGGCGGTGGTTATCCCCAGGGTGGGCCAGACGCTAGTGGAGCCTCCTGTAGGCATGTCGACCTTCTTCCTAGGATAGATGGAGTTAGGACTCCATTTCCCTATCCCTCCTTTTTTTCACTAGCATAACCTCCTATTTCGATATTCCCCTTCACCAGATGACTCCCAATGCTTTCGCTCAGATGGAAGGGACGTAAATAATTTTCAAGTCTTTTGATCTCCCTTTGACTCCTCATCTTTTTCAGTCTTTCTTCGTCCTGATCGGCTCCCGAGGGGTCTTTAGTTTCGCAGCCCGACCGGGCCATAAGTTTTTAGGAGGGTTTCCTTCCTTGCATAAAGGGTGGAAGGAGAAGTTCTTCTTTATTCGATTGTCGTCATTACCCTTCAGTCCTCTGGGTTGGATAGAGGATTTGCTGACTCCTCCTTCTTTAATGAAGTTTCTCCGGGGCCCTATATACCAGCATGTTAGGAAGGTACTCTCCGGCATGGAATTGTCGTTGTTGCAACTCTTCGCTGCGTCTTTACACGCTCCGGGGAGAAATTGCTGTTGTTGCTCCCCCTCTTCTTCCTTTTGAATGTTGTATTGGCAGCATCTTTGCGGAAAGAGGGTCTTCGGACGAGTTTGTTGCTTTCATGTGTTACCTTGGGCATCCTCGTCTGTCAATGATTATCTGGGCAAGAGACCGAGCTGTCTTTATTGCAACCGAAGTCTCAAGGAATTTGCCTAACACACGCGTGTGGATCCCCGCTTATCGGCTATCTGAAGATGGACTTGAGTTATGTGACTCCACGAGGAAGGTTGCAGTGGTGTAGAGAGGCCCGAGGTGTAGAGAGGCCCGAGTATGTAACACCCCAAAAATGTTATGATTATTATGAAATCATGAATATGAAATATTATGAAATTCATGAATTATTATTATTAAATATTATGAAATATTATGAATTCATAAAACATGATTATTACTATGAAAATTCATGATGGGCTTGGCTTAATGGGTTTGAATGTGGAATAGTGCAAAAAGGAAATATAGAAAGGAGGAAGCAAGGATTGAACCTTGAACCTCCTAGGTGTACTAACAATGTCGTAACCATTGTACCAAGCCATGTTTCTTGTTGAGAGAATAAGAAACATGCTTGTTAAAGCTAGGGAAGTGAAGAGACATGTCTCTTCATGAGAGAAAGTATAAATAAGGAAGGAAGAAGTTGGAATAACTTCCTTCTTCTTCTTCCTCACTCTCCCCACCGAAATTCATCTTCTCCTTCTCCCTTTTCATTTTCGAAAAACACAACCCTAGGGTTCTAACCCTAGGGAATTAGAAGGAAGGAGAACCATTCAAGGATCTTGCCCTCTACTAGGGCCAAGAATTCTAGAGAAACTTTGGCAAAGGAAACTCTCACTCACACTTTAACTAAGGGTACCCTAAAGATTTAGGAAAGGTGAAATTCAAGCGAAAGGATGTAAGTATCCCCTCGCCTGCAGTATAATTGTTATGCATGATTCTTGTTGTTTTCTTGTACAAAAGAATTAGGGTTTTCCCTTTGTAAGTTTCGGCCACCTCCATTAGGAGAGGCTTTGGTTACTCTTTAATACATGAGAAGATCCCTTGAGACTTAGGGTATATAGGTATGTTGATTTTCTTTATGATGTTGTGAACAAAAACTAGGGTTCTACCCTTATGTGACTTTCGGCCAAAGCATGAAGCAAAGAGGGTTTTAAGGTTGTATGATTCCTATGATATATCCATGCTTAGTAGTGTAGACAAAATGCTTGTATAAATGTTGGTGTGAAGATTTGATTTCAAGAAACCTAGTTTCCCTTACCCTTGAGATCGGCCAACCCTAGAGGGATTAGAGATTAGGGTTGCATAATTATCTTATGATGAAATCTATGTTTAATAAGTGGCATGATAGGTATGTGAGATGTTTGTGTAAATGCTTGTATGAATGTTGATTCAAAAACCCTAATTTCCCCTACCCTACACCATTCGGCCAACTCCCTAAGGTTAGGGTTTGTGAAGGTTAAACTACTCTAGGAGATATGCTTATGTTTGGGAATAATGATATGTATATGCATGTGATGTTTAAGGGAATGTTTGATAGGAAAACTTAACCTTTCCCCTAGCATGTGATATTCGGCCAAGCCTAGAACATTAGGTTTGTGAAGCTTGATTACCCCATGATGTATGCTATGCTTAGAATGATATATGATGGATATAGATATGATACTTGTATGTGATGTTTGATGTCAAAAACCTAAGTTATCTCTACTTTGACTTTCGGCTAGGACCTTAGGTTTAGGGTTAAGAAGAACTCGATTAACTCATGAAGTATGCTACCCCTTCCTATGACATGGATATGATTTATGTGACCAATCTTGTCATCTATATAAGTATACTTAAGTGGTTGAAATATGACATATGTATGAACATGTTTATATAGCCCATGTGGCACCCTTTATGAATTGCATGTGATGTGTATGATAAAACGCTTGAAAGGATACTCCACTAAGTATGGGATCAAGAGCACCCCTTATGTTGTGTGGTGTGTCCCTACGGGATCATGAGCACCCTTGAAGAGTGGTGTGTCCCATAAGAGTGGATTTGGAGTATTCCTTAGCATATATGTAAAAGCATGTAAAGTATTTTACTTTATGAATGGGCTTGTACCGGACCAAAGTATGGGTCCAAGGGATGGGCACCTTAAGAACGCCCCGATTCTGGACTACCGACTATGCTGTCCACGGTTCTGGCACTACCGTAGCTGTGCAACAGGGATGGGCACCTTAAGAACGCCCCGGTTCTGGGACTACCGACTATGCTGTCCTTACCCTAGTAGGTCGGGGCTCGCTACCTCGTATCTACTTAGGGATGCGCGCTTATGATGTATGTATGTGGTACAAGTCGGGGACCCCCAATGATGATACGATGATTTTTAAGTATTTAAAAGTATGATTTTAAAAGTTAAGCATCCTTATGTATATGCATTCCATACTTTATACTGCTTGCTTAGAAACTTTGATGTTTAGTATGCTATGATGAACTCATGCTTATGATTTATGATGTGTACATGTTGTATGCTTTCGTATGGATTTTGCGAGTAGGACATGATCCTTACTAAGCATTTTTGCTTACTAGTTTATGTGTTGTCTTATGCTGCAGATAAAGGTAATGGACACTTAAACTAGAGGAAGAGGCAGGTGGGCTGAAGATGCATGTGTGGGGTGGTGGCTCGGGAAAGAAAGATTCCCATATCTACATTACTATGCCTATGTTTCCTTTAATGATAAATGCTAGTGATTAGAGTTGGTACTTTTGAATATTAGTGATCACTCTTATATGTTTGAGTTGAATTACTTGTGAACTTAAGATGCATAGAAACCTAGGACTATGCTCCAAAGAAATAAAATGTTCTAAACATTAAAGCATGATATCTGACTGGCATGCACTGACTAATAGGCTTAGCACTTATGTTTTTCTTTTATGATTAAAATTATATGAATGAGTAGTACGTAACCCCGTCCCGAGAGTAGATATAAGGGCGGGCGTTACAGAGTAGAAGGGTGTTTCCTTCTACCAGATATTTTGCTTGTATCTTGGCGTCTCTCTGAGATGTCGGCCTTCATGTATTTTCTCATGTAAATAAAGCAAAAAAAATTTGGTACTTTGTGTATGTGTATACCTATCTTGCGTTGATGCTTTAATGTCTTGCCTATTTTTCGCAGTCAAGTGTATTATATTGTCCTTGTCTCTGAAGTGGCTATGTCTCCCGGTCACCCGAGAGGTCCCGAGGCCTTCTAGCCCTTGTCTTTGGGGTGGGGGTCTGTAGCGACTCAGCCTAGGCTTGGCTACGCCGCACCGCCAGGAAATTCAAAGTTTGGATACTTAGTCGGGTGTAGCGACCCCGACCAAGCCTAAGTTCCCCGGTCATCGGCTGCACCATGAGGCATTAGGGTTTTGGGGTACTCGGTTTGGCGTAGAAACCTTGACCAAGCCTATGTACCCCGGGCATCGGCTGCACCGCGAGACATTAGGGTTTAGGGACTTGGTCGGGCATAGAAACCCGGACCAAGCCTAAGTACCCCGGGCATCAGTTGCACTGCGAGACATTAGGGTTTTGGGTACTTGGTCGGGCGAAGAAACTCAGACCAAGCCTAAATACCCCGGGCATTGGTTGCACCGCGAGGCATTAGGGTTTTGGGTACTTGGTCGAGCATGTGCATCCCAGACCAAGCCTAAGTACCCCGGGCATCGGCTGCACCGCGAGGCATTAGGGTTTTGGGTACTTGGTCGGGCGTGTGCATCCCAAACCAAGCCTAAGTACCCCGGGCATCGATTGCACTGCGAGATATTAGGGTTTTATGGTACTTGGTCGGGCGTAGCAACCCAGACCAAGCCTAAGTACCCCGGGCATCGGCTGCACCGCGAGGTATTAGGGTTTTGGGTACTTGGTCGTGCATGTGCATCCCAGACCAAGCCTAAGTACCCCGGACATCAACTGCATTGCGAGGTATTACAGTTTTGGGTACTTGGTCGGGCGTGTGCATCCCTGACCAAGTCTAAGTACCCCGGGCATCGGCTGCACAGCAAGGTATTAGGGTTTTGTGGTACTTGGTCGGGCGTAGCAACCCAGACCAAGCCTAAATACCCCGATCATCAGCTGCACCGCGAGGTATTAGGGTTTTGGGTACTTGGTCGGGCGTGTGCATTCCAGACCAAGTCTAAGTACCCCGGGTATTGGCTGCACAGCGAGGTATTAGAGTTTTGTGGTACTTGGTCGGGCGTAGCAACTCATACCAAGCCTAAGTACCCCGGGCATCGATTGCACCGCGAGGTATTAGGGTTTTGGGTACTTGGTCGGGCCTGTGCATCCTAGACCAAACTAAGTGCCTTGGGCATCGGCTGCACTGCGAGGTATTAGGGTTTTGTGGTACTTGGTCGGGCGTAGCAACCCAGACCAAGCCTAAATACCCCGGGCATCGGCTGCACCGTGAGGTATTAGGGTTTTTAATTCCTCTGTGGTGCATTGTCATTTTGAGGAAAGCATCTTCCTTTATTACTTGATTTTGCTGCGAGGCCATAAAAATACACAGACAGACACTCTAGATAAAATGCAAATCTTACCGGGACCAGAAGGGACCGAGACCGCTGCCGAGCCCAGACCTCCCGAGTCTTTGCCCTTCTCCTCGTGTGCATGACCTCCTTCAGCTAGTCTTCCAGGCCCCTCGGGTTCTTCTGAGACTATGTTCTGACCTCTTCGCTGTAGCACTGCCGAGACACTAGCTGGTCTCCTCTGACTTCAACCACCCGGTCACCTACCGGGAACTTTATCTTCTGGTGGTAAATAGAGACCACCGCCTAGAAAGTGCTGAGCGCGGGGCGGCCCAGGATGGCATTGTAGGAGGAGGGCGCGTCCACGATCAAGAAAGGAGTCATTCACATTCTTTCAAGTCTGTCGCTGCCCAACGAGAGTGACAAGGTGATTTACCCTACCGACTGTACTCGATACCCTGTGAATCCGAATAGTGGGGTCGAGACCGGGAGCAGTTCATCCTCGTCGATCTGCATCTGGTCCCAAGCAACCTTGTACAGGATGTTCACGGAACTCCCTGTATCTATGAAGATGCGCTTCACCTCATAGTTGGCAATGCGAGCTACGCTCACTAAGGCGTCCTCATGGGGAGCTTCCACTTCTTCCAGGTCGGATGACCCAAAAGATATTGTAGTGCCTGGCTCCTGGCTCCTGGCTTCGGCTCGTCCCAATGGAGTAGTTTTCCAATCGCCGGGTATGAGACTTCCTTGCCCGGTTAGAGTCCCCTCCAGTAGGTCCTTCAGAGATGACTCCCACATGACCCGAGGGCGGACCACGCATGGGGGCCTTGCCCTTCTGGGGATCTCATTCTAAGGAATAGATCTTCAGGGTGCGGGCCCCTGACTCCTACATCGCGATCATGATCGAGACCGATGTCGGGTCTCGTTTTCCCCAACATGCTGTCGCCGAGGAGAAAAGCTTCGCCTTGGCGACCTTCTGCGATACCCTGACTTATTCCACTTTCTTCGAGGTTTGGTATCTGCCTCTTCGCCGAACTTCTTCTTCAAGGTGTGACACTCCTCAGTGGAATGTGTCGAGCTGCCATGGTAACTACAGTACCTTGGTGGTGGCTCCGGCTGCTCGGTGTCTATCATCTCAACCAGCCGGTGCCTACCAGCCCACTGGTCCTTCCCAGGGCGAAGGTCTTTTCCCCGAGCTGGGGTCGGGGGCTCCCTCCTGTATGATTGGGGAGCCGTCGGAGGGGGGCTCTGACTGGATCTTTGCGACGGGCGTACTGTACTTCTTCCACATTGACATGCTTGACGGAACGTCCCAGCAAATCATCGAAACTGACGGGGGCTTTTTTACCAAGGATCGGAAGAAGTCCCCTTCAGCGAGCCCTTGGGTGCAGGCACTGACGAGTATCTCTGATGTTGCTTGCGCCACCCAATTGAACCTCTGGATGTACTCCTTGAGTGGTTCCTTAGGCTTCTACTTGAGGGCGAATAGATTAAGTGTCGTCTTCTGGTAGCGACGGCTGCTTGCGAAATGGTGAAGGAAGGCTATCCTGAACTCCGTGAAGGAGTTGATGGAACCTTATGGCAGCCTCTGGAACCACCGCTGAGCTGCTCCAGATAGGGTGTTTAAGAACACCCGTCACTTCACACTGTCAGTATACTGGTGCAAGAGTGCAACATTCTCGAATTTGCAGACGTGATCTTTTGGATCCGTCATCCCATCATAATTGGGGATCCCTGGGCCGCGGAACTTCTTTGACATGGGGTCTTCGACAATCTCGAATGAGAAACGTGTAGAGGGAACCTTATGGGAGGTCTTAGGTTCATCCCTCTTTCCCTGTCCCTCTCCGTGCCTCTGGGCGCTGGAGGCCACCGAGTGGGCCTTCTCCATGTCTCCGGGAGACTCTCTTTGCGGGCCTGGGGCTGCTCCGTCCCGTCGCCCCACCGAGGTGATGGATCTCCGTGAATGCGAGACGGAGACTCTGGGGATCTCCTCCCTCGCAGGATCCCCTTGTTGCGAGGCAGCCTGTTCGACTTAGTGTTGCTCCAGCGCTTCTTTAATGGCATTGGCTATTAGGCGATCGAGTTCCTCTCTTGTAAGGACAAGGAGTTGTCCCTCCGGTCCTGCCATCGGTGCTCCTTCAGGTGCTTTGCTAGTTTCCCACAGGCGGCGCCAAATTTGATCTGGAAGGAATCAGTGGCGATGTCCAGTCACCGGAGGTCCTGCCCGCGTGGAAGTCATTGTGCTGGGGAGGAACTCGGTATCCTGCGAGGTTAACACGAGCGTTAGGGGACATGTCGGGAGGGGTCCGGCGGAGTCCACTCCGACGCTCAAGTCAGTGTATCATTGGAGAGTAAAGGCAGCAAGAAGGGAAAAATGTATGTAGGGTTGAGAGAGCGTAACCCCTTTACCGGAGGGGTTGGACTACCTTTTATACTGATGGTGGTAGACTGGGCGCATGTCCTCGTTTAATGTCACGTCTCCGTGATTTATGCCACACCCCCCTTCTTTCGGCGGTTACTAGATAGCTTTTGAAACGGTCTGCGCCGTTACTATGCTTCGGCCCGTTGCGATATTTAAGGGTCGTGATGACTCCTTACGACAGGGAGACTTATCCATAGGTCCGTTAAAAAAGGGGGGAGGACCATTGCTTGAGGCTGAAGCTAAATCGGGCTCCGCTATCTCGAGGTGAGCTCGGGGCCTTCTGACCCGGGTGAGCTCTAGCGCTAGAATGCCCGAAGCTCAAAAATATAAATAATAGTTTTGGATTGAGCTCGATTTGAAATAAAATTCAAGCTCGTCGAGTCGATTTGAAGTGTTGAAACCTTGATTCGAGCATATTCTAACTATAATTCAAAATGATTTAAATTTGAATTCGGTTCAAATCATTCGTGTTGGAAACCGGATGGCTAGAGAGGGGGGGTGAATATAGCCAATCACTTAGACTTAGACACAAATCGATTTTCTGCACTCAATTTTATCAGTAGCACAGCGGAAGAAATAATCACAGAGTAAGCAGAAGACAGAAAACGAAAGCAACGCAGACACAACTAGCAAGATCGCTAACAAGGAGGGTTTATAAGGTTCGGGGATAACTTGCCCCTACTCCTTGGCGTGCTCTTAAGGTGGGCGATCCCTTGATCGTCGGCAGATCAAGCCCCGGTTATCACCGGATAGAAAGCAACCTCCTTCTCGGTGGAGAAACCTCTCCACAGCGTTTCAATCACAGATATATGGTTAAGCACAAAGAAACAACAAGGAGGATCTTACTCAAGCACTTAGCAAAGACAAGAACACAGCAAGCTTTCCTGAGCTCCACCCAGCGACGATCTCACGCAAGGACTCCCTCCTTCGTGTCTTCTCACTGTTGGACTCCAAGCTCCTTGTTCCTTCCTTCAAGCACTCACGTAAGAGTTGGTTGCTCCTCAGATCTCAATGACTTGCTCAAAGAATCAACAGCACACGCACACAGCAAGTCAAGTGTGGAGAACACACAATCGCAGCAAGAACTTCAGCAAGCTCGAACACTTGGAACTCAAAACTCTGCTTCAACCGAAGTCTCTTCTCTCTTTTGTTTCTCCACCAAGCATCAGATGACACCATCCCTGCAGCTCCCAGCTGCTCATCTGCCAACGCCAGCTACCACTGAGCTATCCCTGGACTCCCTGAGCTTCCCTCAGCCAAGCTCCAGTCTCAGCTCTAGTCTGCAGCTCGGCCGTTGCAACCTGAGATGGAAAAACGGACAAACCTGCTCCAAGGAAAGCCTCCATTGACTTCTCCTTGAGTGTTTGAATTCTCTCCTGTCACCTGCAGCTTAATCAGAGTGTTAGAGCAGCATATCAAACAGCATATCATGTATCAGATGTTAAGCGCAGAGAATCGGATACGTTCAGACGCGATCAGAGCGTCTGACAGTGCAATTTGAATTAAAGTGATCGGTCACCGGACCGATCAGAGCGTCTCCTGATCGGTCACCAGACCGATCAGGTTGGGTCCAGACCGATCAGGCTCCATCCTGATCGGTCCTCAACGCTCGATTAGAAATCACGATTTCTTTGGACTCTCCTGGATCGATCACCAGACCGATCCCAGGTTGTGGATCGATCACCCGACCGATCCACCCCTTTATCGGGCGATTTCTGAGCTTCGTAGTCCAACCCTCCTGATCGATCACCGGACCGATCAGGAAACCTCCTGATCGGTCATCAGACCGATCAGATCGTGGCCAGACCGATCAGGCTCCGTCCTGATCGATCATAGAGAGGAACCTACGACACTGGATCGTTCTCCAGAACGATCTGCACAGTGATCCTGATCGGTCACCAGACTGATCAGGAGCAGTTCACCAGACCGATCAGGAGCCAAGCAGTGGGTGAAACACATACTCCCTGATCGGTCACCAGACCGATCAGTCATCGCTGGATCGGTCACCAGACCGATCCACGAAGGAGCACCGTGCCAACTCCCTGATCGGTCACCAGACCGATCCAGGGGGCTCCAAACACCTTAGCCCTCCAAGCTAAGGATTTTTCACCTAACCCTCCAAGTTGGGAATTTGCACCTAACCCTCCAAGTTAGGACTTTTCACCTAGCCCTCAAAGCTAGGACTTTTCACCTAGCCGTCCAAGCTAGGACTTTTCACCCAACTTTTCCGGATTAGGACTTTTCCAAACCTAGCCTTCCAAGCTAGGACCTGACCCTCTAAGCCAGGACTTTTTCACCTAATTCTCCAAGATTGGAATTTGCACCTAACCCTCCAAGTTAGGACTTTTCACCTAGCCCTCCAAGCTAGGACTTTTCACCCACCTCTTTCGAATTAGGACTTTTCACACACCTAGCTCTCCAAGCTAGGATTTCCAACACCTAACCCTCCAGGTTAGGATTTTCCAACACCTAGCCCTCCAAGCTAGGATTTTCCATACCATGCCTGATCCCCGATCAGGACTTAATCATAATCAATAATCATCCACCTAAACTAAAATCGGTGTCAACACCAAAACAACAATCAGGGCCAGACTGCATCAACAATCTCCCCCTTTTTGTTGTTTGACAACCCTATTTTAAGTTTAGGGATTCTCAATCAAGTTTTTCAAATTTAGAATCATAGGGGAATCCAGATCCTCCCCCTACAACATGATCATCCCAAACTTAACCAACCAACACTCTCCCCCTTTGTCGAACACCGAAAAGGCGTCTAGAAGGGCTGTTAAGTTTAAACCATACTCCCCCTAAACCCTAGGGGTATCCCAAAACAACAACAATTCGATTGATATGTGATAGGCATATGAATACATATGACAAACAGATATAGAAGTGGCAAGATAAGCATATGTATCATATGAGCATGACAGCATAAGCATGAACATGGTAGTGTAGCAAGCATGCAGATAATACCCATATAAACAGCATGGTATCAACAATAAACATACTAAAATAGGATAAACATGTGAGATAAAGTCAGAAAGTATAAACCATCCAGAGAAATAACACGATGCAAGATACATGCATCATAGTCAAAATACGTGTGGCACAAGGCCACAACAAATAAGTCAAGGGGCATACAGCCCAAAAGTCACATAACTAAACAGTCAAATATGCAGAACATCAGAAGAGATACTGGTCATCCAAACTCAAACGTCAGTGGGGGGATCATCATCGTGCATGAGATCATCTATCGTGGCATCAGCAGATCCTGGTGCAGCATTGCCTGAAGGAGCATCCCCTGGAAATGTATGGCGGCGCCACTCTATGTACCAAGTTTGCTGCAATGCCTGGACCCCAGAGACAGTAGACTCTACGCCGGTCAGTCGACGATCAATGGAACGGAAGTCCGAGCGGGTCTCCTCTCGATGGAGCTCCCTCAAATGAATATCCTCCTGGAGGGTCCGATCTAGCTCGGAGAGCTGCCATCGTAGATCTGGGTCAGGCTCATAGTCGTACTCAGCGTCAGCAGCAGGAGCCTCATGAAGTGCAACAGCCTCGGGTGGTGCCTGAAAGTGTGGTGCTCCGCCAGGTAGATCCCCAAGTCCTCTCCCATCCTTCCATACCAAGACCCCATCGCGCTCACGAATGATAATACCAGATTTCGCAAAAGCCCGCCGACCGAGCCGACAGTCCTGTTTGACCATGGGCATGGTCCTGCCTTTGGTGACATCAACACCAACTGACATAAGCCAATCAGTGATGACATGACCAAAAGGCATATAAACCGTGCGACGACTCGGCTCACGATAGGATAGGATAGACTGGAAGATGCTCTCCATGATATCGAAGTCCATCCGGCAATGCATGCCGTAGAGCATAAGACAGTGATAGGGTCAGATCTCAGCCAAAGGTTTTGAAGTGATGGGTAAAATGCAATTTGTGATTATCTTGAAAAGGACATAGTCAACTGGAGCAAGTCGTAGAGCTGCAAAAGTAGGGAAAACTAGACCCAACTCATCGAGTCCGGCTTGGCGGGGATGGCCAAAGAAGTGCTGATAGATGGAGTCAGGGGTAACATCTGAAAAAGGAGCCAATAAAGGATCAGGAAGCTTAGGGTAGAGTGAATACAGATTCGGTGATCGTCGACCACCCAAATACTCTGCCAAGATCTCATAAGAAAAATCAAGGTTCCTCTTGGCGACTCGAGTGGTGAACTCGAAACCTCCTTGAGGTCCCTGCTGAAGATTGTTATAAAACTATGAGACTAGGTTGTGATTGATGGTCCGTTCCAAAGAAAGAAGGAAGCCCAGGTTATAGAAAGTGACAATGTCCATGATCGACGGACAGTACTCAGTCAGAAATGGAACGTCAATGGATCGGCAGGGAAGCAGCTTGAAGGTGCGAGATTGATATGCCTGCTCACATGCAGCATTAGGAAAACGAGAACTTGAAGAAGGCTGAGGCCTTCTGGGGGGCGCAGAAGAAGAAGGGGCTTTCCCCTTTGCGCTGCCCTCTATGAGTTCCTTGCCCTTGGAAGATTTTCTAGAGATTGGATTGAATGAATTGATCACGGAAAGAATTCAAACCAAAATAATCACGACACAAGATTAAAGGTAGATCAAAAGACAAGACCCAATCAGTGGAGAATAGATAAAACATTTGATCAAGAGGGTCACGGCCAAAAGTTACAGCCAAAACAAGGATCACGGCACCACAATACGAGCAAACATCAAAACATGGTTAGCCTCACAACATAATCTATGAACGGATTTGAAAGAAAAACTGAGACAAACACTTACTTAGGTGTCATTGGTGAAGTTCTTGGAGGTCGGAAAAACAAGCTTGAGTAGGAGAAAACCCGGCGCAAGTGAAAGATTGTAAGGCCCTTCAGCGAGAAAATGTCGCAGGAAGCAGGAAGAAAACAGAGCCCGGAAGAACTCCCTAGGACTGCACGCGCACACGCAAGGGAAGACGAAAGCACTGGGAAGGCTCTCGCACGAAGCAAAGGTTGCGCAAGGATGAGGTTTCGGCGCTAGGGTTTGGCAATGAGAAGTTTCGAAGGAGTTAATCGGTTGGTGGATCGGTCCACCAACTAGAATTTAATGCGTTTGAACGGATCACCGTTCGATCTGATAGCGCCCAGACCGATCAGGCTATAGCCTGATCGGACTGAACCGAGCCTGATCGGTCGGGTGACCGATCAGGCATGCTCCTGATCGATCGGTTGATCGATCAGGGAGAGATCAGTAGGCTCGGGAAGTTTACTGTGAACCCCCTGATCGGTCTGTGGACCGGTCCCAGCAGGGTGCCAGATCGGTCCGGGGACCGATCCTGGCTGGCTCAGTAAGGTTGATCAGAATTTCGTAAAGTCACTGATGTCCCTCTGATCGGTCTGTGGACCGATCAATGCAAGAGGAAGCCAGATCGGTCCGGGGACCGATCAGCCTTATGCCTGATCGGTCCGGTGACCGATCAGGGTTCCTGAAACTCCCTGATACGATCTGAAATGTGCAGTTTCAGATTTTCAGAATTTTTCCAACGAGATCTGATGAAGTTTATCGAACTTGGACATGATCTCATGACTAAAATTGATCCCTAAACAAGGATCAAAAGTCCTTATAGGTTCAACAATCACTTTGATCCATCCTAATGGAGTCAAACTCAATCAACAATCATTCAAGCAATTTCAACTAAGTTTGTATCAAATTCAGGTTTCCAATCAAGTTGCCTTGATTGGAATGTCCAAGTGTGATCATGGAGCCAAATACACATGTGTTATGCATTGGTTTTCCCCACACTTGGTCACCAAAGTGATTATTATCTCGTCAACTTAATTTCTCAAGGGATGCATTGACATTTTGAGAAATCTAGTTGATCCTAACATCTCACCCCATATCTAGCAAACAAAAACGTTTTGTTAAACCTTATAGTTTGTGTGAGATGTCCCCAAAGTTACCCAATTGTTTCCCAACAATTTCGAAATAATCATGAAGGGTTTGAATGCATTTTGGAAATTCATGAAGCACGACACATTCCCAACTCCCATCTTAGGAAACTAAATTCATTTTCGGGGAGTGGTTTAGTGAAAATGTCAGCTAGGTTTGATTTGGACTCTACATGTGAGAGTACAATATCTCCCCTAGCTACATGATCCCTAATGAAGTGGTGACGCACCTCAATGTGTTTAGTCCTAGAATGATGGACTGGATTCTTGGTTAGGTTAATTGTGCTAATGTTATCACATAACACTTGCACACCCTTGTAACTCAGTCCATAGTCCTCTAAAGTATGTATCATCCACAACAATTGTGATACGCTCTCTCCCATAGCAATATATTCTGCCTCGGTCGTGGAGAGAGCAACACAATGTTGCTTCCGACTTGACCAACTTACTAAGGACGAACCTAAGAATTGGCAACCCCCACTTGTGCTCTTCCGGTCCAACTTACATCCAGCGTAGTCGGAATCCGTATAGCCAATTAAATCAAATGATTCGGTACGGGGGTACCATAGACCGACTCCAATTGTGCCTTTGAGATATCTCAAAATTCGCTTAACAGCGATTAAATGAGATTCCTTGGCACAGACTTGATACCTTGCGCACATACCCACAGCAAAAAGAATATCCGGTCGACTAGCTGTGAGGTATAGCAAACTACCTATCATGCTTCGATATTGAGTCAAATCAACGGGTTTACCACTCTCGTCATTGTCTAATCTTGTATTTGTAGCCATGGGAGTGGTTACCTCTTTTGAATCACTCATATTGAATTTTCGAAGCATTTCTTGTGTATACTTTGATTGGTGCACATGGATACCATCGCGAGTTTGCTTGATTTCAAGTCCAAGGAAGAAAGTCAACTCTCCCACTAGACTCATTTCAAACTCACTCTCCATGTGTCCAATGAATTCATTTAAATAGCCCTTATTGTTTGAGCCACAAATTATGTCATCGACATATACTTGGGCTACAAAAATATTGTCACCATCTCTTCGTAGAAATAGTGTAGGGTCTATTTGGCCTCTAACGAAGCCATTCTCAATTAAAAATGTCGACAACCGCTCATACCAAGCCCGTGGTGCTTGTTTAAGGCCATAAAGTGCCTTTTTGAGCTTGAACACGTGGTTTGGAAATTCGGAACTCTCAAACCCCGGAGGTTGTTTGACGTAGACCTCTTCTCTAATTAAACCATTTAGAAAGGTCTATTTAACATTCATTTGATATAATTTGAAGCCACGATGAGCTGCAAAAGCTAGCATCAATCGGATGGACTCTAATCGTGCCACGGGAGCATAAGTCTCATCATAATCAAGGCCTTCAACTTGACTATAGCCCTTGGCTACTAAGCGTGCCTTGTTTCTAATGATTTCTCCCTTATGGTTCAATTTGTTCTTGAAGACCCATTTGGTTCCAATGATGGTGGTCTTCTTGGGTCTAGGGACTAAGTCCCAAACTTGACTTCTTTCAAATTGACCTAGTTCATCTTGCATTGCAATGATCCAATCGGGATCATTTAATGCTTCATCAATTTTTCTAGGTTCAATTTCGAAATTAGGGCAACTTCATTAGCCTCATTCCGGAAGAATGATCTAGTTCTAACCCCATGATGGATGTCTCCAACAATTTGGTCTTGGGGATGACTAGAGGCTAATCTAGTTTGCCTTGGTGTTGGTGGTGCTTCTTGAATGGGTTCACCAGACACAAGTTCAGCCTCAGGATCCGGCTGATCTATGGGTGGTCTAGGTTCACCGTCATCAGACTCATCACCATCAACAACACTTGGAGTTTCATTCAAACTTAGTCTCCTAAGTTCAAGTTGGACTCCTTCTACATTTTCTGATTGGTCACTTGATTTTGGAATTTCTTCAAAAACCACATCAGAAGACTCTTCAACTAATCTAGACTTCTTGTTGTAGACTCGGTAGGCTTTGCTAACGAGGGAGTACCCGACTAGTATCCCTTCATCAGCCTTTGCCGTGAACTTTCCAAGATGATCCTTGGTGTTTAGGATGAACACCTTACAACCAAACACCCTAAGGTGTTTAACCGTAGGTGGTTTCCCAAACCAAAGTTCATGGGGAGTCTTCCCTAAAAACCTATGAATGAGGACCCGGTTTTGCACATAGCAAGCTGTATTTATAGCTTCAGCCCATAAGTAACTCGGGAGTGAGTACTCATTAAGCATGCTTCGTGCAGCCTCTTGAAGTACACGGTTCTTCCTCTCTACAACACCATTTTGTTGTGGTGTTCTAGGAGTAGAGAACTCATGTCTATAACCCCTATCTTGACAAAATTCTAAAAACCTTTGATTTTGAAATTCACCTCCATGATCACTTCTTATTGTCTTAATAGTTAATGATTTTTCATTTTCAACTCTTCTACAAAAAGAAATGAAAACATCTAAGGTTTGGTCCTTATATTTTAAAAAGTAGGTCCATGTATATCTAGTGAAATCATCAATGATCACAAAGCAATATCTACTTCCATTCAATGATATGATAGTACTACAATCAAATAGATCCATGTGAAGTAAATCTAATGCAGTAGAAGTACTTACAGCGCTTTTACCTTTATGTGCAGATTTTGTTTGCTTACCCATTTGACATGCATCACAAAGTTTATCTTTCTCATACTTGATGCTTGGTAAGCCACGGACTAACCCCTTGTTGGCCAACTTCCGGATGTTCTTCATGTTCACATGTGCTAGCCTCCGGTGCCAAAGGGTGGACTCTTCTTCTTTTGACATGAAACACTTAGCAGAAACATTAGTAGCACTTTTAAATGAAACTTGATAAATATTGTCTACTCTTGTTCCTACTAGTACCGTGTCCAAGGTGTCATGTTGTCTAACTAGACATTGACTTGGTTGGAAATCAATTGTGTAACCCGTGTCACACAATTGACTCACACTTAGGAGATTGAATTTCATCTCCTTGACTAGAAGGACATTTGAAATTCTAAGACATTCGGATATTTAAATGTCTCCTATTCCTATGACCTTAAGACTACCATTGTTACCAAATGAAACATTACCTCTACTTTTCTTGTGAAGTGTGGTAAACAATGATCTATCCTCGGTCATGTGTTTGGAGCATCCACTATCAACGAACCAAGTTGATAGATGCTCCCCCTCAATCATAACCTACACAATTCGAAAAATAGAAGTTTTAGGTACCCAAATCTTGGGATCTAAAGCATCAACTAAACATGACTTAGGCACCCATGCCTTGACCACTTTCTTGTGAACCTTGGGTGTCCTAGATTGTCTCATATCAGTCCTAGATATAAGAGACACAAATGAGGGTTCTTTAGGATGGTAACCAATACCAGCCCTATTGTAGACCGCCCTTTGGGCATTCAAGATCATATCTAGGGTTTTAGAGCTAGTTGAGAACTTCTCAAGAATATTCTTGAGTTTCTCAACTTCACTCTTCAATGATTGGTTTTCTTCTACTAGTAACTCATCATGCAAGTCATTCACTTCCTCAACCTTAGAGGATTTCAACTTTTCAACTTCAAGTTTCAATGATTTAATTTTATCTTCTAACAATTCAACATGCAAATCATCAATGTTATCATCCCTAGATAATTTCAATTGATCAATTTCTAATTGCAATGCTTTAACCTTATTTTTTGACTTCTTAAGCATACTAGTTAAACATGCAATTGCTCTATAACATTTTTCAAGCTCGGGAGAAGTTACCTCTTCATCATCCGAAGATGATGAAGCCGCGTTTGAGGAACTTGAAGATTCATCACAGCTTTCCTCTCCTAGAGCCATGAGTGCCACATGCCTTGTGCTCTTCTCCTCCTTCTCTTCATCGGATGAGCTAGAGGATGACTCATCCCAAGTGGCCTTCAAGGCCTTCTTCTTCTTCTTGGATTTTTCTTCTTTCTTCTTGGATTTCTCCTCCTTCTTCTTTAGTTTCGGACACTCATTCTTGAAGTGCCCTTTCCTACCACACTCAAAACAAGAAGCATTAGTCTTATCAAGTTTAGCTTCACTAGAGTTACCTCTACTCTTGAAGTGTCGACCTCTTCTCATCATCCTTCTCATAAAGTTTGCCATCTTGGAGGATGAGGAGCCACTGCCATCTTCTTCGGAATCGGACTCGGATTCGGAAGAGGATGAAGACGAAGAGACCTCCTTCTCCTTCTTCTTCTCCTTCTTCTTCTTGTTGGATCGGTCCCCTGCAACTAAAGCAATCCCCTTTTCCTTGGGGCCTTTGTTAGCCATTTCATGCAATTCCATCTCACAAAATAAATCATCTAAATTTACAATGGATAGATCCTTGGAAACTTTGTAGGCATCCACCATGGATGACCACAAAGCATTCCTTGGAAAGGCTTTCAAGACATACCTCACAAGGTCGCGATTCTCGACCTTTTCATCAATCGAATGAAACCCATTGAGGACTTCCTTGAACCGGCTATGGAGCTCACTTACCGTTTCATTCTCCTTCATGGAGAGATTTTGGAGTTGATTGAGGAACAAATCCCTCTTTGCGATTCTTGAGTCTCGGGTGCCCTCGTGAAGCTCAATGAGTTTGTTCCACAAGTCCTTTGCACTTGTGAAAGGACCAACCTTGATGAGTTGGTCTTTGTTCATGCCACATTGTAGAGTGACAACCGCCTTCGCGTCGGCTTCACTCTTTCGAGTTTGTTCGGCAGTCCATCTCCACGACTCAAGTTCTTTGCCTTCGTCATCCTTAGGAGGGGTGAAGCCCTCCTTCACCGCGAACCAAGTGTGGATATCCATCTTCAAATAATATTCCATCTTTGATCTCCAATATTGAAAGTCGGCGCCATCAAAGAATGGAGGTCGGGTGGTGGAGAAGCCTTCTCTCAAAGCCATCTTGTTGATAACTCTCGGATGTTAAGCCGTAAACAGAGCCCCAAGCTCTGATACCACTTGTTGGAAACCGGATGGCTAGAGAGGGGGGGGTGAATATAGCCAATCACTTGACTTAGACACAAATCGATTTTCTGCACTCAAGCTTATCAGTAGCACAGCGGAAGAAATAATCACAGAGTAAGCAGAAGACAGAAAACGAAAGCAACGCAGACACAACTAGCAAGATCGCTAACAAGGAGGGTTTACAAGGTTCGGGGATAACTTGCCCCTACTCCTTGGCGTGCCCTTAAGGTGGGCGATCCCTTGATCGTCGGCAGATCAAGCCCCGGTTATCACCGGATAGAAAGCAACCTCCTTCTCGGTGGAGAAACCTCTCCACAGCGTTTCAATCACAGATATATGGTTAAGCACAAAGAAACAACAAGAAGGATCTTACTCAAGCACTTAGCAAAGACAAGAACACAGCAAGCTTTCCTGAGCTCCACCCAGCGACGATCTCACGCAAGGACTCCCTCCTTCGTGTCTTCTCACTGTTGGACTCCAAGCTCCTTGTTCCTTCCTCCAAGCACTCACGTAAGAGTTGGTTGCTCCTCAGATCTCAATGACTTGCTCAAAGAATCAACAGCACACGCACACAGCAAGTCAAGTGTGGAGAACACAAAATCGCAGCAAGAACTTCAGCAAGCTCGAACACTTCGAACTCAAAACTCTGCTTCAACCGAAGTCTCTTCTCTCTTTTGTTTCTCCACCAAGCATCAGATGACACCATCCCTGCAGCTCCCAGCTGCTCATCTGCCAACGCCAGCTACCACTGAGCTATCCCTGGACTCCCTGAGCTTCCCTCAGCCAAGCTCCAGTCTCAGCTCCAGTCTGCAGCTCGGCCGTTGCAACCTGAGATGGACAAACGACAAACCTGCTCCAAGGAAAGCCTCCATTGACTTCTCCTTGAGTGTTTGAATCCTCCCCTGTCACCTGCAGCTTAATCAGAGTGTTAGAGCAGCATATCAAACAGCATATCATGTATCAGATGTTAAGCGCAGAGAATCGGATACGTTCAGACGCGATCAGAGCGTCTGACAGTGCAATTTGAATTAAAGTGATCGGTCACCGGACCGATCAGAGAGCCTCCTGATCGGTCACCAGACCGATCAGGCTGGGTCCAGACCGATCAGGCTCCGTCCTGATCGGTCCCCAACGCTCGATTAGAAATCGCGATTTCTTTGGGACTCTCCTGGATCGATCACCCGACCGATCCCAGGTTGTGGATCGATCACCCGACCGATCCACCCCTTAATTGGGCGATTTCTGAGCTTCGCAGTCCAACCCTCCTGATCGGTCACCGGACCGATCAGGCAACCTCCTGATCGGTCTCCAGACCGATCAGATCGTGGCCAGACCGATCAGGCTCCGTCCTGATCGATCATAGAGAGGAACCTGCGACACTGGATCGTTCTCCAGAACGATCTGCACAGTGATCCTGATCGGTCACCGGACCGATCAGGAGCAGTTCAGCAAGGGAACTCAACCTCACTGTTTGCTCCCTGATCGGTCACCAGACCGATCAGGAGCCAAGCAGTGGGTGAAACGCATACTCCCTGATCGATCACCAGACCGATCAGTCATCGCTGGATCGGTCACCAGACCGATCCACGAAGGAGCACCGTGCCAACTCCCTGATCGGTCACCAGACCGATCCAGGGGGCTCCAAACACCTTAGCCCTCCAAGCTAAGGATTTTTCACCTAACCCTCCAAGTTGGGAATTTGCACCTAACCCTCCAAGTTAGGACTTTTCACCTAGCCCTCCAAGCTAGGACTTTGCACCTAGCCCTCCAAGCTAGGACTTTTCACCCAACTCTTCCGGATTAGGACTTTTCTAAACCTAGCCCTCCAAGCTAGGACCTGACTCTCCAAGCCAGGACTTTTTCACCTAATTCTCCAAGATGGGAATTTACACCTAACCCTCCAAGTTAGGACTTTTCACCTAGCCCTCCAAGATAGGACTTTTCACCCACCTCTTCCGAATTAGGACTTTTCACACACCTAGCCCTCCAAGCTAGGATTTCCAACACCTAACCCTCCAGGTTAGGATTTTTCAACACCTAGCCCTCCAAGCTAGGATTTTCCATACCATGCCTGATCCCCGATCATGACTTAATCATAATCAATAATTATCCACCTAAACTAAAATCGGTGTCAACACCAAAACAACAATCAGGGCCAGACTGCATCAACAATTCCTTCGGGTCATTCCCAACTATCAGCTATTGCAAGATTATTAAATTTGAAAGCATACCGCCGTATGTTGATGCCGAGACCTGGGGTGTATGGACGACCACCTGTGCTGAACAAAGATGGAAGGAAAACGATGAAAAGACTTGAGCCAACAAAAATACAGAGCCAGGTGGCCCGAGCACCGGAACAACCCAGCATTCATCTGGATTTAAATCTATTGTTGAGCATACCATGGACTTGGTGAGTTTAATTCAAAGTTATGCAAGTAAATTTTGCATTTATCAATTACCAAACTCATATAATTAATCTCTAATAAATTTGTGTATACAGGAACGAGCTCTAGCTCGTCAGCCAATTTGTATGGAGATCTTTTTGAAGACCCATAAGAAGAAAGATGAGACCTTTGTCGATTCTCGATCACAGATGATACACGTACAATTATTATCTTTATTCTATTTTATCGTTTCTATCTTTATTAACGTTAGTAATTGTATACAATTTAAATATTAATCTGATAATCCTTTTTTATACAGGGTCAAATTACAAATAGAGTGGTCGAGGCATCTCAACCATCGATAAGGGGGGGGTCACAGACTTTATCCACCGACCAGCTGAATGAGATATATTATGATGTTGTCGGTGGACGGACAAAAAACTCCATTCTCTACGGGCTTGGCTCATAGGCCAAAGTTACATTCGATCGTTTAAGGATATGTAGGGGTCGTGTCACTTCGTCCGCTTCTTCTTCTGAGGTGCAGTCTTTACGATAAGAAAATCAAGAACTGCACTCTCAAATTGCATCCATGGATCAGAAGATGGATCAGTGGATAGCCACTAAGACGCAGGGGAGAGCGGAGGAGGAGCAGAGGAGAACGGGGGAGGATAAGAGGAGAGCGGAGGACGATCGGAGGAGAACAGAGGAGGATCGGAGGAGAGAGGCCAGCGATAAAGCTTTGATGGATCATATGTTGGCGGTTATAGCTACTTTCACCCCTCCAATACAAACACAGCACGGTTTTGAGTCATAGGAGACTCAAGACCCAACAGACGGCGGCGAGTAGATTTTTTTTAGGTATGTTAAACTATAAGATGTGTTTTATTAAAATCATGTAAAGTTTATTTATTCTGTAATTATATTCTAATATATTATTTTTTTTGGCTTTTAGAACTCCTTATTTTGTAGCCAGACATCCTTATTATATTCATTAGATTTATATCTAGGTATTAAAATTTATTATTCATACATAATTATTTTTAAAAAGTGATATACTTATTTTGTAGTCATCATTATCATAACATATTTTATTTTATTTTTTCTTGTAGGATTTACAAATATAGGGATGTTTTCTATTATGGTATTGTGATAGCACTTGGATTATATTGTAGTTTATTTTGCACTCTAATCTGCCACCTTAAGTTTTGAATGTATCACAATTCGGCTATGATGAGACTTTATGTAGTGCCGGTTCTAGCTTGTGTGATTTGAATTGTGACGAAGGTGATGATTGGAGGGTGGATGATTACTTGCAGCAAACAGTATAGTTATTCAATGTAGATCTCTGATATCCTCTTCTTATGAGGACATCTTACTGCTTTGGTTATGGTCTTATACTTTTCATTAGGTAGCTTGTATGTATATTGTATGTGCATTTTACAAACTGGCCAGCTGTTGAAGGAATCTGACAAAGAAATTGGTCATCAAAAAATAATTACCTCACTGTCAAAATCTGCAGATGGTTCCCATTTCCTAACAGGTTCCTCAGATAAGTCTGCTAAGGTAATGTTTTTATAATCTATTTCATGTTTTGTTATCTATCTCCACTTATTTTGTTTTGTGGTTTCTTTGAATTAGCTTTGGGATATGAGAACTTTAACACTTATCAAGACCTATGTGACAGAACGTCCAGTAAATGCTTGTGCTATTTCTCCAATGCTTGATCATGTAAGTGACCTATCAAAATTTCTCCAGGCTTTCTATTTGTTTTCCCTCTGCAAGATTGCAAGGAATTCTGTCTGAAAATTTATAATTCTCTTTCCATGCAAAATTTATTCCTAAATTTTCTTTTTATAAATTGTTTTATTTTATATTATGTTCTTTGTCAAAACAAAAGTTATTTCTATTGGGTTCCACTATCAGCATTTTCTGTGAAGGTACGTTTTACCTCTCTTCCTACTGACACTACATGCTTTCTCCTACAAAAAAGATGTTATACTATATCTACAACCTTTTGTTTTGGGATAAAGACTAAGTTTATAACATTTGGCAGATTGATGTGGTCCTACCCCAAACTACTTGCATTTTATAATTTACATATCTACATAGAAATCTTTTAATTATAACTTCATAGAGTGTTATTTATATCTCTATCTTTTCCACCTAAATGTTGTTCAATGAGTCGTTATAATTTGTAACTTAAGTGCACAGCTGAACATTTGTGGAATATGCAATATTTTGTACCTTCACCTTGAATTGCAACAGTTAATCAATATGTATATTGTCTCATGGCATTGGACCAAAAAGATGAAACGCTCGCCCCCAGCGCCCCCGTCCCAGGACCAACACGGAGGAGGTAAATCATGCTCCCGTGCGCAACTGACGACCCTCGAACCTGTGACCTCGACCAAATCAGCCAGGCGCCTTACCATCCGATCCAACCCGTGGGGCATACTTGGCTACAAGATTCAACTTCATATTTTCTTTCAATTTTAGGATGTAACTTTACGATTGAAATAGAAATTTCCGGTTGGAAGTGAATTATTGGTCTCAAGAAACAAATGTTTGTACGCTGGTATATATTTTCTGTCTATCACAGTCAATCTGATTTGCATTATAATGGGTAGTTATAGTGTTGCAATCAAAGAAACACTTTTATATGTTCTCAGGTATATAATTCATCATGATTTTAGCTTACTCTATTTCTCTTGGTAGGTGGTTATTGGCAAAAGGCGAAATCGTTCGCCCCCAGCACCCTCGCCGCACCCGTCCAAGGCCATCACGAGGAAGATAAATCACGGTCTCCGAAGTAATTAGTAGGTGGTTATTGGGGGAGGCCAAGAGGCAGTACATGTCACTACCACTGACCGACGTACGGGAAAATTTGAGGCCAAATTCTTTCACAAGGTATACTAATCTTCAGGAATTCTATGTTATTATTAATAAAATTGCCTTTTATTTTATTTAAGTTGTGCCAATTATTTATCGTGTTATTAGCGGATGAAGAAAATAGTAATCTTTCACTAATTGAAAGACCTGCATATTGTATTGCTGTTCTCTTTTTCTTTTCCCCTTTGATTAACGACCTTATGGTTATAACATTCCGGCGATTCATTGGGATCGAGATGCACATCAATCTTTCTCTAATTCAGCATTTAGAGATGGAGCTGTGCATTGGATAACCAAAGCAAAAATGATTTTGTTTATTTTTTTTTGTTGAAAGTGATTAGGAAAAGTGATGGTTTGTATTATAGTCAAATTGTAGCAGTGCTCCGTGATATAAACTAAGAATAAAACAAGGTGCTCTTTTTTCACCCATTCTATTGCCAAAGATGCTAACCCATATTGTTAACGGATTTTGTTCTCATTGTCTTCCATGCAGAGTCTCTTTAGTTTATTGTTTTCCATATATTTTAATTCACCGGGTTGTATCTTTTTGGTCCATTTCTTGTAGTTTTTCAAGCGGAGGCGAAGATGGTTATGTGAGACTCCATCATTTCGACTCAGATTACTTCAATATCAGGATGTGAATATGTAACCCGAGGTACCATCACGGCCAACTGCATCCCCTTCATACTTTATGTTGTAATGTGTAAAGGTATCAGCAGGCCCTTACTTTGCTGTAACCCTAGGTGTCACTTACGAGGCTGTTTCGAGTATGATTCCCTGTCGTACGCAAACTATCTGGGAAGGGTTATTGTTCACTCTGCGACTGGCAAACAATATGTGATGCATCTTGGAGAGAATACCTCTATTTTTTGGTTATCGATATGTTATATATTATCGATTGATAATTAAACATTTTGATGCCGTGTTTTCACAACTTAATCGAACCATGCAACAAGCATGTATTCGACTTGGTTCTGAATTATGTTCCCACAATCTACATTTTATCACTTTTGATACTTCAAGATTAATGTATTTCAGACGGAATACCGACGGAAATGTAGGTTTCGTCGGTGATGTATCGACCAAAATTTCCAATATCTTCCGATCGAAATCTAATTTCCATTGGTGATCATCGACGGAAAATCTAATTTCCGTTGGTGCTCACCGACAGAAAATTCGTTTCCGTCGGTGATCACCGACGGATAATTCGTTTCCGTCGGTGATCACCGACGGATAATTCATTTCCGTCGGTGATCACTGACGGGAATCTAATTTCCGTTGGTAATCACCGACGGAAACGAATTTTCCGTCGGCGATGTATCGACCATACACAAGCAAATTTTTTTATATTTCCTACGGAAATCTAATTTCCGTCGGTGATTACTGACGGAATAATTCCGTCGATAAATATATTTACCAACGAATCAGCATTTCCATCGAAAATATTCTCCCGACAATTAATATACCGAATTTTTTTTTCCGTCGTAGTTCCGTCGGTAAGGAGCATTCCCGACGAAAATCCGTCGGTAATGACAAGATTTTTTTATAGTGTTTGATGTGAAAACAATAAGCCTGATTTGATTGATTTCTTCTAAACAGAATTTGATATCAGTTACATATAGATATTATATATTATAGGATCGTTGAAACCGAGAGAGAGAGGAGGTGAATCTCGATCTTTTATAAATCTTTCTTTTCTTTGTAAAATTGAATAAAAGTAATGCAAAAACAAAGTAGAATAGAGAAAAATAAATTACTCTTTTTCTTTTACTTGGTTCGGAGTCTTCGGCGACTCCTATTCTAAGACCCACGATCCTCAACCGCTTTGTTGGACAATACACTATATCTCTTCCTTTGAAAACCTTTCGAAGAAAGTAAATTATACAAGATGTAAGGGAGGTTAATAACAACCTACTAACTCCCTTTTAGGATGCAAATATAAGTACGAAATGGAAATAGAAATATACTGATACTAAAGTGAAGATCTTGAGCACAACATGTCGATAACAGATCGTGAGCAGTTCATCGATGCAGAAAGATAGTGTAGGGTCAGTAGAACTGATATGAATGCACTGATCTCGAACTCCTTATAGGCACAGTTCGATCAATTGAAAAACTATTCAGTCGACTGATCCTTTCGATCAATGAAGCCTCCTATTCGGTCAATCAAACCCCACGCCATTCCTTCTTTATTCCGCTCGGGTGACAGTATAATAAATACGTTCGGTCGACTGATCTTCTTAATCAGTCGATAGAATAATCTTCCATTTGCGTAACTGCACCATACCAAAATATGGTTCAGTTGATTGATCCTGATGATCAGTCAACTGAACCGTCTGAATTCTTCCCAATCTGGCATAGTTTGGCTAGTTCGGTCGACCAATCCACTCATTCAATTGACCGAAACTTCGGTCAACTTTCTTTGACTCATCTACATAAAATTATTAGCCCAGCACATATAATATATAAAGGATTAACCCTGCAAAATAGAGTTAGCACAAGTATGCATGAGTAAACAACAGTAGGACCTATCCGAATCTCAACTTAACTTTAATAGGTTTCTTTAATTGGATCAGTGCCTAAGATTGTCCCATCAGGATATGACCTCATAGCACTCTCCTCCAGGAACTTACCTTTACTCACCTACCAAACATCTGGTCCTCGAGACCTATTTGGACTTACTTGCTTAGTGTCTGATCATCTAATCCACTTTGACATTCCTACGATACTAAATTAGCACAACAACAATAATAGTAAATAAAATAGTATTAAACCTATACTTAGATTTAACAAGATTTGTTGGTTCAGTCTACTGCCTTCCGATCAAGCTTGCTTTGAGTTCATACCTCCAAGACTTCTAAAATTACTTATCGTAGGATTTTCATTGCCTAACTTCACTCACTAGACTTTCCTTCCCTAACCTCCAGTTAGGGCTAGTCACTTGGTGGACTTCTCCCGCTATGTCTAACCTTCAGTTAGGGCTAGTCACTTGATGGATTTTTCACCGCTATACCTAATCTCCAGTTATGACTAGTCACTTGGTAGACTTCTCACCCCCTTGCCAAACCTTCAGTTAGAGTTAGTCACTTGGTGGACTTCTCACCCCCAACCTTAACCAAACTCCATTAAACATATTTTAAATAAACATTAAAATCTAGAGATATGATTGTATCAACAATCTCCCTTTTTTTATGTTTGACAATTTGTTTAAATTTAAGTAATTGCTTAAACGCTTCTTCTCTCCCTTTGGTATACATCAAAAAAGTTCAACAAGACATCTCCCTAACCTTTTGAAATACAAATTTGAGTTTTCAATTTTGAGAAATCCCTTTAAAAATTATCTTCAAGTAATTTACAAACATTTGAAAGTATAATAGTTTTACAAGAAAACATTTTCAAATAATTTTCAATGTAATTTTGAGCAACTTTCTAGATATTTAAAAAAAATTGTTGAAAACTTGTATTTTAAAAGATGTTGTAGAATTATTTATCAAGGAATTTTCAAGAGTAATTGTTTTGAATAGTAATTTTCAAAAAAAAATTCAAAGTTAATATCAAATCATTTTCTAAAATATATTTTAGACATAATTTTTCAAACATAATTTTTCATAGGGGTTTTCAAAATATTTTTCAAAACATAATTTTTCAAGAATTTTTAAAATATTTTTAATTTTTCAAAGTAATTTTTAAAATATTTTTAAAAACATAATTTTTCAAAGTGATTTTCAAAGATATTTTTAAAAGAATTTTGAGAAAAGGAAATTACGTTGAAACCATGTTTTCAAACTTTTTTATTTGTGAAGATAATTTCAAAAATATTTTATTTAGATTTTCTTTCCAAAATAAATGACTTTCAAAAGGATTTTCTCTTAACCTGCTAGCTTTTAGAATATCCTTATTATCCACAAGGAAACTTATATATGTGTTCTTGTATGTATCCGGATAAGTTTTGATGTGGGCAACCGAGTTAAAGTTACTTCCTGTTGGTATTTGATCCTGATGTCTAAGTCTGCAAGAGCTTAGGAGCACAGGAAGTCGAGTGGAAGACATAGCGAATAAGAAGGATGACACGGGAAGGGAGCCGACGGGCTTGGTGCATCCGAGGGACACGGAGATCTGTAGAAGAGTATGTCGGTAAAGCGATAAGGACGCGTGCGACGTCTGAGGAACGAGAAGCTGGGAGGAAGCACGCTCGAGGAGAAGACCGGAGGAAGGTTCAGGTGAGCCCAACTCTGGAAGGCCCGAGATTACCCAGAAGACTTGTTGGAAGGATGGTCAACAAGTTGTTGACTAGTCAAACTCGACTGCCCATGAATGGGGGCGCCCAGTTGGACTGGGCGACCATATTCCCGTGTGCCCGACCTGACTCGAGCGCCCGTGTATCCAAATCTTATTGCCAACTTGCCATTCAACGACCGTTGTGATTTGGATAAGCCTTGACCACGTGTTAGGCGCCCGTGTGCACTCAGACGCCCAAGAAGCACCACATCAACACTTTGATAAAGTTTCATAAGGACTATAAATAGACCCCTGAACTCAGTTCATTTCATCAATACGAATAGTACATGAATTTTTAATTCTTTGCATTCTTTCTCTGAGTTCTCAACTATGTAAGAGGCTTCTCCGCCCACAAAGAGTATTCTGGAGTTTGGGCTACATTTGCCTTGGAAAAACAACCACCCAGATTGCAACCAAGTAACTCTTCTGTGCCTCTTTTCTTTTGCTTTGTTATTTTGTTTATGTTATGTTATTTGTGATAGCTAATCTTTATCTTTGTTTAAGAAAGAACAAAAGATTGAGTTTATTTTTCAAGGGTAATTCAGCCCCTCTTGCCGACCACACAATCTCAACAAGTGGTATCAAAGCCAGGTTGCTCCAAAAGGACTAACCACCAACTGAAGCAAATATAAAAGTGAACCTACCAAAATTTAATAGGGAATTCGCTATGTGGAAAAAGCGAATGCAGGTATTCTTTAAAACTGATTTTGAATTATAACTAATTATAAAAAAATAATTTTGAATCTCCCAAAGATGACGACGGTAAGGACAAAGAAGAACACTCGTGGACAAAGAAAAAGCAAGCGGAGTTTGTGGTAAATGGGAAAGCAGAATTCATCTGATAACCGTTCTACCGGCGCAAGAAGTCAACCACATCAGAATCTACAAATCAGCAAAGGCACTTTGGGAAAAGTTCCTGGAGCTTCACGAAGATACCTCTGAAACAAAGCTGACAAATGAGATAATCTTTGCAATCAACTCAGCAACCTTTGAATGGAAGGAGAATCAATTGTCCAACTGCATGCTAAAATCAAAGATTTGATCACGGGACTTAAGAACCTCAGAGAAACGGTAATGAGTCGTGACACACAAAGGTATGCCTTAAATGCTTTCCCGAGGACTCCAGACTGGACTTCCGTAATCGATGCGTATTACATTTCTAAGAATTTCGAGGTAAATACCTTAGAACAATTATTTACAACTTTAGAACTTCATGAGTCTCAGTGCGAAAGAAAGAATTCAAAAATGGATAACATCGCCCTAAGCATGAGGAAGATCTAGCACGAGGAGGAAGCTTCAACAGATGAAGAAGAAACAATATACATGGTAAGGAAACTATCTAAATATTTTAAATATAAAAAGTTTAATAAAGTACAAGGTAAGAGACATTCCCCAAAGCAAAGGAAGATCCGCTGCTATAATTGTGAGGAAGAAGGGAACATCAAGGAGAACTGCTTAAGACTAAAGGTAAACAAGTCAAAACATAAGAATCTGAATGCCACATGGGACAAATGATCATCAGATTAGCCCGATCTCAAGGAACATGCCGGACTAGCACTAATGGCCGCCTACCTAGAAAAAGCAGCGATGAAGGGGAGTCACATCAGAAGAAAGTGATGACAAAGGGGGAGCTTCGAACGTCAAACATGATATAGTGAGATATGTCTTCTACCTCCCGATCGACTTTACTCTGGTATTAAAACAATGACCAAGTCCCTATATAAATTGAAATTTAAGAATTTAGAATTGAGTAGAAAGTTAGCTTCTGCATGCCGAATAAATATGTATAATAAATTGAAATTAGAAAATAAAAAATTGAAGGCTCAAATAGAGAAATTGGAAAATAACCATACATGTTCAAATAGTTTTCAAAATTTAAAAAGTAAATATTTTGGAATACTAAATTGGTATTAAAAGTATCAAGGGGCCAAATTACAAAAGAAACCAGAAACTATAATCCCTGAAATATTTGATAAATTCTGTTGGTACGAACTAGTTTTAGATTCTTAAGGTTGTACTAAATTGTTAAATTTTTTTTGCTAATAATTAATTTTTTCTCTTAAATGTTAATTAATGCTTTATCTGCCATATTTTTAAAATTTTTGTTCAAACATATAATTGTTGAAAAAAATTAGTTATATATTTTGTTTGATATAGTTCACTGTGATCTATCAATAAAAATTTTTCAAAATTTTTTACTGTTAAATAAATTTTTATGAATTTTCATTCAAAAATTGATTTTTAAATTTTATAAATATTTTAAAAATTAATTTTCACCAAATACATTTTTTAGATCTCTAGATCATCCTTTGAACATTAAGAAAATTTTTAAAATTTTTTTTTTGAAATCTAATTTTAAAAATTATCAACTCTAAATTTAAAATTATTTTTTTAGAGTTAGAAAACTTATTTTACTTTGATAATTTTTACAGAGATAAATATACTAAATTCTAACTTAGATAAAAAATTGAGTATTTTTCGACTAAGAGATAAATTTTTAATTTTTTTCTTCTGATAATCAGATTTTTAATTTTAAAAATAATTTTTGACCAATTCTTGATCAACCGAAGTTTTTGAAAACTAACTGTTTACTTTGGAATATTATAATAAATTTTTAAATATTTTAAGTAATTAGATAATTTTCTATGATTTTTTTTGGATATACGATTTTCAAAAATTCTTTTTTTCTCTCTGTGTCTTTTTTTTTGCCCTTAATATGTTTTTTTTGATGTGATCAATGGGTGAGAAATAGGATTAAGTTAAGGAAAAGTTATAATTACAAATTTATTCATTTTAACTTGCAAATCTTATTACTTGTTTTTTTATTCATATTTTTGTTTGTGGTTAACCCTAACTTAACTCAAGTTGATGCACATCAAAAAGAGAATGATTGTAAGTACCCCGGATAAGTTTTGATGTGGTCAACTTAGTTAAAGTTAGGTTTTGTTGGTATTCTGTGTTTAAGTGTGTAGGAGCTTATAAACACAGGAAATCGAGTGGAAGACGCAACGGTCGAGAAGGATGACACAGAAAGGGAGCCGACGGGCTCGGTACATCCGAGGGATGCCGAGTTCTGTGAAAAAGTACGCCAATGGAGCAAGAAGGTCACGTGCGACGTCTGAGGGACTAGAAGCCGGGAGGTAGTACGCTCGAGGAGAAGACCGGAGGAGGGTTCGAGTAAGCCCAACTTTAGAAGGTCCACGATCACCCAGAGGACCTACTGGAAGGCTGGTCAACAAGTTGTTGACCAGTCAAATTTGGGCGCCCATGAATGGAGGCGCTCGGTTGGACTCGAGCGCCCATATTCCTGGGCGCTCAACTCGACTCAGGCGCCCGTGTGTCCAAATCTTATCGTGTACTAGCCGTTCAACGACCGTTGCAACATGAATAAGCTTTGACCACATGTCAGGCGCCCGTGTGCACTCGGGCACCCAAGAAGCATCACGTCATCACTTCGATAAAGTTTCACAGCGGTTGTAAATAAACCCCTGAACTGAGTTCATTTCATCAATTCAAACAGTACACGAATTCTGCAGTTCTTTACATTCTTTCTCTGAATTCTCAACTGTGTAAGAGGCTTCTCTGCCCACAAGGAGTATTCTGAAGATTGTGCTGCATTTGCCTTGGATTAGTAACCACCCAGATTGTATCCAAGTAACTTGTTTGTGTCTCTTTTCTTTTGCTTAGTTATTTTGTTTATATTATTTATTTGTGATAACCAATCTTTATTTCAGAAAGAACAAAAGATTGAGTTTATTTTTCTGGGACAATTCACCATCCTCTTGCCGACCACACGATCCCAACATGTCTAAGGGTCTAGGAATACATGGTTGACTCAACAATCTAAAGGTTTAGGTGTTGGTCAACATTCAAGTATAGATTTTAAAAGACAAAAAAAAATATTTTACTTTTCGAATATCTTACTCATTCTAAATTTTCAAACATGATGATCTTATAGTTATGTGAGATGATTGATTTGATTAAGTTTGAAATTAAGGTTAAGTTAATAATTGATTAAGTTACTTAAGGTAAAATTAAGTTAAATTTGATTTGACTATTTTTAAGGTCAATTAATTCAGTTGGAAGTTAATTATTGTTTTTGATTTAAGTATTTAAATTGTTTTAAACTTGTTTAATTAAGGATTAAAATTAATTTTGTTGATTAAATTATTAATAAGTTTAAATTATTTTGATTAATTAATTTGATTTGCTAAGATTAAATTAAGTTAGAATTATAGATCAGTTAAATTTTAAATATAAGATTAAGTTTTTATTTATTTATTTATTTTTTAAGTGAATTGGATTAAGTTAAAATTAATTTCAAGTTGGGTTAAATTCGGATTTATTGAATTTTATTCAATAAGGTTTATGGTTAAGGTTGATTTAAACTCATTTTGAATCAATTAATTTTTCAATTAAATTTATTGATTAAATATTATTAATTTAGTTGCTTTTATTAAGGATCAAATGAAATAATTAATTTTAGATCAATTAGGTTTCAATGTAGGTCCTTAAGGTTGCTCAAGTTTAGTTAATTAGGGAATAACTCAAGGCTAAATATTTGAATAATTTAGTTGATTTGAGTTAAATTTAATTAATTTAACTATGAATTTATTCGATAAGCATTAATTATTGAATTTATTAATTTGCATAATAAGATTAAGTTTTTAAATTATGGTGTTAGGTTCGAATTTTGAATTAATTAAGATTTTAGTTGATTAACTTTTATTAATTTTGAATAATTGTCTTTTGATTAATTATTAATATTTAGATTACTCATCTTAATTTGAGTTGATTTTTTAAAGTTAATTAATTTAATTGGGTTATGCTAAACCTAATTAATTTAGGCTTAGTATTTAATTTTGAATTTATTATTTTTTTAAAATTTTAATTTGATTAATAGATTAAAATAATTATTATTGAATTTAATTGTTAATCTAAGGGTTAATTGATTTAGTTTTATTGATTTATTAGGTTTCAATCATAATGGATTAAATTAGGATCAATTAAAAAAAATAATTAAATACTTTAATTATTTAGGATTGATTTTTAGTTCTTATGATTAATTGTTGAATGAAAAAAATGTTTGCTGTTTTCATTAATTCCTAGCCATTCACATAATAATAATATGCATGACATGTATAAAAATCAGGCAAATCAAATAGGTATTTATTATTATGATTTATCATTAATTAATTTCAAAACTTACTTGCTTATAACTTTATTTGGTTTGATTTATTTTCCATCTCACTAGTTCTAGGTTGTCAATCGTGGTACAAACAAGTTGTGTGAGATGATTGTTTAAGTTTAAGTTAGTTTTTAAAATGTGTTTTTAACTAAGTTTTTAATAATTTGATTTTGGTTTGAATTATTTTTGATTAATTTAAGTTTGGTTTGAATTTAGTTTAGTTTGAGTTTAGTTCAGTTTAAGTTTAGTTTGACTTTGAGTTTGAGTTTGTTCGGTTTGTATTGAGTTTGGTTTAGTTTGAGGTTGGTTCAGTTTGAGTTGAGTTTGGTTTAGTTTGTGTTTGATTTAGTTTAATTTGGGTTTGAGTTTAGTTTGGTTTAAGTTGAATTTGGTTTGAGTTTGAGTTGGTTTGGTTTATTTTTGAGTTTGATTTGATTTGGTTTGAGTTTAATTTGGTTTAAGTTGGTTTTATGTTGTTTTCGTCTCACCCAGGTGTTTTCAAACAGGACAATCCTATACTTTCAGTGCGATGAATTATTGTTTAATTATCATGAGTGGTCTTAGCTTGTGTTTGATTTAAGTTTAGCTTTGGGTCCCCCAAGCAAGCGTCCTTGAGTAAGCTCTCAGGTTGTAGTGAGTCACATGAACATCATTAAAATAACCACATTCTTAGACAGAGCTTCCCAACTATTCTCACCCAGAGGATTTAGTACTAAACATAAACCCTTAACAAGTTGGAACTAACCCTGATTTAACTAATCCTAGATACTCAAATGGGTAAGTTTGATTATTAGGGTGATAACTAGTTTGCTGCCTCCTATATGTTTCTTTTATTTGACTTTGATTAGTAACTTAGATTTTATGAGTTAATAATCTTTTCTAGTTCATTTATTTTATTTTTTAAAAGATAATTTTATTTTTCTAGTTTTCTAAAATTTGAATTAAAATTTTTAAATTTTGAAAAATTATTTTCTATGTTTTTAAAAATCAAATCAAAATTTAATTTTTGATTTTTCAATTTCAAGTTTTTATTTTTAAAGATTAAAGAATTATTTTCTAAGTTAATTCAATTTTGATTATTAAGCAATTTGCTAGAACATGTTAATCTAAATTTCTCATGCAATTCTAATCTTCTAGCATAATCTAAATCATACAAGTCTAAAACATTTAAATTTTCACTTAATTTAAATTGATTTACCGCAGTTGTTTCCTTGAATCTTTGGATCTTCGGCAATTTACCAAAGGGCGCACCCAAGAATTGATATTTACCAAAAGGCGTCCCATGCTTTCATTTTCACCAAAAGACGCACTAATTTTAGTGAACTTCCTCTTTTACCCCTCCTGCTATGTACTGCATTTTTCTTTCTCTCTCAGCAACAAATTCTGAGACGTCTGCACGTGATGTTTTAGACTTTTATTTTAAAATAATATATTATGAAATCGACGCTAAACTAAAAAACGTAAGGTAAAATCGAAAAAATATTTCAGTTAAAAAATATCTCAACTAACTTATTTAAAAATATAAATAAATGATGTTTATATTTAGTTAATAGAAATTAATATATTAAATAATATTTAATAAATATATTAATGTAAAAAATTGAAAAAAAAGAAAAAATTAAAAAAAAAGAGCGTGGGCCTGAAATCTTTTGATTCAGGCCCGACATGGACTCAAATTTTTTTTCTATTTTAAAAATATATTAATATATAAAAAAACGTATCAAAACACTTAATTTCAGATTCAAACGCAGGGCCTGAAGTCATCCCAGGAAGGACTGAAGTCAAATAACTTCAGATCCTATAAATAATTAATTTAATAAATAGTAATTAAATATAAAAAATATTTTTAAAATTAAAAAAATTTTAATACCCTTGGGGCTGAAGTCTGATAACTTTAGGCCTAAGGAGGGCCTGAAGTCTGATGACTTCAGGCCCTCCATAATTAAATATAAAAAAATATAATTTTTTATAAAAAGTATAATATATAATTATATATTATTTATATTTTTTATAAAAAAATATAATATATAATTACATAATAATAAAATGTTATTATAATGAAATCTAGATATGGGAGGTCCATCAGTAGATTTTGGTCAAAACTCACTGATATTTCTAAACTACTCCTATTTCATTGGTGATATCTAATATATAGATGTTTGGACACCTAAAACATCATCTCCTACCTCTACCCTCTCTATTCATATGGAGTTTTCAGAAATCCAGATATGGGAGGTCCATCGGTGAGTTTTGATCAAAACTCACTAATATTTCTAAACTACTCCTATTTCATTGGTGATATCTAATATATAGATGTTTGGACACCTAAAACATCATCTCCTACCTCTACCCTCTCTATTCATATGGAGTTTTCAGAAATCCAGATATGGGAGGTCCATAAGTGAGTTTTGGTCAAAACTCACTGATATTTCTAAACTACTTCTATTTCATTGGTGATATCTAATATATAGATGTTTGGACACCTAAAACATCATTTCCTACCTCTACTCTCTCTATTCATATGCAGTTTTCAGAAATCCAGATATGGGATGTCCATCAGTGGATTTTGGTCAAAACCCACTGATATGGGAGGTCCATCAGTAAGTTTTGGTCAAAACTCACTGATGGACCTACCATATCTGGATTTATGAAAACTCCATATGAATAGAGAGGGTAGAGGTAGGAGATGATGTTTTAGGTGTCCAAACATCTATATATTAGATATCACCAATGAAATATGAGTAGTTTAGAAATATCAGTGAGTTTTGACCAAAACTCACTGATGGACTTCCCATATCTGGATTTCTAAAAACTCCATATGAATAAAGAGGGTAGAGGTTGGAGATGATGTTTTAGGTGTCCAAACATCTATATATTAGATATTTCCAATGAAATAGGAGTAGTTTAGAAATATTAGTGAGTTTTGACCAAAACTCACTGATCGACCTCCCATATCTGGATTTCTGAAAACTCCATATGAATAGAGAGGGTAGAGGTAAGAGATGATGTTTTAGGTGTCCAAACATCTATATATTAGATATCACCAATGAAATAGGAGTAGTTTAGAAATATAAGTGAGTTTTGATCAAAACTCACTGATGGACCTCCCATATCTGGATTTCTGAAAACTCCATATGAATAGAGAGGGTAGAGGTAGGAGATGATGTTTTAGGTGTCCAAACATCTATATATTAGATATCACCAATGAAATAGGAGTAGTTTAGAAATATCAGTGGGGTTTGACCAAAACCCACTGATGGACCTCCCATATCTAGATTTCATTATAATAACATTTTATTATTATGTAATTATATATTATACTTTTTTATAAAATTATAAATAATATATAATTATATATTATACTTTTTATAAAAAAAATTTCATATTTTTTTATATTTAATTATGGAGGGCCTGAAGTCATCAGACTTCATGCCCTCCTTGGGCCTGAAGTCATCAGACTTCAGGCCCTCCTTAGGCCTGAAGTCTGATGACTTCAGGCCCCAAGGGTATTGAAATTTTTTTAATTTTAAAAATATTTTTTATATTTAATTATTATTTATTAAATTAATTATTTATAGGATCTGAAGTTATTTGACTTCAGACCCTCCTGGGATGACTTCAGGCCTTGTGTTTGAATATGAAATTAAGTGTTTTGATACGTTTTTTATATATTAATATATTTTTAAAATAGAAAAAAAATTTGAGTCCACGTCGGGCCTGAATCAAAAGATTTCAGGCCTAATGTGGGCCTGAAATAAAAAATTTCAGGCCCATGCTAGGCCTGAAATAAAATATTTCAGGCCCAGCGTGGGCCTGAAATCAATAGATTTCAGGCCCCACGCTCTTTTTTTTTAATTTTTTTTTCAATTTTTTTTATATTAATATATTTATTAAATATTATTTAATATATTAATTTCTATTAACTAAATATAAAAATCATTTATTTATATTTTTAAATAAGTTAGATGAGATATTTTTTAACTGAAATATTTTTTCGATTTTACCTTACGTTTTTTAGTTTAGCGCCGATTCCATAATATATTATTTTATAATAAAAGTCTGAAACATCACATGCAGACTTCTCGGAATTTGTTGCTGAGAGAGAAAGAGAAAGGCAGTACATAGCAGGAGGGGTAAAAGAGGAAGTTCACTAAAATTAGTGTGCCCTTTGGTGAAAATGAAACCATGGGACGCCTTTTGGTAAATATCAATTCTTGGGTGCGCCCTTTGGTAAATTGCCGTTGGATCTTCTTTCTGGGCATTGAATCTTATAGTGTCCCATCCTTTTGCACTTGAAGCATTTAATGTGCTCCTTTGATTTTCAAACTTCTGACTTCGATTTCTTCTTTGGCTCCAGTTGTGCGGATGGACTCTTAGGACAGTTACTTTTGTAGTGCTCTAAATCTTTTCTTGCCTAACCTCAAGTTAGGATTAGTCATTTGGTAGACTTCTTATCCCCTTGTCTAACCTCCAGTTAAGGATAGTCACTTGGTAGACTTCTCACCCCATGCTTAACCTCTTGTCAGGACTAGTCACTTGGTAAACTTCTCACCCCCTTGCCTAACTTTCAGTTAGAGCTAGTCACTTGGTGGATTTCTCATCCCCTTGCCTAACCTCTAGTTCAGACTTGTCACTTGATAAACTTCTCAGCTGACTAGGTCAACTTTAACCAAACTTCATTAAATATATTGTTAGACAAACATCAAAACCCTAGAGATTGATTACATCAACAATTATCTCACACTCTCAGACAATATCGTAGGAAGTACCCAAATCTTTGGATCAATTTTAACATCAACTAGAGTTTTTGTAGCCTTCGTTACTCTCATACTTTCACTTCCAATTAATTCAACTCGTCTAATTATCAAATTTATTAGTTCTTTGACTGCAGAGGCTACTTCAACACAACCTCATAGGTGATTCGTTCGACCTACATCGTAGGAGTTGAGCATGGGTGGTCATCAGATCACGTGACAGTAAGGATAAAGATTACTAATCAAAGGTCATTTATCTCTCCTCAATTTTGTTGTATTTAAGTCATTATATAATATGATTGGTTTTAGCTAATTTTTGATATATAGCTCTTTGTTATATTCACATATACTATATCAGCTGTGCTCTTATCGCCACCCTATTTACTATTTTCTCTCTCAGTGCTATGCTCTTCTTTTGAGGTTCAATTTAGTTTAAGTTTAATTTATTATTCAGCTATTAGATTTTAATAATTTAATTTTTATTAAGTTTAAACTATACACATGCTTAGTTTTACACGTTTAATAATGCTAAATTTTTTTATTAGGTTACAATATATACAAATAAAGCTTAGATGTACCATATATTAAAAAATGAATTTATCACAAGAGAATATTTTCATAGAGTTGAAGAGTTTGTGAACCTTGCTACGAGTCATCCTGAGTATATGAATAATGAGAAGTTACGTTATCTGTATAATCCTGAGAAAAGGGCATAGAATTTTCCCTCTTCAACCAACCCTAGATCTCCCTTCCTGACGCTAAAACGGAAACAACACAACATAGTTATAGCACAAATCTAAGGAAATTCAAGAAGAGCAGAAATACACTTAGCCACCGCCCTAATCCTTACCTCTTGGCTGATGGAGAAGGAACTAGATTGCCACGCCCCCCTGGAGCTATCGTGGTTGATCGCCGGTCCCTCCACCAAGACAAACACTGATGGAGAAGAAAGAAAGAGGCTCCCATGCATGTCAATGGACATCGAACTCAAAGGATCCTCGCTCGATCTCTGAATCCCTTCTCTTCGTGAAGGCAAAGAAGTGAAAATAGATAGGTTCGGGTGCGAAGGGCAGAGGGGGTGTAGGCAGAGAAGAAGAGGAAGAAATGAGGATTTTAAGTGGTTGGTCATTTTTCAGAAACCCTTCTAGGGTATGTCTAATTAAACTTCCTTCCTTTACAGTTTGTTTATAGTCAAATCCGCCATCCACTTTTAGCTAATTAAAGATCATCTTTCAACAACCCCTTCCCCTTTTGCATTTTTCCCCTTTAAGTTAGGTTTGGCGCCACCTAAACCTTCATCCAAAGGCTCGGAAATTCTAAAACCCTCTTAACCATCATCCGTAAAGTTGGAAACTCTGAAACCTATCTGATAAATCTTCGAAAAACTTTCTGGACCGAGTTTTGAGTTGCCGAATTTAACATTCTCCCCCACTAACAAAAATTTTGTCCCTAAATTTCGATATTTACATGAGATAAGTAGTCAACAGTCTAGTACCTTGTACCTATATGAAATGAAACTAACTACACCTCTAGTACCCATATGCGTTATAGCTATCGCAGTCCACTATACAAATCATAACCTCCTAACGGGTAGCCCGTATCTATAAACGCTATGATCTAAGCGTAGGTATCTTGCATATCCTACACAAAATATCCGTGCTATGAATAGACAGGATCTATTCGCATCAACCAATCATTTAAGTATGCGTAATGCAACAACATACCGCGAAAGACCGATTCATCAATCTGCTGTGCCTCCCCCCGAGTGGCAGCATAGCCTCGTCCCATCTATGAACCTGACGGGGGCATTCTCGATACTGGTTGAGGCTGGATCGCAGGAGCTACAGGTGGCGGTGAGGCTGGATCGCCATATATGGCTGCTAATAACTGCCCATCGCAGGGAACTGTGGTACTGCTGGAATGACGCCCTGCCCATACCCATGCATGTAGTAAACCTGAACCAATGGGAGAGTTGCCTGCTACTGTCCAAAGGAGGTCTGAGGCTTCTAGCCTCCCTGTGATTTCGATTGTCTCAACCATTCGCCAAGAGTGGTGGCCTCTGCAGACTCCTGATGTACTCTCCAGGGACAGTCTCGACTCTCGTGTCCGGGGAAGCTGACAGTGGTAGCACATAGGCTGCTCCATATGGCACTCTGCTCTACTATGGTTCCTAGAATCACACTGGAAACAATGGAACCCAGTATGTGCACCCTTTCGATTTTGCTGCGAAGACTAGAAAGATCCTGTCGAAGAACGTCTCGACCTTCGAGGTTGGGAATCCTCCTCATAGATCCCTGGTGAACTCTAGCTTCTCTTTCCCTTCTTTTGTCTTGCCTTTAACTGCTCCTGGCAAGACAATGAGTCCTGGTATGTCTGTCTTTCTTTTATCCCATCTCCGAACATGCACTACTAAGTTTGATCTGTGTCTGGATCTGGTTGCTCATCTATCTTCTTACTTCCGTGTAACCTCTGATGAGTCGTCTCAATGATAAGGGCTCTCTCCAACGCCTCTCGATAGGAAGTAATAACGAATAAAGACATACAAATCTGAATATACGCGGCTAATCCCTGAGTGAAATGCATCATCCGCTCTGATTCATCTACAACCATATGAGGGCAATATTCTACTAGACGATTGAATTCTGTATCATACTCTAGCACTGACTGATCTCCTTCGTAGAGACTCAGAAACTCCTATCGGTGGGTCATCCGAAATGTGACTAGAAAATACTTCCTCTCAAAGGTTTCTCTGAACAAGGCCCATGTGACTGATCGCTCGCCTAAAATAGTCTGTTGGGTCGTCCACCACGTCGATGCCTCATCGTGCATGTGGTAGGCCGCCAGCTGAGCCTTCTCCCAGTCTAAGCAGGACATGTATTGAAAGGTGTCCTCCAGAGTCTCAAGCCAGGACCAAGCTGTGCACGGGTCAGTTCCCTCGTGGAACAGGGTGAACCAGCCCTTCACGAACGCAGCTAAAGCCAAGATCCGTGACCTATCCATAGTTCGGCCCGCAGGGGCCATCGGTACCGTAGGTGGTACCACTGAATATACCGGCAAGACCGCTGGGGGAATTGGCTGCACCGGCGGTGTTGGGACTGATGGCACAACTAGAGGAGGGGAGTGAATAGCTTGGTCACCCGAATTCCACTTCTTCCTACAATTGTTAGCACAAGCGGAAGCTTAATCTATCAATTAAAATAATGTTAACACTTTACCGGTTACGTGGTTCAGAGATTTCTTGCTCCTACTCCACGACATGTCCTTGAGAAAAATTTTGATGGACCCAAAAGAGGCTGTCACGAAAGTGTGGGTCTCAAAATTTAGATGTGTGAAAGCTGGAAACCCTTTTTGCAATCAAAGAATGAAAACGTAGTAAAGAGGCCACAAGTCGTATTTTTCCTAGGGCTAGTTGATGTTGTGTGATTCGAGCTTGTATTTATGTGTCGTTAATATTTTTGGGGTTTCAAATAAAATATGGGATTGGATTGCAAATAGAAATGAAAGCACAAAGAAAAGGAAGAAACTTAACCCAGCAAACTTAAACAAAGTAATGGCAATCCATGAACTCAACTAATTAAGAACTTAATCAAGCCAAGGTAGATTTGCAAAATTGGAGCATGAAACTAATAGCAAATGCAATGAACACACTAAAGATCATGTTCAATCTCAGAAACTAAAACTCAAACAACCAACTGTTAAGCAATCCGTAACCAAACTTATATAAAGTCAAGGTGAAACTTCACTTGATTCACAATGCAAGCTATTACAAACTAATATGCAGAATTGAGACTTGGAGTTCAGAAACAATGTAGATGAAAAACAATCTCTTTTAAACACAATAGCCCGCTTTGAAGTTGCATTCAACTTATCACCAATCAGTGCCAAAATTCCAGCTGATACAAAGTTGCAGAATTGAAACGCAAGAAGGCAAAACTGTGTGTAGAAATTCAGCATAACTGTGTGCAAAACAAAGAAAGCAAATGGATTCGTATACTTCAATCTAATCTTCAGATAAAGTTCAGAAAATACTATGTTTGCTTGACACAAAATTCAGAAGTGCTAGACTAAGTGTTGCAGCAATTAATTTGAAACTGAAGGAGGCTGTCAAGAATTTGCAAAAACTGCTACAAGAACAACTGAGCAGAAATGCAGATATAAATCTAAATGCAAAACAAATTTAGATCCAATGCATTATCACACTAATTATTGTCTCTAATTCAGATCATCAAAACTGAACAGAAACTAAATTCGAAGGAGCTGCAACATCAGAAATAAACTGGCACGCAGAACAGAATTGCTGCACCGACTGATACACGAGCTAATTCGCAGCCTTGGGAAACAAATTCAGAACTCGAAATCAATTGCCATACAAATTGAAACAATCTTCAAGAGGAGTTCAAAAGATAACAACTAAGCTCACTTGGTACGCAGGGAATGAACTGATTGATTCAAAGTCACCGAATGAAGATATGAATGCAGAAATTCAGATTCAAAACCATCACAGATCAATTCAGACAATTTTGAGTGCAGAAACAGCAATCAAACTCAGATTTAAAAGCACAAAACAAAATGTTTCAGAAGTGATCTCGAAGAACTAAGGTTTACTAACACACAAATCAGAACCTGTCGACCAATACTTGCCAAAATAAGATTGAAACTTCAGAAATGGGGTTTGATGCACAGAATTAACTCAAGCTGATCAAAAGAAAATTCAGAAATGAAACTAAGTATGAAACAAACTTGGATCAACTAAGTTCACACACTAAATTGGTCTTCAATGGCAGGAATTAAATTAAACATAAACTGAATTGGAAATAAGTTGAAGAAATTCAGAAACTAAGCTGAATTGGCAGAAAAGAAAGTTGATACGCAGCTGAACAACTTGATACGCAACAGGGAAAAACTGAACAAAACTGGAATTAAATCTAAGAGTTCACTAACAAGCAATCTAACTACTACAAGTGCAGAAATTAACACTAATTAAAGCAGAAAGCAATTCGGAAAGTTAACTACAGCTGATACAGAAAATTCAGAAACGAAACAACATTCAGAAATGAAATTACACCTAAGAAACTGAAAATTCTCTAGGAAAACTAATCCTCAATCACTCCCTAGCTCAAATACTCCTTGTTCGTCACGCAAGGGCTGGCCTCGAACCCCTAAGCTCAGCAAACCATTGAGAAATTGTCCCTGCGATTCAATCCGAGCTCACACTTTGATCTAAGCTGAAATCCATTCGATTTCTTTAATCTCGCCTTGTCCAATCGCGCGGATGGTGTGGGGATGATCCAAACACTCCAGAGAACCCCTCTGAATTGCTCGGGTGGATGAAGGATGGAGCAAAATCGAGATTGAAGCAATCGATGGCAGAACCGAGGAAACCCTCACTCGGCTCTGTTTTGGCCAATTCGGAGCTGGAACATCACCGAGAAACCTTCCCAATGGCCTAGCAATTGATCCAAACAAAGAAATTGAGGGGTCGCGCCCCTTGGATTGAAGAAACTAGCTGAAGAAATGAAGAACACGCGAAGAAGGAAGAACACTGCGGCGGAGATGCGACAGTGAGCTCTGTGGGTGATTTTTGATTAAATAGATAGGAATGAACGACCCAGATTTCTTTTGCTCAATCCAACAGCTGATCTTCATCCGATCTGACCCAAAATTTCCAGATGTTGATCAAGGGTCTGGATCTGCCTCGGGGTAGCTCGGATCTTCAAGATCTATAATGGATGGCCCAGATCAACCTGATCTTTGGATGGACAGTCTAGAGCCCTCTGAGCTTGAACCAACGGTTGGATTATCTCTGATTGGGATGAAAGTCTCAGATCTTGATCTCAGTGCTTGATCAACCCTAACCCTAGCTCGGATTGCCTCAGATGGTCCCAGATGGCTCAGATCTAGCCGCTTTTGAATCGGACGGCTCAGATTAATCCGAAGCTTGATAACTCGATTCGGGTCCACTTACGACTCAAGTTTGACCTAGTATGCCCTAGGTCCATGATCCTTTCATGCCTATAAAAATAGATCAAAAATTTAGTGGCAAAATAATTCAAATATATCAAGATTTGCAATTAAGTCCAAAATAAAAATAAGTTCTAAAACCTAGGGTAATTTCACAATTAAGCAAGAAAGACATGGGTCAAACATGAATTTTGGTAACTAAAATGATCAATAAAATGGTACTTATCAACTCCCCCACACTTAAGCTTGAGCGTCTCGCGAAACTACTTAGTATGTATCCCCTAGATTTTCTTAAGCATAATTAGAAGCAAATGAAAAGAAATTACCTAAGGTTGTCAATTCTCAAAAGTCTAAGCTCTATGGATTAGTATCTCGTCCTTAAATCAACAACTTAGCCTTTTAATCCATCATGAGTCATTGAGATGAATTTAACTCACTAGCCTTTCAAGGAAAATTTTGGTGGCTCTCTCCTTAAGTTCTAAGTTGATGATGGAAGTGGAGCTCACTCAAACACACATGCTTCTTGCACTGCCATAGGCTTGCTTGTTATCTACTCTCCACCATTATTCATGATTAGGATCAACATCTACAAAAACAAGTGAAAACATGAAAAATGGTAAGAAATGGAGTAAAAGTTAAGAAAATGGAAAAATTGATAAAGTGGGAGACTTGGTTGCTCAAGAATGTTTCCAATGTACTTTGCTTCTCTTTACAGTCCTCTAGTGATATCAAAAGTGTGATGGAGTAAAACTTGGATAATGCTTCTCATTTGGGTGAAGAAAACTCTATTTGTTCGAATGTGCCAATTTGTGATATTGCGTGCCAACTTTACTTCCTTCATTCTTCTATTCTGATTTTTTTCTCTTTTCCTTTCTCTCTAGTAAAGTCATAATGCATTGGAACAAAGGATTGATTCAGATGAAGGAAACTTCACTTGTTTTCATGGTACCAACATTCCATTTGTGTGCCAACTTTGCCTCTTTGTGTTTCTGATTTTTTTTCTGTTTTGCTCTCAATTTCAGCTCCACGGCTTCAATTTCAGACTTTAGAATTGTTAGGTTCTTCATCCTTGCATCCTCTACTTCTTCACATCAATTAGCATCTTTGGCACAGAATTTCTGATTAGTTCCACTTGATACAGATTTTCTGCATTGATTTCTGATTTTTCACAGCTTCACTTCACTTGAGACCATGGCACTTCTCTAACATTCTTTTCTGTTTTGATCTGAGAATCCAATCAGCCTCCTTCCTTCCTGATCAGCAGTGCCGGTGCTCTATAATTTCTGATTCACAGCCTTGAAAACTAATTTCAGTTTAAGTTGAGCACAAAACTGTCTCACTAGCATTCCATCCGATTTTTATTCTTTTCTACTGCATTTTCAACTTGTGTTCTCAATTTTTCTGCTCTCCATAACCTCTGATAGCTGTCGAGTGGTTTTCTTGCAATCCAATTCAGTTTTTGATGATTGCAGTCAGCTGGATTCTAGCCTCCACACTGCACAGATTTTCACTGCTGCCTTCAGATTTCAAATCTGCTGTAAACAGATTGAGTTCAGGGAAGAACCATTCTGCATCCTCTGCTTAATTCAGTAATGCAATGCTAAATTAGAAAACTCAGATTCAGTTTAAAGTTGATACAGAACTGCTTATATGGAAATAAATCTGATATGGTAAACAAATTCTGTGCAGATTTCTTCACTTGTCCAGCTCCACTTCCAATCTGTTTTTTTTTCTTTCTTTTCCAGCTGCATTCTCAAACAATCCTTCAAGATATTCATCACTTTGCAGCTTACCTGGAATCAGCTTGTATCATTTCAGTAGCTATCCTTGCAACTCAACTCAGAACTTCCGGCTTCTAACTTTTCAGCTTAAGCTCATCACAGAAATTTCTCCATTTTGGCTCAGATTTTGTGCCATTTGCGGCCATATTCTTTCTTCATTTCAGAATTTTCTTCATAAGTGCTCCACTTGATTTTGGGCACTGCATCACTGATTTCCAAAACCGAAATAATTTGTTCTTCTTTGGATTCTTTGCTTAATTTCATCTCTTGACCACTACTTTTCCACTTGGTTCAGAATTTTTTTTTCGAAATGGTGCAGATTTTTTTCTTTGCTTGCCACTTAAATCTTCAAAATATGATAAGGAAACTAGATCTCCCATTGCTTCCATCTTTCTTGCTCATTCTTGACACCAAACTCACTCAAACTCATTCTTGGCACATGTAATTGCAAAAATTTTTTTTTCTTGATATGAAATGCCTCTTTGATACCAAATCTTTCCAAAACACTAGTCACTCCCCCACACTTAAATCTTTGTCCATCTCGGGCAAAGTAGCATTAAGAAACATTCCAAACAAACGAGTCCATAGAAAAGTGTGGTTAAGAGTAGAAAATTTGGAAAGGAAAATAGAATAATCATGCTTATTGCCAAAAATTGATATGGAATGGGAAATAAATTGTCTAGCCTCTATAGATGTGATCCAATCATTGAAATATGATTTTGAAAGAACCTAAGCAAGTTCTAGATTACAATAACATATGTGTGTCACAAATATAAGACTAATTCTCACTAGGCAAAAATAATTCATCTCAAGTCCTCAATTAAGAATCTAGAGCAAAGTAGTACTCAAGCATCCAAGATTTCATCCATTAGCTTAAACCTTAAGTTTTAACAACCAAATTTAATTTATTTTCAAAAGACTTTAAAATGACATGAAGATAACCTAAAGGGATACTTTTATTTACACTCATGTAAGAAACAAATTTCCAAGAAAACTAACATGCATTTATTAACAAGGACTCAATTTAAAAGAAAATTCTACTTCTAGAAAGCATAAAAATGAAACATGCAATAAAAGAAAATACAAGAAAGAACAAACTCCCCTTTATTTCTGGTGGACGGAGTCTATCAAGAAGTAGCCTCCATCGTGGTAGTGGAGGAGCATGGGTGGCTGAGAGAATTAGGACTCCCCTATACTTGAATTTTACAGAAAAATGCTCAGGTGGCCGAAGGCGATTTAGGTTCAAGATCCATGTAAGGGATGGAGTGCTATGAATTAATGTAAGATCTACTCCTCCCTCTTGATGCCTTTTGAAAATTCTTCCAGGAGGTTGGAGTCTGTTCAGATGGAGCACCCACTCCAGAAGTCTTTTGGACCCTACAAAATAATGTAATACCTCTCTCAAGCGTGTAGGGTAAGAAAGGAATGAAATAATATCAGTCTCTGCATGAAATGTATCCAAAACTGCATCACATCCAATTAAATCAATTTGTGGTACTTCAATAAATTTTTCACAATTATTTTCTACAAAAATGCATCCAGAAATTCATCACAAATAATGAAATCAATTTTTGGCACTTCAATAGAAATTTCACAATTATTTTCTACCAAGGATGTATCAAGCAATGTATTACAACCCATGAAATCAACTTTAGGCCCCTCAATGAATTTTTCACAATTATTTTCAGCATCACAATAAACAACATCAATTTCAGGCTCTTCTAAGAAT
>JAGFNQ010007123.1:322215-348417 GCA_024364735.1 Boesenbergia rotunda | reverse complement strand
GTGCAGGAAGCACCAGATCGAACCTTGTTTTGATATTGGCAAAGGATTCAAAGTTAAGGGTTGTTTGGTATCTAACAATGCTACTTGAGAGTGCAGGAAACCAAGTCCTAGCGAAGGGATGCTAGGCACCTGACGATGGGCTGTCAGGAAACCAAGTCCTGGCGAAGGGCTGCTGGGCAAAAACCAAGTCCTGGCGAAGGGCTGCTGGGCGAAACTCAAGACCTGGCGAAGGGCTGCTGGGCAAAAACCAAGTCCTGGCGAAGGGCTGCTGGGCGAAACTCAAGACCTGGCGAAGGGCTGCTAGGTGAAAACCAAGTCCTGGCGAAGGGCTGCTAGGCGAAAACCAAGACCTGGCGAAGGGCTGCCGGGCAAAAGTCCAACTGGAGGATCCGGTTGGCACCAGGTAAATTCTCCCGAGAGGAGTAGGTGAGGACGCGTTCCCCTAGAGGGAACATTAGGCGTCGGTTCGACCTAGGGCTCCATTTTGGAGATCCAAAGTCAGAACCAAGACAGCTAAGGCTGTTTTAACTAACTTATTATTTGCTGTTTTGGACTAACCCTGGATGCAGGACCGAAGGACTGTGTTTCTGCAGCTCAGAGAGCCTCAAAGGAGTGAGGCCGTAGCTGAGTAGGGCGCCCCGGATGTGTCGGGCGCCCCAGAGTCAACCCAAAGTCAGCAGAGAGGTAAACGCCCCGACAGCAGCGCAATTGGGGGCGCCCCGCGTGTGTCGGGCGCCCCGCATGTCGGGCGCCCACTGTGCCACGCCACTGAAGGCTGCTGCAGCTCACTCTCGCGAAGCCCTGAAGATGACGCTTTGACCGGTCAACCGGGCGCCCCGCGCGCGTCGAGCGCCCTGGTCAAAGCTGATCCCGAAGATGAAGAGATCAGCCTTGACCAGAGGGCTCGCCGGATCAAGAGCCACGTGGGGGGCGCCCCGAGCATGTCGGGCGCCCCCTGCCCTATATAAAGAGGGCCTCGACCCTATTCTTAAACAACCAATTCCTTCGACAATTCTACGCTCTTCTGCTTCCACGACACGCTCCAGAAAGCTGCCAACTCAAGCCGACGACGTCCCGCTGCTCCAGAACTTCAATCTTCACCGGACGTCGGTAACAAGAGTTGTATTTAAGTTTACGAGAATATTTTTATTATTATTTGTGTGTAAACTTTTGCGAACTTATAGAATTGCCCGCAGAAAACGGTCAACGACCGTGGGCCTTGGAGTAGGAGTCGACCCAGGCTCCGAACCAAGTAAACCGGCTGTGTTTGCGTTGTTGTGTTCTCTTTTATTTCCGCTGCGCACCCGCTCTTTTTAAATCCGAACGAATTGCGACATTCACCCCCCCTCTCTCGCATTTCTCGATCCAACAAGTGGTATCAGAGCGGGGTAGTTCAAACTTGGTGCAACCACCAGTTTGAAAGTTTTTCGGATTTACAAAATTTTTTATCTTATTTTTTTTTCTTTTTTTGTTAATCAACACCACTACATCTTTTCCGCCTATTATTTCAAATAAATAATATCTGTATGAGTATTTAAAAAACGAACAAGTTAGAATTAATAAAACGAACAATTCTTGAAAATTTGCCATAAATTTTTTTTAATATTATTTCTCGAAATTCGTGCCACATTAATTCGAGCAATCTTTTAACTCTTATTTTTCACCATTAATCAGAATATTCATTTCCTAAAAATTTTGTCTCAAATTTTTTATTATTTTATTATTATTCTGCCTCGAAATTCGTGTAATTTTTTTGTGCAAATTTTTTTTTTCTTCTCCCGCACTACTAATCCAAGACCAAGTCTTGGTACATTCTGTTAGTTCTTTTGTGTGCAAGAGGTTATTTTATGGCCAACCAAGAGTGGAACAGTGCCCGTCCACCGCTATTCTCCGGCGAGAACTTCAGCTTTTGGAGAAGACAAATGGAGTCCCTTCTGAAGACCCATATGGACATATGGATGATCATTCAAACAGGGTTCCACCTCCCTACAGAAGATGGACTATCAATTGCATGGGACAAACTGGATAAACCAACCCTCAACCAAATTGAGACTGATGCAAGAGCAACTGCAATTCTTCAATGCGGTCTAACCAACGAACAACTCAAGCTAGTCGGTTCATTTGGATGTGCTAGAGAAATGTGGGAGAAATTGATCAATCTTCATCAAGAAATCTCAGATGAAGAAGAAGATCAGGTAAGTTATCTCGCACTCTCGGTCCAAGCACAGATAGCCGAGTCAGAGTCTGAACCTGAACCCAGAGTCGAAATCGAACCAGCAGAATCAGACGACGAACTGACTGAGATGGTAACCAATTTCAAATTCTTTTCTAAATTAGAATTAAATAATCAAGCTGATACTGCAATGGTCGAGGAAGGTATAACTTTTGCAGGGAAAACTCCAAGAGAACCACCAAAGAAGGAGCTTCAACCGGTACCCAAGCCCGACTCAGACACGGAATCAGAAGATGAATTTAGATCCGAGACAGCAACAATTAAGGGGGAGATTCCTAATAAGGAATCAAAAGGTAAAATTACAAATTTGAATTTTAAAAATCATATAATTTGTTACATATGCAGGGAGAGAGGGCACTACCAAACTAAGTGTCCTACTCGAAAGATTCAAATGATACCACCGACGGCGACAAAGGAACGAGCTCCAAAAGCACGAAAGAACAAGAGTCGCATCCAATGCTTCAAGTGTCAGGAGGTTGGGCATTACAAAGAAGAATGCACAGATAAACGTTACAAAGATCCAGGGCAACCAACCAAAATGGGTAACTGTAATTTACATCCAAATCCACTCTTTACCTTGAATACTGATAGATTAATTAATCTCCCTTGGTCAAATTTAGATATGGATGCATGCTTAGATAACTTAATGAAATCATGTATATTAGCAAAGTCAAAATTCAAAATGTTAAGACAAGAAAATGAGACTTTGAAAATTAAAATTGATATACAAGAAAAACTGATTAATAATTTTGCAAACTTAGAAAATCCAGAAATTTCTCCTCACTATGACATTATCTGAATTTTTGTTTTGGCTATTCATAGGACTAGATAGCTTAAGGACTTAACCAATTACTTGAAATTTGAAAACATAGTATTGGGAGGAGGTGAGATGATAGTACGTTGGGGAAACCAACTCTAATAAGATCAAGTCTACTTGGTCTCTTTAGACTGGTGAAACCAGCCGAAGCTACCGATCCAAGACCCAAGCTAGTTAGACCAGAAAATGACCTAATTTAATTTGAAAATGAAATTTCATTAAAAGGCTTTGTCTAGGAAAGGGTGGATGATCCCATAAGGCTACGGCCAAAGAAGGCCTAGTGCCTCGCCAAGACCTGGAAGCCAATTTCTGAAATTCAAATTCAAATTATCTTTTGTCAAATTCGAATCTAACACAAATTTCAAATAATTATAGATTCTAATCTGTTTTCAAAATTTCTATTTTTCAAACTTATTCTGTTTCAAAAATCACTTAATCAGTGTTCAAAATTTCTACTTTCTACACTTTTTTTTAATCTGTTTTCAAAATTAAATAACTTTTTTCAAAATAAATGAAAATTCCTTTTCAAAATTAATTTTTACCTTCAAACCTGTCTCACAAGAACTTTTAAGGCTAACTGTTTGAAAACCCTAGATTGGGTGAGACAGGAAAATTAAGTTCAAATTAAAATTTCTTTTATGTTGTGTTTTAATTCAGAGGATAATTCCAACATAGTCAAACCATGATTAACATAGTCAAACCTTAGTCAACTGAGTCAAACATGGTCAAACCTAGTCAACACTAAGGTCTTAGATAAAGTCAGTCTATGTCGGATACAGGGGGAGTTCTTCTTAATGCTTTTTAGATTTCTCAAAATCCTTATGCTTTAAAACTTATTTTCATCTCAAAATAAGGCTTTCAATAAGTTGATTCAAAAACCTTAATATATTACTATCGCTTTGGAAAACTTATTATCATTTCAAAGTTTTTTTTAACTGTGTTATTATTCCAAATTGAGTTTTCAAAAATTTATCTCCTTGAAAGTTATCATACTCAGAAGATTGTTCAAAAGTGCTTCTTTTGATCTTGACAAACCCTAAAGACACAGAGGAAAGGTCCACTTCATGATCTTCAAGGACTCCTAGGATGTGTCAAATTAAGGGGGAGTCTAAGTCAAAAGAAAAACTTCAGAAAAAGTTTCTTTTTACTTATGTCTTTATTAAACAGTTCTTTCTAATCTGACTCAAACCTTAAGACTCAGAGGAAGATCACTTGTAGTCAACAAGCTTCCTAGGACTGGGTCAAGTTTAGGGGGAGATCAAATTAAAAGAATTGTTGAAAATTTTCAAAATATATGTTTTCATGCACTGCAAGTTTAAAATCCTTTTGAAAACATAAATAATTTTTCGTTCAAAATATTATTATTATTGTGGCCTATAAAATTGCTTTTGAAATAATATTTACTTGGGTTGGCGAATTTCCAGGATACTTAGGAAAATATCCTTGTAGTCAACAAGGTTTCCTAGGATTGTGTCAAACTGGAAAATAAACCAAGTCAAGCAAAATATTGTGTCTTCAAAAGGTCATACATTTTCAAAGTACTATCATTTTTTTTGAGATAGTATTTACTTGAATTGGAGAACTTTTCTAGGACACTTAGGGAAATGTCCTTGTAATCAACAAGGTTTCCTAGGATTGTGTCAGACTGGAAAAGAAACCTAGTCAAGTAAAATATTTTATTTTCAAAATGCATAATACTTTTCAAAAATTACTCATATCTTTCAAAGTCTAATATTTTTCTAAAAGTACTTATGTGTTTCAAATCATAATTTATTTCAAAAGTACTTATGTCTTCAACAATGCATAATATCTTTCAAAAAGTACTACTATATAATGTTTCCAAAAGTACAAATATTTTTCAAGGCAAAAGTGTTCTAAGTGCGTGAAGCTTTTAAAGATTTGCCTACAAATACATCTTTTTAAAAAATGGATTTAATCTAGAAATTTAAGTTTTTATGCCTTCAAAATTATTCTAAGTATCTTTTTGCTTTCAAAATTCATAGGCTCTGATACACAAACTAAGTACTTAATTTTCTTCAAAATCAATTTAAGTACTTGATTTTTTACTTAATTTTTTAAAAATACAACTTAAGTACTTAACATTTTTTTTCCAATTACTTAACTATTTCTTTCAAAAATTATTTCTCCTGACACTTAATTTTTCAAACTTCTCAAAAAGTACTTGCTTTATACTTGAAAATTATCTAAGTGTAAAAAGTTTTGAAAATATTTTTACTCTGTTTTTGAAATACTTTGTCAAAAACATGAAGCACTTAGAAAAACTCATAAATCCCTGTTAGATACCTTGTTCATGCCTGTTTTTGATATATGTCAAAGGGGGAGGAAAGGTCAAAGTTAAGCGTTGTAAATACAAGTATTCAGAGTTTTAGGGGGAGTATGAAAAATAAATATTTTTTTCAACACTACATTTATTCTATTCATAAATAGTTATACTTCATTGCTTAAACCTTTTGTGCTTAAACTGCTATATTTTTCCTTAACTTTGAATTGTATTGCCATAATCAAAAAGGGGGAGATTGTTGGTGCAGGAAGCACCAGATCGAACCTTGTTTTGATATTGGCAAAGGATTCAAAGTTAAGGGTTGTTTGGTATCTAACAATGCTACTTGAGAGTGCAGGAAACCAAGTCCTAGCGAAGGGATGCTAGGCACCTGACGATGGGCTGTCAGGAAACCAAGTCCTGGCGAAGGGCTGCTGGGCAAAAACCAAGTCCTGGCGAAGGGCTGCTGGGCGAAACTCAAGACCTGGCGAAGGGCTGCTGGGCAAAAATCAAGTCCTGGCGAAGGGCTGCTGGGCGAAACTCAAGACCTGGCGAAGGGCTGCTAGGTGAAAACCAAGTCCTGGCGAAGGGCTGCTAGGCGAAAACCAAGACCTGGCGAAGGGCTGCCGGGCAAAAGTCCAACTGGAGGATCCGGTTGGCACCAGGTAAATTCTCCGAGAGGAGTAGGTGAGGACGCGTTCCCCTAGAGGGAACATTAGGCGTCGGTTCGACCTAGGGCTCCATTTTGGAGATCCAAAGTCAGAACCAAGACAGCTAAGGCTGTTTTAACTAACTTATTATTTGCTGTTTTGGACTAACCCTGGATGCAGGACCGAAGGACTGTGTTTCTGCAGCTCAGAGAGCCTCAAAGGAGTGAGGCCGTAGCTGAGTAGGGCGCCCCGGATGTGTCGGGCGCCCCAGAGTCAACCCAAAGTCAGCAGAGAGGTAAACGCCCCGACAGCAGCGCAATTGGGGGCGCCCCGCGTGTGTCGGGCGCCCCGCATGTCTCGGGCGCCCACTGTGCCACGCCACTGAAGGCTGCTGCAGCTCACTCTCGCGAAGCCCTGAAGATGACGCTTTAACCGGTCAACCGGGCGCCCCGCGCGCGTCGAGCGCCCCGGTCAAAGCTGATCCCGAAGATGAAGAGATCAGCCTTGACCAGAGGGCTCGCCGGATCAAGAGCCACGTGGGGGGCGCCCCGAGCATGTCGGGCGCCCCCTGCCCTATATAAAGAGGGCCTCGACCCTATTCTTGTACAACGAATTCCTTCGACAATTCTGCGCTCTTCTGCTTCCACGACACACTCAAGAAAGCTGCCAACTCAAGCCGACGACGTCCCGCTGCTCCGGAACTTCGATCTTCACCGGACGTCGGTAACAAGAGTTGTATTTAAGTTTACGAAAATATTTTTATTATTTGTCTTGTAAACTTTTGCGAACTTATAGAATTGCCCGCAGAAAACGGTCAACGACCGTGGGCCTTGGAGTAGGAGTCGACCCAGGCTCCGAACCAAGTAAACCGGCTGTGTTTGCGTTGTTGTGTTCTCTTTTATTTCCGCTGCGCACCCGCTCTTTTTAAATCTGAACGAATTGCGACATTCACCCCCCCTCTCTCGCATTTCTCGATCCAACAGTATGAGGCATTTTGTGTAGAGCCCAAGAACAAAACCATGAGGGCTTAGGCCCAAAGTGGACAATATCATACCATTGTGGAGATATCTAAATTCCTTTTGGTCCTAACATAAATAAGATACAAGCGCCAAAAACCTATGGCTATCTAGAAAACTCATAATACTTGTGTCTATGTAGAAATGCTATAATAGCTATGACTAGCCAAAAACCTATGGCTATGTAGAAAACCCATAATACTCGTGGCTATGCAGAAATGTGATAATACGTATGACTATAAAATTTCAAAAATGCATGTATGAACCCCTAACACCTGGGGGGTATCAACTGTCTGAAAATAACTCTAACCGAGCATCACACAATAGAAAATATGACTGACTACCTATCTCAACCACAAGTGAGCTAGTGGTCGTCAACATGTAAACAATGGTATGGTACAACTATACACAACTTCTATCAGACCACAACCATGCAATCAATATGATTCACATGTATTCAATAAATATCATCATAAATAAATATACACTAATCTACTAGGGAGGGTATATCTAGGTCACATGATAATTCTACAATACATGTGTGCAAACGGTACCTTTTAGATCAGAAAATAAGAGATGAGACTATATAACTGAACATTTTGGATTATTACTCAAAGATCAAGCAAGAATAAGTATCAAACAAGAAAAGAAGTAGAATAGAGTTAAAGTAAATTAATCTACTCAAACAAGGAACAACCATACATTTAAGATCAATAACTATAAAATACAAGTAAGAAGTATTAGATCTTAAGCATGAGATGATTTACAAGTAAATTATACTTACAGTGATGGAATGATCTTCTTCTTCTTCTATTCTTCTCGTTTCCTTATTGTCGAGAGAACAATCACTATGGACTGATCCCTATCTGCCACAAACCAAATCCCTTCCTGATCAATGCTCCGATTCTTCTTCTCATCTACCTCTTTGGATTGCAGTTGGACGCAATTTTATAAGGGGAAGAAATCTCTTCCTCTACCTCCATCAATGGAGGATATGAAGAGGAAGGGGTGCCTCTTCCTCTTCCATAACTCTTGTAACTCCAACATCTCTCACTCGTTCAATTCAATCCATATAGGTCATCCAGTCACTAAGACCATGTATGAAAGTCACAAAGACCATATAGGAACATTCAAGTCATACTCCAAGGAAAATGGTTTGTGCGACATTAAGCACAATGAGAAATTACTGCTAAGAAAGTTGGTACACTTAACTTAGCTACTCTATAGAACGAACCAGAGACATCAATAACTTGCCTTTACCCCAGATTAAATATTTACATCAATATGAACATCTCTAATCCCTCATATGACAACTATGTCAAGAGGATGTTTAACATCTCTAATCAATATATTTATTCACAATCACATTTTTTAGTACTTAACAAAAAAATATAACTGGTCGACCAGTGAATAAGTATTACAGATGTAAATCAATTTTAATCTTCCTTTTTAGCTAGAATCTATTCATTCTAATCAGTCGCTTTCCTAGTTATGCTCCATAGACCGAATCATCCATAACCAATAGGATACACACTAAAGTAGCAATTACTGATTAAAACTTCAAGTAGACAGCTAAATAGTCACTTAGGGTAAAATTGAGATTAACTTATAATCTCAAGGGTCTCATATAGTAGAGAAGCAGGGATCCATTATCCTACTATCCTTATTGTCGCTATAACACATGTGGTATGAATAACATGCTACGATATTTTTCTCTTTACCAAAAAGAGTGCATGTTTTTCTCAAATATTTAACATCGTTTTCGATCTAGACATATCTAATGTCTAATCCGAATTCAACTTATGAATTCTAATATAGCCTTTAACAGGTTTAGTAAATGGTGGGTGCATTTACTTCGATCATTACATAAATGATATCATCTTGATACAAAAATCAAGACGACATCAACTTACGAGTATGTCTCTATTCACAATTACATAAGCTATCTCATAAGTAATGGTCTTACCTCTATTTATACTCAACAAATAGAGATAATTGTCCATGTGAGTGGACCAACCTCAGCCTGCCAACATGTTCATCGAGACTTTTATCAAATGTAACAAATACATTTACACTGAATAGATCATGTCATTTTATATATATATAACAGTCTTTACAATGTGTTACATCTTGCGTAGTCTCAAAGACTTCACATGCCCATGAAATGACTCTTTAGTCAATGACTTAGTAAAAGGATCTGCAAGCATCGCTCGTGTAAGGATGTACTCAAGAATTATCTTTTTCTTGTCAACAATATCCCTTACACAATTGTATTTAATTTCTATGTGCTTGCCTTTGCTGTGATATTTAGGATCCTTGGAAAAAGTTATAGCAGCTTGATTGTCACAATACACTGTAATAGAACTCCCACTGTCCTCAACAATCTTCAGATGCTTTAGGAACCTTCTCAACCAGACATCTTCTTGTACAGCCGCTGCACAAGCCACATACTCAGCCTCCATTGTCGACAGCGTTACACAAGCATGTTTCTTGCTGTTCCATGAGATGGCACCACCATTCAGCAAAAAAGTATAGCCATATGTGGATTTTCTATCGTCAAGGTTCCCTCCCAATCTGCATTTGTGTAACCCTTCAGGCTCAGCTTTGATCCTTGGAAGCAGAGACAATAATATATCGTCCCTTTGAGATATCTGAATATCCTTTTTACCGTTTTCCAGTGTCTCGATCCTAGGTTTGACTGGAAACAACTAACTAAGCCAACAGCATAGCTTATATCAGGACGAGTACACAACATAATGTATATCAAACTACCAAGGACACTAGCATATGATTTTTTCTTCATATCGTCTATCTCTTCAGGAGTCTTGGGAGACATACTTTTGCTCAGAACAACACCTTTCGCTGTAGGCGTTTATTCAACGTTGCAATCCAACATATTAAAGTGTTGTAGTATCTTAGTGATATAAGCTTCTTGAGACAAACTCAAAAGCCTTTTTGATCGATCATGAATGATTCGTACTCCTAAGATGTACTCAGCTTCTCCCATGTCTATTATGTCAAATTGTAATGAAAGTCAAGACTTGACTTCAATAACAAACTTTAGGTCACTTCCAGCTATTAACATATCATCAACATATAATGATAAAATGGCAAACTTTCCTTTATCCTTCCTTAGGTAAACACAATGATCCTCATTGATCATTTCGAAACCATAAGATAAAATGACTTCATTGAATCTTATATTTCATTGCCTTGACACTTGCTTTAGCCCATATATAGACTTCTTAAGTCAACATACTTTATTCTTTTGACCCTCAGCTATATAACCTTTTGGTTGTGTCATATAGATTTCTTCGTCAAGATTACCATTAAGGAAAATCGTCTTTACATCCATTTGATGTAATTCTAACTCAAAATGTGCAACTATAGCTAGAATGACTCGTATTGACACAAACATCACAACTGGGGAGAATGCCTCTTCAAAATCAATACCCTCCATTTGGGTATATCCTTTTGCAACCAAACGAGCTTTGTATCGATTAATCGACCCATTCGTTTTCCTCTTAATTTTGAGAATCCACTTATTCCCAATAGCCCTGCGGCCCGGAGGAAGATCGACTAAATCTCAAACTTGATTCTTTCTCATGGACTCCATTTCCTCATCCATTGCAACTTTCCATTTCTCCTTAACTGAGTATTTCAATGCTTCCTCAACCGTTCGAGGTTCTTCATCATCAACTGGGAGAATCATTAATGCCTCATTTTCAATGTCAAACCTTCTCCGAGGAATAATCATACAATTACTTCTTCGCAGGTTAGACTGTTGAGAAACTAACTCATTTATAGGTCATTTACTCCCACTAGATTGACTAGATTCAGGTATCCCCTGTGATTCCTGATTCGTTGATAGAGGAACAGTATCCTCCTCCTCTGTTGCAATTAGATGAGTTGATTTATCAACTTCACCTCTCGTTGGGAACTCAGTTTCGAGAAAAGTGGCATCTTTTGACTCAATTTCAGAGATGGTTCCATCTTGTTGCTCACCAATAAAAAAATAACCCTTAGAGGTATCAGATATCTTACAAAGATACACTTTCTACCCCTGGGTCATAATTTTTCATATTTGTGAGTCTTATCATGAATATAAGCAGCTGACCCCCATGGTCTTAGATTACTTAAATCTGGTTTTTTGCCTGTCCAAAGTTCATATGGAGTAGATGGAGCAGATTTAGAAGGCACCCGGTTAATATGTAGGTTGTTGCCAATAATGCATCTCCCCAATAGGAAATAGACAAATTAGCTTGAGCCATCATCGACCTAACCATTTCAAGAAGAGTTCGATTTCTTCTTTCAGCAACTCCATTTTGCTGGGGAGTCCCAGGGATCGTTAACTATCTAATAATCCCTTTCTCATTACATATTGTCTTGAACTGATCAGACAAATATTCACCTCCACGGTCAGTGCGAAAAGTTTTAACCATACGTTCTAATTGATTCTCAAAAAAAATTTAACGAACTAATCATTTGTATTAAATATGAACTAATTATATAATGAACTAATCATTTAAATGAACTAATCATTGAATATGAACTAATTATATAATGAACTAATCATTATTAAGTCAGTTAACACATAACATAACTTTTCATTAAAGCATATTAATGTTCATTCATAACAACAGTATCTATATAACTTTATTAAATAAGCTTAACAAGTTCGTACACAACAAACACAACAACAAAATTTAATGAACTAGATAAGCTGATATTAGTCCCATAACAAAAAATATTATGGCAGTGGTTATCACTCTCTCGTTCATCTCAAATTGGCCAGTCTCGGGATTTTCCACAGTTTCTATAGGATCTTCCTCAAATATTTCAGGATCTTCCTCAAACATTTCAATATCAGGATCTTCCTCAAATAATTCAGGATTTTCTTCAGACATTTCAACATCTTCCTTAAATATTTCAGGGTCTTCCTCAAACATTTCAGGATCTTCCTCAAACATTTCAGGATCTTCAGGATCTTGTTCTAGGTCCTCCTCAGAATCTTCTAGATCCTCTGAAAACTCATGGCGAAGTAGCTGCCTACATAACTCAGCATATGAGATATGACATTCATGGCGCCCCCATATCTGGTGTGCAACTTCTCTCGCACGCCTTGACAATGAACGAATCAATGCTCCGATTCTATAGTCATCCAAGATTGGAAAATCTTCCTGCTCGATTTTCCAAAATAGTCGATCCAATTTTCCTATATTTCCTTGGATTCCAAGATTCGAACTATAGTCAACTTCTTCTATTTGTTCCATTAGCTCACGGCATCACTCATAGCAATGAATCGTGCATATCTCATGCGACATCTGGAATTGAAAAATGACATAGTCAGTACAAAACTGACAAAAACCAGTAACAAAATTAGTCTTTTTCAATTCACATATATGCATAAAAAGATGCACATAAACAAATAAAAAAACATATAAGTTTCCTTTACTTGAGTAGCTACAGTTGACTATGCTACTGGACTGATCGATTTATATGTCTTACTGTTGTTGTTTCACCTAAGCCTATTTAAGTTGAGGTTCAACATAGTGATCAAATCAGTTAGTTTGGTTCAGATTATTTGATCAAACTGGTTTGGTTAAACTAACTAATGGTTTGAACCAGACCGATTGGACCAACTTAATCTCATTAAACTAAACTCAAGTTTAATTTAAATTAATTGAACCAAATATAGAACAACTCTCGGTCACACCTCCTGGTTGAGCCTTATCTTACTCATAGAGAAGTTGGCGGTTCGATCCTCCTCTAGGAACCTTTTTGCCGTGCCCTTTTTTTTCTTTTTTTCTCGTTGATTTAATTAAATCAACTTTTTTCACAAAACCTAATCCCCTTTTACTCTTCATGCCACACCGCCTCTTCTTCTTCTCCATGCCGACGAAGCATTTCGCCTTTCTTTCCGCAATCACCAGTGCCATGACCGTCTCCATCGGCACATCCAGCCGACGGCGACGGCTCCCTTCCGCGCGTGATGCGATCGTCGGCCATGGGATGAAAGTGCGTAGTGATGGATTGCATCCATCAACAGAGCGAGGTGTGGAAGTGATTGAACGCAAAAAGGATTTAGTTTACAAAGGTAATTTTTTTATGCTCTTATAATCTAACTGCTCTAATACCAATATTAGATCTTAAGCATGAGATGATTTACAAGTAAATTACACTTATAGTGATGGAATGATCTTCTTCTTCTTCTGTTCTTCTCGTTTCCTTGATGTCGAGAGAACAATCACTATGGACTGATCCCTATCTGCCACAAACCAATTCCCTTCCTAATCAATGCTCCGATTCTTCTTCTCGTCTACCTCTTTGGATTGCAGTTGGACGCAGTTTTATAAAGGGAAGAAATCTCTTCCTCTACCTCCATCAATGGAGGATATGAAACATTGGAAGAGGAAGAGGAAGGAGTACCTCTTCCTCTTGCTGTAACTCCTGTAACTCCAACAAGAAGTACTTGTCTTTAATGTAGATCATTCTAACTGTCTTCAAATCTCAGGGATCACATTGAGCTCAAATCCTACAAGTACAGGACACGTAGCAAAACTAAAGATCTATGACAAATGAATCATCCTATTATTTAAGTAATTAACTTCTGAATTCCTCCCTAATTAGTTAATCCTAGATTCATATCACACTTTAACAATCCATCAAATGATTCATTAGTCAAACTAGTAGTTAATCCATTATCATTTTCTTCCAATTGATTAAGCATCAACTATTAATCAATGCCTCCGGGGCTATGGTGCAACGGTAGGGCGACTAGTCGCTATCCCAGGCATCCGTGGTTCGATCCCCAGTTACGGCGTATTTGTAGGAATTTTTCCTCCAAATGGGGCGCGAACCCTGGGACGCTAGGCTTCTAGACCGTCCACTGCGAGCGCTTCCCGATTTACCCTGGCGACCGGTGGAAAACTTCCGTGAGACCGGGCCAGTCGCCCGAGGTTGGTTGGAAAAACCTCGTTAATCGTTTAAACTATTAATCAACATTCAAGTAAGCAATCAATAAATAAATTAATTAACCTCTTAATCTATTAATCGACTCATACAACTCCAATTATCAATTACATCTTGATCCTGTCGACAAGAGAAGATCGATTCTCCCTCAGATGACTCGGTCTCACCGAACCGACCCGGTCTGCTAGAGCTTGGGAGGTCGGACCGAAACAGCGCTCTCAATGTAGTGGAGTGGTTGCCAAATGGCAGCCGCCTCTCTTTGGAGCTCAAAAGGGGGGTTTATATAGGGGAGGGGAAGCTCTGCCTTGTCAGAGCTATCATGTCTCATTAAGAAATGGTCAGTTGGCAGATGGTGATATTGACGACCGCATTTAATGCTATGAGACTGTCATAGCTGCCTGACCCTCATAAACGTCTGACACATTTGCTTAATATGTCTCTTCTGTCCCCCTTTTATTATTGGCGGCTCTTGTCAGGTCATGAGTACGTCAAGGATCCTCTTCTAACAATGGGGAGATTCGGATGACCTTTATTACTGCTACGACCCTTCACTTACTCTAGGGTCGACCACCCTGGGTCTGCCACCCTGGGTCGGCCACCCTGTCACTCTGGGTCGGCCAGTCGAGGTCGGCCAGTCGGGGTCGGCCACTCTGCCAGTCGGGGTTGGCCACTCGGGGTCAGCCACCCTGCCGAGAGACCCCGCCTAGGAGGTCTACTACTTACCGAACACTTGTGAAGAGATGGCTAAACGCTTCTGCTTTATCCCGACTAAACTTCCCCGACCGGTGCTCCCCGACCGCTAAAGTTCTCGGGCGGGTATGTCTGCTCGGGTGCCACTGATTGGGCCCCGCATCAAGTTGCTTCGAATCTTGATCCTCTTAGCCGGATCAGTATCTAGCGCACTAATCCGATACTGAACCCGACCCACTTTGTCTGACCCAGACCCCATCCGACCGGGCCCCTAATCAACTCCAAAAACTTACCCGACCGGATCACAAGCCTCCCCTTCAAGTCTAGTCGAAGGAGGCGTCAAGTCCGACTGACTAGGCTGCTTGCCCGGTCGGATAAACCAACCTTCGCACCCCTGACCCTCATTATGGCCTCAGGATCTTTATCCTGAAATGTCGAGTCCCCTGTCAAGTCAGCCATCAACGCATCTGCCACGCATTTATCTCTCATGACCACATATCTCCCCTTCAAGTCTAGTTGAAGGAGGTGTGAGTCTGACTAACTAGACCGAATCTAGTGGTTTGACTTATTCCACTCATACTTTCTGATCCTGGAATTAGGTGGGAATGGATCTCCTTTGATAGAAGAACAATCAATCAGAAGTCACGGGTTGGATTTTACCCAGTTAATCAGTATTTCGTCTCTCGGAATGTCGTCGCTAGAGTAGTTAGCTATGTCAAGCGAGCAATTGGATCGTGTTGGACGAGTGACGAATCTGTGCATGGGAAACCACTAAGCATTTTTGACGAACCAAGCAAATGGTTGCGGGTGTCACGCATGTGGCCTAGAGCCGAGTAAACGGCTAAGCAATGGCTAAGGAAGCAAGCAATTGAGTAGTGACTAATTCCCTGATAGGTGGCAGAGCCGAATGACGGAGTGCTGAGCCGATGACATAGCAGAGTGCCTGAGTGCCAAGCTGAGTGGCTGAGTAGCTGAGTGCCGAGCAGAGCGGCTGAGTAGCTGAGTGTCGAGCAGAGCGGCTAGGTGCCGAGCAGAGCGGCTGAGTAACTGAGTGCCGAGCAGAGCGGCTGGGTGCCGAGCAGAGCGGCTGGGTGCCGAGCAGAGCGGCATGGTGCCGAGTAGAGCGGCTGGGTGCCGAGCAGAGCGGCATGGTGCCGAGCAGAGCGGCTGGGTGCCGAGCAGAGCGGCTGGGTGCCGAGCAGAGCGGCTGGGTGCCGAGCCGAGCGGCTGAGTAACTGACTGCCGAGCAGAGCGGCTGGGTGCCGAGCAGAGCGGCTGGGTGCCGAGCAGAGCGGCATGGTGCCGAGCAGAGCGGCTGGGAGCCGAGCAGAGCGGCTGGGTGCCGAGCCGAGCGGCTGGGTGCCGAGCAGAGCGGCATGGTGCCGAGCAGAGCGGCATGGTGCCGAGCAGAGCGGCTGGGTGCCGAGCAGAGCGGCTGGGTGCCGAGCAGAGCGGCTAGGTCTCTGAGTGCCGAGCAGAGCGGCTGGGTGCCGAGCAGAGCGGCTGAGTGCCGAGCAGAGCGGCTAGGTGCCGAGCAGAGCGGCTGGGTGCCGAGCAGAGCGGCTAGGTGCCGAGCAGAGCGGCTGAGGCGTGTGAGCAATCACCTTTATAACATTACTGAAGAGCAAGTGTCTCAATGTCGCTCGGGAGACCTTAATGGAGCGTGGGCAGCCACGTCCGGTCTGCCACGAGGTCGATGGTTGTAGGAGAGCATGTCCATTTATGACTTGCAAAGGCAGGAGTCTGGACACCGTCTGGCTTACCCTGACCGAGCGTGGAACGCCACGCCCGACCGGGCCCGACCGAACGTGGAATCGCCACGCTCGATCGGCACCGAGTCCGGTGGGTGCGTGGGAGCATGCCCACTTATAACTTGCAAGAGCAAGAGTCTGGACACCGTCTGACTTACCCTGACCGAACGTGGAACGCCACGCCCGACCGGGCCCGACCGAACGTGGAATCGCCACGCCCGATCGGCGCCGAGTCTGGTGGGTGCGTGGGAGCATGCCCACTTATAACCTGCTGATCTGCCTTTTAGCTGCCTTGAGTTTCACTATCATATTCGTGTGATACAATTACAAGGGGTCACTAAACTCGAACTCTCCTCTCAATACAATTTTAAGTGTGTCACACTCCAAGGCCTTCCCTGCTTCTTTCCTTGGGCATCTCGCAAATAATAAGCTCCCGACCTCATCTTCTCGATCACCAGGGAGAGTTCTCCCCATTGGGGGCGTCAACTGGATCACCTCTCTGACTGGTCCTACTCTCTTCCGTACACGATCGCAAGATTAGTGACGAACTCCGGTAACTCATGATCGCTGGCAGTACCTCCAATCATCGAGCAAGGCTTGAGACGTCCCGACCAGTCGGACTTCGACCTTGTCGGAAGGAAGTGCTTCGTTAGAGCTGCTCATTTCCTAGTCGAGGTAGCTGACAATACTCTTTTCCACTATGATGTGAGCATATCGCCGACATTAGTATCTAGAGTCACCCATAGGAAAACTATCCCCGAGCTTGTCAAGTTGGGCAAGGATAACGCCTTGGGAATGAGAATGCCAGCTTATGATGGATGGAAGAGCTTATACACGGCCGGTACTTCTCCTTTTGAGTCAGAGTAGCTCCTAGTTTCGTTGCCTCAAGAAGTCATTCAAGCCCTTGATATTGTTCTCAGGGGGTCTCCTTATGTCAGGTATACTTCGGTAGGACGTTCTTTTGAAGTCGGCAAACTCTCGCACAGACCCCTCCGGGAGTTTGTCGAACCAGCCCTGAGCGGGACCTACCAGGGTGGTCAGGAACGCTCGGCACTTGATACTATCCGTGTATTGATGCAGCAAGGCTTCATTTTCAGACTTCATCAGGTCTTCCTCTAGGTCTGCAGCTCCTTCATATTCTGGAATGGACAAGAGCCGGAAATGTTTGGAGACTGGCTCTTGCGGAACTTGTCTGGAGAAAGGGAACCCTGAATGGTCAGCCAGGGCTTGGCTAATAGGGGTCTTCCCCTTGTTGATTCTTGCTTGGCTGGAAGAGACTTCCACTAGGTCGGACTGTCCCGCACCCTCAGACGGGTTGAACAGTGTTTGGCGGAAATGAGTGTTATCCCCCTGGCGCGCTCCTCCCTCAGTGCCCACTCGGGTAGCAGGCTCGGACGGGCCTTCCCGAGTGAGTTGGGCAGCTACCTGTTGCGCGGCCGCCAGCTTCTTAGCTCTGGCTTCGACTAGCAGATCCAAGTCTTCTTGTGAAAGCATCACGGCCATCCGGTTAGAGTCACTCATCTTCGTCTTTCGATCAGGTAGATTCCCACAGACGGCGCCAAATTTGATCCTGTCGACAAGAGAAGATCGATTCTCCCTCAGATGACTCGGTCTCACCGAACCGACCCGGTCTGCTAGAGCTTGGGAGGTCGGACCGAAACAGCGCTCTCAATGTAGTGGAGTGGTTGCCAAATGGCAGCCGCCTCTCTTTGGAGCTCAAAAGGGGGGTTTATATAGGGGAGGGGAAGCTCTGCCTTGTCAGAGCTATCATGTCTCATTAAGAAATGGTCAGTTGGCAGATGGTGATATTGACGGCCGCATTTAATGCTATGAGACTGTCATAGCTGCCTGACCCTCATAAACGTCTGACACATTTGCTTAATATGTCTCTTCTGTCCCCCTTTTATTATTGGCGGCTCTTGTCAGGTCATGAGTACGTCAAGGATCCTCTTCTGACAATGGGGAGATTCGGATGACCTTTATTACTGCTACGACCCTTCACTTACTCTAGGGTCGACCACCCTGGGTCTGCCACCCTGGGTCGGCCACCCTGTCACTCTGGGTCGGCCAGTCGAGGTCGGCCAGTCGGGGTCGGCCACTCTGCCAGTCGGGGTTGGCCACTCGGGGTCAGCCACCCTGCCGAGAGACCCCGCCTAGGAGGTCTACTACTTACCGAACACTTGTGAAGAGATGGCTAAACGCTTCTGCTTTATCCCGACTAAACTTCCCCGACCGGTGCTCCCCGACCGCTAAAGTTCTCGGGCGGGTATGTCTGCTCGGGTGCCACTGATTGGGCCCCGCATCAAGTTGCTTCGAATCTTGATCCTCTTAGCCGGATCAGTATCTAGCGCACTAATCCGATACTGAACCCGACCCACTTTGTCTGACCCAGACCCCATCCGACCGGGCCCCTAATCAACTCCAAAAACTTACCCGACCGGATCACATCTATTAATCAACATTAATTCATAATTAATTTGCTTAATTAACCAACCTAATCAAGATAATCCCAATTAATGAAACACCGTTAATTATTACCAGCATTCAATTAAATCTATTCATCATCCTATAACGAAATTGATTACATCTAATTAACTAATTAATTAACTTGTAATCAATCGTATACCTTGCTCAATCCCTTCCTCTTCTTCTTCATGTTTGTTAGCCCAACCGGAAAACCAGCGATCGACGGTAAATCGATCTCCCAAGTTCTATATCCCATGACAGAAAGCATCACCACGTCAAAGAACCAAGCTATAATCCCAATCCACACTTCGTAGCAACTCACCTATACACAGCAGCTCCCCCTTGAATAGCTAGCCACGACAAAGATCAACCACTGTAGTAAGGCACAGTGCCGGATCTATCCTCCAAGCTCCGACAAAGCTTCCTTCAATGGAGATCAGAGTGTTGTGGCCAGAAAAGCAGATCGACACAGCAAACGGGGCGTGCCTATCATAGATGGGGGAGATAGCACGGCGACGCACCCGAAGCTGGGCTTGGGTGGAGAAGAGCCAACAATCGAAATTGAGGAAAAGAGGCGGCGTCGCAACTCTCCCGTTAGCCGATGGTGTCAACCCTCACAACTCTCCCGTTAGCGGCTTAATTAGGTTGTCGGGACTTGGTTGGATCGACAAGGAGGTGACAGTGTTGTCAAAGAAAAAGAAAAAAAAAATAGAAAGAGATGATGCATATTTGTATCTTAGTCCCTCTTTTAGTTATTTCAAGTTACACCATTATGTTTACGTTTTAGTAACTAAAACCCTTCTATTTGTTGTATTTAACACGTTGGATATAATATGCATCCATATAAGGCTCAAAGTCATATCGGGCCCACATGTTGGGCTTGATATGCATCCATATCAGTCCAATGTCATATTAAACTCACGTTGCCCTAATATGATGCATATCAAGTCCATGGTTCATATTATAACCAAACTTTAAATGTTGTGAGGTACACGTTATGTATGTATGTAAGCAAAAGAGAAGAGAAGAAAGAAAATATAAAAAATGATAAAGAAAAAAAAAGAAAAAGTTAATTTTATTAGGAGAGATAAAATAGAAACAACAAATAATTGAATGTATTATTTGATAAATATAAAAATAATAATTGAATGTATTATTTGATAAATATGAAAATAATGTACGTCTAGTATCTTTTTGATCAATTTAAAAATCTTGTCCTTTGATAAAAAAAAACCAAAGTTATATTTTTTTTCCCAATTGTGTCGTTGTCATCAACGCTCTTAACTATATCTGGTAGCCGAGGCCGGATCCTCTGTCCCAGATCGAATCCAACCTGTCCCTCTGTCGCGTTCGCTGGCGATCATCGGTGAGCCATCCGATCAATGATCGAACACCATTGGCGGCCTCCAGCCGCCGTCCCGAACAAAATTATATCCTGGGTAATCCTGTCGCCGAGCGAAGTGGGGCCGCAACCGGATGACGGTAGGTAGATGGATGACCTGGATGCTGACTGGATGCCCTCGCTCAGAATGACTCAGCAAGTGGTGGGGGGGTCCTCTGACCGGATGGAAGAAGACGTAGCCTGGTAGATCTCCGACCGGGTGGAAGTAGATGTCGCCTGGTGCACCTCCGACCGGATCACCTAAACCTGCTGGAGAAGATGACCGTTAGCAACCTAGCCGGGAAACGCCCCGGCAAGGCCCTCCGACGGTCAAGTCAGTACTCCGATGAACAGGAAAAATAATGGAGCACTGTAGATGAGGGGCTTCGCGCGCGCGTACCTGATAATGAGGAGGGGAGGGGCTTATATAGCCGGGGAAAAGGACCAAGTCTGACCTGTGTCAAGATTCTCTGACCTGGTCGGGGAATATTCCAAGATTGTCTGCCCGGTGTCATGATTCTCTGACGGGGTCAGGGAATATTGTATGATTATGTCGACTTGTAGCCAACATTCCTTGTCGTATACTGTTTGTCTTATGTGAGGACAAAGACCGGTCTCTGTACGCCTCCGACCGGCGCCGCCTGGCACCAACGGCGTGACAGGGCGGCGTGCCAGGGAGTGTCAGTTCACACGAGTGGTGACAGCCTGTTATCTGCAGCTGGTGCAGGTGTATTTTGTCTTTACCCCAGGGTGGTTCCGAGAGAGTGCCCGAGCGGGCACCGGGACGGCACGCCCGGATGGATATCAAGCATGGGTGTAAAGGGCTGCCGGGCGGATGCACTCGGATGAACGAGACGCGTAAGCCCTAATGTGGCCGGGTGAAAATACCCGGATAGATGAGGCGTGTAAGCCTTAATGTGGTCGGTCGGGTTTTACCGGCCAGATGAACCGCTATATTTGTTCTAACCGGCCACCTTGAGTCCGACCGGCCGGCGGAGACCCTGGGCCCGGCCAGGATGTTTGTCGAGTTGGCTGCCCGTACAATGACGTGGACCCTGAAGCTGGCCAGGCCGTTTGCCACGTTGGCTGTCCGTACGGTGCCAAAGATAGGGCAGGATCACTGGGGGGTACGATAAACCCGTCGGGTATCGTCGTAATTGTGATGTTGTCGTATTCATCGTCGAATCCGACGAGATTGCAATGCGACGTTTCCGACCGATTCATCGTTATCCGAGGATATCATCTTATTCGGGAAAACGGTCAAAAATTATTAGTGGTGTCCGATCGTCGATCGGACGACTCGCCGACAATCGCCAGCAAACGGGACCCCGGGACAGGGCCTGTCCCGGGACAGAGGATCCGGCGCCCTCTTAGCCCGCTCCGAACTCGATTTGCTCCAGAGGTCCGCGTCATCTCCACCGCCTGTCCCAGGAGAAGCGATCATCAGGCTGACTTCCCATCAGTCTTCTCTTTCGCCACGAAGTCCCTGCAAATTGCTCCTCATCTTGGAGATGACATCTCCAAACACTACCACAGGCGACGCAATAGGAATCGACCTCCCTGGCGTACTGCTCACCGCAGATCTGCACCATCTCTAGGATTCTGAATCCACATCTTCTGCCAGCTTCTGGGTTCACCATCTCAGAGTCACAACGTCTCCAACACCGATCTTTCTTCCTCTCCCGATGTGCCTCCTTTTTCCCAACATCTCACGCACTGTCATCTATTCAACTTGTTGACTTCTAAATTTTCTGTTTACTTCTCCCCTCATGGGACGCACAGTATGTCTTCTCTCCTTTCTAATTATATCTCTCACATTTTTTTAACTACACCTTTCCACCAACAGATTTTTTTTTCCCCTTCTCTCTCTCTTCATTTTTTCTCCCCAAACATACTGATATTCATATCCTAAATGATTTATCCAAAATTTCATCAATGATCTTGCAACTAAGACAATCATCTGTCTCATAAATATATCTTAAAAAAAATTTTGCTTACTCATAGTAAATTATTAGAATTTTCATCTACCGAATGATATATTATATCATTCGACACTGAAACAATTAATCATATATATTTTCCATATGCGTAATATTTTTCATATTTCATATATTATTAAAAATTTACTCTCTACATGTTAATTTTTTTTTAATAACAATATCTTTTTTAAATTTTATCATAATCATTATCTCACAAAAGATAAAAGTGTTAGTACAATCATCCTCGGGTTAAGGTTAACCAGATATTTAAGTGAGCTCGAGTGGATTCGAGTTTGAATTTTGATATTTGACAAGACGTGTGTAATAAGTCAAGTGGATCAAGGTTGACTGGAGACTTAACTGGTGATATCCTAACTCGAGGGTTAGACAAAGCAGAAGTCCTAATGGGACTAGACAGACCTATTTGGGAACTAGGTAAAATTCAAGTGGATCTAGGAGGATTGCACGTTAGTAGAGTGGAAGTCTATCGAGAGACTAGACCTAACTATGGTTAGGCAAAAGGAAGCCCTAGTAAGACTAGGCAGACCTAGTTGGAAACTAGATGAAGTCAAAGGTAGGTTAGCTGGGAGCTAAACACTTGACACGAAAGAAGTCCTAGTTGAGAACTAGGCAATGGAAAGTCCTAACAAGTCACGGTTAATCGAAGCTTGGGTAAAAGGAATCCTAGACTTGGTTTAGCCAAATCAAGGCATGGGCAATCGATTAGGTAATTGATTAGCTCAATTCAATCGATCAGGTGATCGATTGGAGCACTATTTCTCGTGAGAAATAGAATGGCCCGTAATCATTTGAGTGATTGATTAAGGATAACCCAAGGCTTTCGTCCCGAGAACGGAAGCCCTCTTAATTGATTGGGTGATCGATTAAGGGTTGGCCAATGATCAGGTGATCAATTGGTGACTGTGTTGCGCGAGACCATAAAAAAGTGATGAATTGATTGGGCAATCGACTAAGACCTTATTAATCGATTGAGTGATTGATTAAGCTTTAAAAGATAGCCTTTGAATGACTAGATCTGACGTGGTAATCGATCGGGTAATCAATTAAGGACACTTAAGTCACGGGTATATAGGGTTTTCACGCAGGTTGAAGCGTTAACTCTTCTCCTTCCTTCTTCACCTATTCTTATGCGTTCTTGGAGCGAAGTGTTGCTGCATTTCCAAGCATTAATGGGTGATTCCAAGTTTGAAAAAAGTAAGATAAGCAAAGAGTTATTATTGTAAATCTTATAAGATTTCATCTTGTATTTGTTTGTATCTTGTGGTGTTTTCTTGTGAGCTTGTATGTGGTTTCTTTGTCTCCACGAAGGAGACTTTCATAGTGGATGTGAGAGTGACAAAGAGTGGACCCTTGGATTAATCATCTCAAGGAGGTGGATACCAAGTAAAGTCAAGAGTGTTAGCGGTTGCCTGAAGTTTCCACTGTGACAAATCATCGACGAAGCGATCAAAGCCATTCACACCCCCCTTCTAGCTATTAACATGTCCTAACAAAAGGAACAAATACTATCATGTTTTATGGGGGAATAAAAAATAATTTCTACTATTTTCAAAGTTCTTCGATCAAAGATTTTGTTGGTGAACGTACAAATAAATCATCTTGGCATGCCCGACTTAGTCATCCTTCTCTTCTCATTGTTCAATCAATCAACAATAGGTTTACCTACTTCTTTTACCTTCACTTCATCTCATTCATGTAGGACATGCATGAAATTTAAAAGTCAGAAGTTACTTTTCTCGTCTTCCAATCGGGTTTCTAATTTTCCATTTGAGATAATTCATTCGGATGTTTGGGGTCTTGCATGTATCTTGTCTAATCAAAATTTTCTATATTATATTAGATTTATTGATAATTTTAGTAATTATATACTTGGCTCTATCATATAGAAGGAAATCTAATTTATTAGATTTTTCATTTTCAAAAATAAGTTGAACGATATTTTAATCATAAGATACTTTCTTCATTCTGATTGGGAGGCGAATATCAACCTCTCCATCATCATCTTTCTTCTTGTGGAATTGTTTATCAAGTCTCTTGCTTTCACACTCCAGAGCAAAATGACTCTGCTGAGAAAAAACATAGATATATAGTTGAAACTTCCTTAACACTTCTCCATCATTCATTTGTTCCACGTAAATTTTGTGATGAAGCTGTTTGCACTAAAGTATATCTCATAAATCGACTTCCTACCCCATTGCTCAATCATAAGTATTCTTTGGAAAATCTTTATAATTAGACTCCTAACTATAATTTTCTCCAAAGTTTTAGTTGCACATGTTATTCGTGACTACACCCTTACCCTAAAAAAAAAATTTGACTCTCGTTCACTCCGATGTATTTTGCTTAGTTATAGTAATTTACATCATGGATATCATTGCTTACATATACCAATAGAATTGACATATTTTTCATGATATGTTACTTTTAATGAGTCTCTATTTCCCTTTTCAACAGATTTTTTAATCATTTCTCTAGAAACAAGTGGTACCTTTTTGTACTAGATCTTAGATATTTAACCCCTTCGACCAGAAATAATGCTAATATTCTCTAGAGCTCTTTGATAACTCAAAATCACCTCAATTGACTAATCTAACAAGAGGACGCACTAACAATATCAAAGAAACAATATTTTGGAATTCATTCCATGTCCAATCACAGAAGTTATACTAGTCAAAGAGATTATACTTTCTAGATTTGGATCCTCAGATAATATAAGTCCGTAATTAAAATCACTATGTCAGCCTACTTCCTCATCGCCACCAACAAGTGATTCAGATAATGATGCTTCTCAATGCATACTTCCCTTAAGTGACATCTATACACGATACCCATCAATAAGAACTTATATCCTCTCCACAAGCTCTAGTGATTTTCTTAAAATTTGTTGAACCAACTTATTTTTCACAAACAAATAACAATCTAAATTGGTGTAGTGCAATGGCTACCAAATTTGATGTACCTTTTCACAATGGTACATGGAATCTAGTTTCACACACTTTCTCTATGAATGTTGTGGGCTCAAAATGAGTATTTTATCTTAAGCATAGAGTTGATGTTCTTTTGAACGGTACAGAGCTCGACTTGTAGCCAAATAATTTAGTCAACAACCAAGTATTAACTTCAATGACACTTTCAACTCGGTCATCAAAATTACATCTGTCAAATTATTATTATTAGTAACTGTTAGTTCTAATTGACCTATAAGACAACTAGATGTTTCTAATGCATTCTTTTATGGTCATCTTGAGAAAACTATATTCATGAAGCAACCACCTGAGTTTATTCATCCATAATTTCCATCTCATGTTTATCAATTTAAGAAATTCTTATATAGTCTTCGGGAAGTTCCTTGTACATGGATTCCAATTATATAATTAGCTATAAACTCAAGGATTTTTTAGATAAAAAAATTGATTCTTCTCTATTCTATAAATATAATGATGGATCTATAATATTTTTTCTTATTTATGTGAATGACATTTTAATAATCGACATTGATCAAAAGGGAATCACAACTCTTTTATGTTTTCTCATGTTAAGAATTTCTTATTCGAGATCTGGTAATGCTCTATTTTTTCTTGGTATTAAAGTTATCTCACATGATAAAAGTTATCTCCTCTCTCAAAGTAAATGCATTACTGGGATTCTTCAAAGAGCTAAAATGAATGAAGCACGTCTGGTCTCCACACCAATTGTTCTTGCTAACTTCTTTGCACCTTCTTCTTCTATGTTTAATCCTTAGATTTATCGAATCATTGTTGGAGATTTATAATATATCACCATCACATGATCTGATATTACCTTTATAGTAAATCGTGCTCGTCAGTTCATGTATGCTCCCACTGAACAAAACTGGGAAGGTATAAAAGGAATACTTCGCTATCTCAAAGGTACTATTCTACATGATCTTCTTTTATATCATCAATCATCTCAAGATATGCATGC
>JAGFNQ010007123.1:283543-320583 GCA_024364735.1 Boesenbergia rotunda | reverse complement strand
AGGGCTTGGTATGAACGATTATCAACTTACTTAACTTCTAAAGAATTTAAACAAGGCCAAATTGACTCAACTTTATTTATTAAAACCCTAGGAAAAAATATATTTGTTGCCCAAATTTACGTAGATGACATAATCTTTGGATCCACCAACACCAACTTCCTAAAAGAATTTGTCAAGATAATGGAAGAAGAATTTGAAATGAGCTTAGTTGGTGAGCTTACCTTTTTCCTAGGCTTACAAATTAAACAAACTAGAGATGGTAACTACGTTCATCAATTCAAATATGCTAAAGAGTTAATAAAGAAATTTAAAATGGATAACTCTAAAAGCATAAGTACCCCCATGGCCACTAATGTAAAAATAGATAGTGACCCTGATGGTAAACCAGTGGACCTTAAACTCTATAGGAGTATGATAGGTAGTCTACTGTACCTTACAGCCAGCAGACCTGATATCCTCTTTGCTGTAGGAATGTGTGCTAGATACCAAACCTGTGCTAAGGAAACGCACTTAGCAGCCCTAAAAAGAATTCTAAGATATGTAAAGGGCACCCTAAATGTAGGGATTTGGTATCCTAGGACCTCAACATTTGATTTAACAGGATACACAGATTCTGACTATGCAGGCTGTAAATTAGATAGGAAGAGCACAAGTGAAAGCTGCCAACTGTTAGGTCAGAGTCTAGTTAGTTGGTGCAGCAGAAAACAACACTGTGTAGCTCTATCCACAACTGAAGCTGAGTATGTGGCCTTGGGAGAGTGTGTTGCTCAACTTTTATGGATGATGCACACACTTAAGGACCTTCAACTCAACTACAACCAAACCCAAGTATTTATTGACAATATAAGTTCAATTAATTTAACTAAGAACCCAATCCAACACTCCAGAACCAAACATATAGAAGTCAAACATCATTTTGTAAGAGACCATGTAACCAGGGGTGAAATAGTACTTAAGTATATTGACTCTAAATCCAACCTAGCTGATATATTCACAAAACCCTTACCTGAATCTGAGTTCAGCTCACTAAGAAGGCAATTAGGATTGTGCTCTGTAGAATAGATTAATGTTTTTTTTTAATTTGAAAAACTGTTTTACTTAATTTCAAAATCAGTTTTCATTTTTTGACTTAGTTTTATTTATATTTCAAAACTACCCCTTCAAAAATTAGGGTTTTTTCGAAAATGGACTTAGCCTAGGCCCTAACCCTAGAACTGCATGCACCTATAGACTTAGAAGCCAGCATCTCACAAGCACCTTAGAGTACTTTTTGAGTGATAACCTAGAAAGGGTTGAGATGCTTAGGTCTTTGCCTTAATTTAAGATGCTTTAAGTCAGTGCATCTGCAGTAATTGGGGCACTAAATACAACTTATACAGCAATCAAGTTAAGTGTCAAGTTAAGAAAATCTAACTTGAACAGAAACACTTAATTTGACTAACCCTAGCAAAAACTACTGTTTATAACAGTTAGTAAGTAGCTAATTGGGTTAGACAGGTCCCTATAGAGAAAATTGAATGATTGTGGTTTAAGTCTAATTATGATTTGGTTCAGTACAGCAAAATCTTACTTATTTCCATTATTTCTGCTATATTTATTTGTTTTGATATATGGCAAAGGGGGAGAGATAGGAAAGGAGAGAGTAAAATTAATTTTCTTTATCAAAATTTAATTTTCTTAACTCTATCCTTTATTCAAAAAGTATTCAAAAGTTTTTTCTTTATTCAAAACTTTTTTGAAAAATACTTAAGCTTTCAAAATTTTGCTAAGTATTCAAGCCTTTCAAATTTTTACTTAAGCTTTCAAAATTTTGCTAAGTATTCAAGCCTTTCAAATTTTTACTTAAGCTTTCAAAATTTTGCTAAGTATTCAAGCCTTTCAAATTTTTAAGCTTTCAAAATTTTGCTAAGTATTCATGCCTTTCAAATTTTTAAGCTTTCAAAATTTTGCTAAGTATTCAAGTCTTTCAAAATTTTTACTTAAGCTTTCAAAATTTTGCTAAGTATTCAAGTCTTTCAAAATTTTTACTTAAGCCTTCAAAATTTTGCTAAGTACTCAAGCCATTCAAAATTTTATAACTTAAGCTTGTCAAAAGTTTTAAACTTTTATAAAGTACCTTAAGCTTAAGATTCTCAAAACTGGTTAAGTACAATGTTATTAAGTACTTAAGTTTTCCAAAAGTACTGTATTAAGTTTTCAAAATTATTAAGTACTTAAGTTTTTTTAATCATCCTACTAAAGTACTTAAGCTAACACTTTCAAAACTTTTGAGTACCTTGAAACTTAAAGCCTCAAACTTTTTAAGTACTCGAAAATCTTGTTTCAAAAATCTTCCTATATACTTTTAACTTAAGATTCCTAAGTACCTAAAACTTAAGTTTTCAAAGTACAAGTAAAGTTGTTTTAACCCCACGAATTTTTGAAAAATCTAGGGGGAGATTCCTTCTAGGGGGAGGGAACAAAGTTTAACATTTTTTCATGCTTGCTTAAACTTAACTTTTTGAACTAAGGTTGCCATAAATCAAAAAGGGGGAGATTGTTGGTGCAGAATGCACCAAAGTCAAACCTGTGTTTTGATAATGGCAACAGAGGTCAAAAGTTAAGTCTTACTTGTGTTTCTAACAAGTTACTCTAGTGTGCAGAGATAAAGTCCTAGCGAAGGACTGCTAGGCAACTGGCGAAGGACTGCCAGTAGCAAAGCCCTAGCGAAGGACTGCTAGGCAACTGGCGAAGGACAGCCAGTATCCAAGCCCTAGCGAAGGACTGCTAGGCAACTGGCGAAGGACAGCCAGTATTCAAGCCCTAGCGAAGGACTGCTAGGCAACTGGCGAAGGACTGCCAGTATCCAAGACCTGACAAAGGACCGTCAGGCAAAAGTCCAACCAAAGGAGCGGTTGGCATCAGGTAAACTCTCCCGAGAGGAGTAGGTGAGGACGCGTTCCCCGTCGAGGGAACAGTAGGCGTCGGTTCGACCTAGGGCTCCATTTTGGAGACCAAAGTCAGAACCAAGACAGCTAAGGCTGTATAAATAAATATTTTATTGTTGCATTGTGTTTTGGACTAACCCTGGATGCAGGACCGAAGGAACGTGTGTCTGCAGCTCAGAAAGCCTCAAAGGAGAGAGGCAATGGCTGAGTAGGGTGCTCGGAGTGTCCCGGGCGCCCCCAAGGTGCATACAAAATAAGTCAAAGAAAAAAGGGTTCGAACAGCTGCTGGGCGGGGCGCCCCCGTGCTCCCGGGCGCCCCCGCTGCTCCCGGGCGCCCCCAGGGTCCCGAGCGCCCCCATGCGCATGCCTCGAACCAGAAGCCATCGAAGCCAAGCAGATAACGCTTGACCCGGTCAATCCGGGCGCCCCGAGCGCTCCGGGCGCCCCGGTCAAAGCTGATCCAGAGGATAGACGCTAACCGAGACCTTTGCGGATCAAAGGCCACGTGGGGGCGCCCCCGACGTCCCGGGCGCCCCCAGGCCCTATATAAAGGACCCTCGACCAAGGCTTCAATGAATCAATTCTTTCAACGCCTCAAAGCTCTTCTACGCTCGTGCCTTGCTCCGGAAACACTCCAACTCGAGCCGACGACATCCCGCTGCCCCGAAAAAGTTAATACACTCCGGACGTCGGTAACAAAGAGTGCAATTCTTTATTATTATTTTCGTGCACTTACTTTGTAATCAAATTTTGTAACTATTATTGCGCTTCATATAGAATTGCCCAAAGTAAACGGTCAACGACCGTGGGCCTTGGAGTAGGAGTCGACACAGGCTCCGATCCAAGTAAAATCGACTGTGTCTCTGTGTTGTGTTTATTTTTACTTCCGCTGTGCAATTGCTCTTTACAAAATTTCGAACGATTTCTGATATTCACCCCCCCCCCTCTATCGGTTTTCTCGATCCAACATACTGTTCCCTCGACGGGGAACGCGTCCTCACCTACTCCTCTCAAGAGAGTTTACCTTTTGCCAACCGGCTCCTCCGGTTGGACTTTTGCCAGATACACCTGACCAGGTCTTCGTGCCCACCCTCCGAGCAGGTCTTCATGCCCACCTTCCGAGTAGGTCTTCGTGCCCACCTTCCGAGCAGGTCTTCGGTGCCCGGCTCCTTGCCAGGGCTTTGTGCCCAGTCCTCGACCAGGACTTCGTGCCCACCTTCTGAGCAGGTCTTCGGTGCCCAGCTCCTTGCCAGGGCTTCGTGCCCAGTCCTCGACCAGGACTTCGTGCCCAGTGTACCTAGGACTTCTTTTCCTGTAAACTTAGTGAACATGTTAGAAAAACATAATATCTTAACTTTTGAACCCTTTTGCCATTATCAAAACACAGGTTCGACTTGGGTGTTGTCTGCACCAACACTTATCTTGTAAAGAAAGAGAAACATTGTGAGAGATTGTTCTCCACCGAGAAGAAGAAAGCTTAGTCGGAGATTGTTGGGGACTAATCCATCGAAGGATTGAGAGATTGTCCACCTCAACGACATCCTGTGGAGTAAGAGCAAGCAATCTCCGAACCACATAGAGGATAAGTGTTAGCATTGTGTTTATTGTTAAGTTTCATTTCTGCTAGCGCAACTAACACGTGTAGGAAAAACAAAGCAAATTGGGTGAGAAGCTATTCACCCCTCTCCCTTCTAGCTGGGCCATCGATCCTCAACACTAACTCCTCCCCACGTCCCAGGAGACCCACCCTCTGAATCTAATGGAGACTCCAAGAGGACTCACACTCAGGAGCCTCTCCCGATGGAGTCACCCACTACTCGGAAGGCGAGCCCCTCCTCCGCACTCGTTGCTATACAAGAGACCGGTGCCCCATCAGCACTGGTGGAAGTCAAGTCAGCTTGGGAAGCTAGTGCCCCACCACCCAGGCGAAGACTGCTTCTCCTTCAGGACGAGGAGGGGGAGGGGGAGGGGGAGGACAATGTACCACCAGCTGACATCCAGAGGCCCGAACCAACTCTCGCCCCTCTGAAGTCCAAACTCCGTTCAGGTCGAGACCACGACACTGTCCCTGAAGACTATGAGGATATTATTCGTCTTTCTAAACGTCAAAAGGGATTACCTCCGCTTGCAAAGGGGCCCGAAAAGGAGTTCAAGCGATCAGTTGAGCAATTAGAGATCCAATCTAGCCTTCGTTCACTGGGCCCCGCCAGTCGCAAGGGTAAGGCTGTTCGGTTTGAAGAACTGAAGCCCACGAGTGACCGCCTCCGAAAGAAGGTGCAAACCGCTAAAAAGGCAGCTAGGATCAGACAACAATGCTTGTAGATCAAGGAGTTTCCTTAGGGGTTCCAACCCACGGAAGATATTTCCTTGAGCAAAGATGACAGCTTTCCCGGGCCATCTGTATTACCCGTTGAGGATATCTGCCAAGTGGATCCCCCCCCCCCATCTGCTCCTTTGAATCTACCTCAGGTCTTCCTTCTCACAGACGATGTCAAATTTGTTCCAGAAGCGAACGACGTGGACAACAAGTCTCGGTGGTGCAACCTTGGGTGAAGATGAGGGGGCGCCTAAGCTTGCGAGATTAATATAAGCATTAAAGGGACACATCAGAAGGAGTTTCGGCGGAGCCCTTTCCAACACTCAAGTCAGAAGTCCTTCAAAATACGAGAGAAGCAAGGAAGTAAATTATTTAGAGTTAAGAGAATTTGCCACCTTTACCTAGGTTCCTAAGCACCTTATATAGTCACTGTTTTTCTCTTTCGCAGGGGGATGCTGGTAACTGTCGCTGCGCATATTAAGTTCATCATTATCAGCATGCGTTATGAGTCGTAATCACCTGCCAACTGTCCTAAGTAGGGGAGTGTTTGTAACCATCGTCGCACATATTAAGTTTACCATTATCATTCTGGGTTGTTCTCCCTTTTTGTCACTAATGCTCTGTCAGTACTCCAAAAGTGTTTAGCGACTTTATGAATGAGATCCCGAGTGATAGGCCGACCGAGGCCTAGCACTCGGCTGAGCTTTTCTCTCGAGATGATCTCGGACACTTTTCTCCTGTGTTGAACTTGGGCACGTCTCTCCCGAGCTGACCTCGGACACTTTTCTCCCGAGTTGGACTCGGACACTTCTCTCTTGCCGATGTAGTCACGCCACGTTGCCTCCTCGAGTCACGTGTATGTAATTGGCTAACATCCTAATCAAACCCTATTTTTCCAAGACCAAGATCTAATCACAGGTCTCAACTTAGATATCCAAAATAGTTCTAAGTTGGACCGCACCTAAAGTCCCCAACTGGAACTCATCCTCATCGGAATTCGCTCCTTCAGTGACTTACCTCGCTTACCTTGGTCCAGATTTACTCTGCTTCTCAACCCATCAGAACTTTTGCCAAGTCTCCACTTACTTAGACTTCGGCCAGTTGTCAGCCCCTCAAATCCAACTTGACTTTTGCCAAGAATCTATCACCATAAATTTTTTGCCAGGACTCCACCACCCTAGTCTTCGGCCCAGTGTCAGGTTCTTAAACCTTTCAATCCTGCACACTCGGTAACAAGGTTGAGTAACCATAACCCTAATTTTAACTTATTTATCATTCATTAAAATATGAATTTGACCGTTAGTACAAACTATACCAACAGCTTAAATCTATTATAATTCAATACCTGAATCTGAAACCTTTTATATATACACTTTGATTCAATCCAAGACCTTTTATATATATATATATATATATATATACATATATATATATATATATATATAATTCGGATGACCACGTCTTGTCATCCGAATTACTCGTGCAAATGATTAATTCCATTAGGTAATATTAAATTTAGGATGAATTTAATATTATAAAAAAAATTATCGATCTAAATAAATCAGAAAACATATGACATTTCAAATATATATATATATATATATCCACGTCTTGTCATTCCATATGACATTTCAAATATATATATATATATATATATATATCCACGTCTTGTCATTCGAATTACTCGTGCAAATGATTAATTCCATTAGGTAATATTGAATTTAGGATGAATTTAATATTATAAAAAAATTATCGATCTAAATAAATCAGAAAACATACATGAGTGACCTTTCAAATATAATTTTTTTATAAATAATTACATATGAAAATTCATAAGTGGTGTTCATAGCTTCATCGTCGGTGATAACGAAGAGCAAGCAGAGCATGTGAGACGTCTCCGACTGTCTGCTGCGATAAGGATTCCATGATTGATACGGAAAGCAACACAAACAGAGATTGAGATTTCAGGTATTGGGGAAAAAACAGGAAGAAGATGCGAGGATCGAGGTGTCAAATCCTTTTGGTTATTGCTCTTTCCCTTTAATGTTCCTCCGCCGGAGAGGATGGCTTTAGGGAGCCGTGGGGAACACTACGTTGAAACTGGTCCCGTTCGTGGATGGCAATACTGAAAGCAAAACATTGCACAAAGATCAGCGAATACAAATCCTGTGTGCCGGTCAAATATCATAAATGGTTAAGTCATGACTCAATAAACGATCTGATGCACGTGTTTTTCAGGGCGTCTCCAGCGCCGGATCTTCTGTCTCGGGACATGCTCCTATCCCGGGGTCCCGATCGTCGGCGAGTAGTCCGATCGACGATCGGACACCATTAATAATTTTTTATCGTCGTCCCGAATAAGACGATATCCTCGGAGAACGGTGAATCGGTCGGAAACGTCACAATGCAATCTCGTCGGATTCGACAGTGAATACGGCAATATCACAATTGCGGCGATACCTGACGGGTTCACCGTGTTGGCGTTACAGGCATTACAAGCCTTGATTATGAAACGTTGAAACGTTGACAATCAATAGCATTGAATACCTCCATTGATGGAGGTAGAAGAAACGCCTGATTCTTCCTGTATAAATAGGCGTCCAAATTGCAATCCAGGAAGAGGTACACGAAGAAGGAATCGGAGCTTCGAATCTGAGGGATTTGGTTTGTGGCTATTTGGGATCGGTCCGGTGACGTTCTCACGACAGCGAGCAGAAGAAGAAAAGGGAAGAAGAAGATCAAATCGCTGTAAGTCTAAAATTTTTGATCTTTCAAGTAGATCTCATGCTTAGAGACAACAATGGTATCAAAGCGATTGTTAGAGCATGAAAATAATTTTTTTTTACCTGTGTAATGAAATTCCCCGGCTGAAATCGCCACTGAGTTCGCGGCGTTTTCATCCCCTGGCCGACGATCGCATCACGCGCGGAAGGCAGCCGTCGCCGTCGGCTGGATGCGTCGATGGAGGCGGCCATAGCGTTGGTGATGGCGAGAAAAAAAAAGGGGGAGTCGGCTGAGGGAAGAAGAAGAGGCGGCTGAGGGAAGAAGAAGAAGTGAGTGCGTGCGTTAAGATTAGGTTTTGGAAAGTTGATTTGATTAAAAAAAAAATTCCGAAACCTATTACAGCTGCAAAAAGCAACTGCCACGCTGCTGCCCAAGGGAGGATCAAACCACCGACCTCCCCGCGAAGGCAAAGAGCCTCAACCAGAAGTTCTATTCGGTAACTTGTTTAGATTTGGTTCAATTTATTTAAATTAGATTCTAGTTTGGTTTAAAAAGGATTAAGTTGGTCAAATCGATTTTGGTTTAAACCATTAGTTGATTTAACCAAACCATTTTGATCAAATAATCTAAACTAAACAGACTGGTTTGATCGTTATGTTGAATCTCAAATTTAAATAGGCTTAATTGTAGCTACAAACAAAAAGGAAACTTATATGCCTTGATCTATTCGTGTTGTGAATTGAATTGAACCAGTTTTGTTACTGGTTTGTCGGTTTTGTACTGACATTGTGTATTTCAATTCCAGATGCCGAGATTTATTACCACAATGACTCGTCGAGATGTGTGACGGAATCATTTGAGGGAACAGATAGAGGAGATTGACTACCTCCCACATCTAGGCATCCAAGGGCATATGGGAAGACTTGATCGTCTATTTTGGAAACTCGAACAGGAAGAGTTCCCAGTCCTAGATAACTACCGGATCGGGGCATTGATTAGTTCATTGCCGAGGCGTGCTGAAGTAGCTGCAAGATGTATTTGGGGATGCTACGAAAGACGTATCTCATATACCGAGTTGTGTAGAGAACTACTTTGCCAGAATTTTTCAGAAGAGGATCTGGAAGATTCTGAGGACGATCTGGAAGAGGATCTGGAAGATTCTGAGGACGATCTGGAAGAGGATCCTGAAGAATTTGAAGAGGACCCAGAGATGGATCTGATTGTAGAATTCAAGGGGGATCCTGAGGAAATCGAGTGGGATCCAATTGGAGATTCTGAGGAGGACCTAGAGGAAGACCCTGAAATGTTCGAGGACGATCCTGAAATGTTCGAGGAAGATCCCGAAATGTTCGAGGACGATCTCGAAATGTTCGAGGAAAATCCCGAAATGTTCGAGGAAGATCTCGAAATGCCTGGGGAAACCCTGAAATATTTGAGGAAAATCCTGATATTGAAATGATCGAGGAAGATCCTGAAATATTTGAGGAAGATCCGATAGAATCTGTGGAAGATCCCGAGCCTGATCAGACTGGCCGATTAGAGATGAACGAGAGAGTGATAGCCACTGCCATAATATTTTTTATTATGGAAATGATATCAACTTATCTAGTTCATTGAATTCTATTTGTTGTACCAACTTATTAAGCCTATTAAATAAAGTTATGTTATATGTTAACTGACTGGTCAATGATTAGTTCATTTATATGATTAGTTCATATTCAAGATAAATGATTAGTTCGTTTAATGGGATGTATGTAATATAATTGATCAATGTTAATTAGATTGGATGATGCGAATGATGAGTGAAAACGTAGTTATCATTTGATTTCGTAAACCAAGTCAAGTTTACATTGAGTCAATCAAAATTATGTACAGATGATTTACACTGAATTAATGAATAATATGTTTGTTTATGATAGATCATGGCAACTAAGAACATCATAGCTGAACTGAACAAGGGAGAGAAATTGTATGGGGACAACTATAAAATATGGCATCTCAAGATACAATATGTTCTTGAGGAACAAGAAGTTCTGGAGGCTGTAAATCATTTCATGGTAGAACCTGCTGTTGGTTCAACTGCACAGTATAGACTTGATCTAGATGCCTATAGGGCATGGAAGAAAAAAGACTCCACTTCAAAGGGGATATTGATTAGTTCAATGGTAGATGACCTGGTATTTGAGTATGAGCCACTGCCATCAGCTCATGCTGTCTGGGTTGCCCTGAAAGAGAGATATAGTGGAGTTAGTGTGAGCAAGCTTCGTCAACTGACAATCAAGTTTGACAGTTGTAAAAAGCCCCCGAATGTAACGGTGACCCAACATCTGAGAGAAATGGGTAATATGATTCGGGAGCTTAAGACTGCTGGTCATGAGTTGACCGACGAACAACAGGTTCAAGCAGTTATTCGTTCCCTTCCTGATTCTTGGGAAACAATGAAGCAGAACCTTACTCACAGTGAGAGTATCAGGACTTTCATTGATGTCTCACGCCATATTGAACTGGAGGCGGAGAGAATAGAATCCGCAAAGATTTCTGAGCAAGCTTTTGTAGCTGAAGGTTCTGGATCCAAGAATAAGAAAAAATGGTTTAAGAAAGGAAAGGGAAAGGGAAAAGAAGCTGGTGCTACTACTGTGCAAGACCCAATCAAGAAGAAAGGAAAGAAGAATGGAAAGAAACCTAAAGGCAAGCTAACTTACTACAACTGTGGCAAGAAGGGCCATTTTGCTCGAGAGTGTACTGAGCCGAAAAAGGTAAATCCATGTTTGTCTTCTTTTCATGAGTTTTATGTTGCTAGTTCGGTGTTGTTAGCTTACTCTTATCCTTTGTGGATTATAGATTCAGGAGCAACGAACCATGTAGCTCGTGATCGAGCTACGTACGTGGAGTACCGTCGCGTACCAGCTGTCAATAAGTGGATATATGTGGGAAACAATGCAAGAATTGAAGTCAAAGGAATTGGCACTTGCAAACTCAACCTTCGTGGTGGGCGTACATTGTTTCTGCATGATGTCCTGTATGCTCCTGAGATTCGACGGAATCTGGTTTCTGTGAATTGTCTTCTTGAATTGGGTTATTGTATGAATTTTTACAATCGTCGTGTAGAACTTAAAATTGACTCTGTATTAATTGGATATGGTTTTATATCAAACGGTTTCATGGTTCTTGATGTAGAACCAGATGTTAATTGTGGAAATGAGGGTTGTTTTTCAAACATTGCTCTTACTAGTGATGCTGATGTTAATGATAAAGTTTGGCATGCTAGATTGGGACATATAGGACAAGAAAGAATGAATAGATTAGCAAGAGAGGGTCTGCTCAGCACTCGTGCTAAAGTTGACTTGTCTATATGTGAGCATTGTCTTGCTGGAAAAGCAACTAAGAAACCGTTTGGTAAGGCTATTAGGGCTGATTCACCATTGCAATTGATTCATTCGGATATTTGTGGTCCGATGAACATGAAGGCTAGAAATGGTAGTTCATATTTCATTACATTTATTGATGATTTCACGCGTTTTGGTCATGTGTATTTGATTTCTCATAAATCTGAAGCATTAGATTGCTTTAATAGTTATTTGAACGAAGTTGAGAATCAATTGGAACGTAAGGTTAAAACCTTACGCACTGACCGTGGAGGTGAATACTTGTCTTATCAGTTCAAGACAATATGTAATGAGAAAGGGATTATTAGACAGTTAACTATCCCTGGAACTCCACAGCAAAATGGAGTTGCTGAAAGAAGAAATCGAACTCTTCTTGAAATGGTTAGGTCGATGATGGCTCAAGCTAATTTGCCTATTTCCTATTGGGGAGATGCATTATTGGCTGCAACCTACATACTTAACCGGGTGCCTTCTAAATCTGTTCCATCTACTCTATATAAACTTTGGACAGGCAGAAAACCAGATTTGAGTAATCTGAGACCATGGGGGTCAGCTGCTTATATTCATGACAAGACTCACAAATATGAAAAATTAGGACCCAGAGGTAAGAAGTGTATTTTTGTAAGATATTCTGATACCTCTAAGGGTTATGTCTTTATTAGTGAGCAGCAAGATGGAACCATCTCTGAAATTGAATCAAGAGATGCTACTTTTCTCGAAACTGAGTTCCCAACGAGAGGTGAAATTGATAAATCAACTCCTCTATTTGCAGTAGAGGAGGAGGATACTGTTCCTCCGTTAACAGATCAGGAATCACAGGAGATACCTGAATCTAATCAACCTAGTGGGAGTAAATTGCCTATAAGTGAATTAGTTTCTCAACAGTCAAACCTGCGAAGAAGTAATTGTAAGATTATTCGTCGGAGAAGGTTTGACATTGAAAATGAGGCATTAATGATTCTCCCAGTTGACGATGAAGAACCTCGAACGGTTGAGGAAGCATTGAAATGCTCAGTTAGAGAAAAATGGAGAATTGCAATGGATGAAGAAATGAAGTCTATGAGAAAGAATCAGGTTTGGAATTTAGTCGATCTTCCTCCAGGCCGAAGGGCTATTGGGAATAAATGGATTCTCAAAATCAAGAGGAAGGCAGATGGATCAATTAATAAATACAAAGCTCGTCTGGTTGCAAAAGGATATACCCAAATGGAGGGTATTGATTTTGAAGAGACATTTTCCCCTGTTGTGAAGTTTGTGTCAATACGTGTCATTTTAGCTATAGTAGCACATTATGACTTGGAATTACATTAGATGGATGTAAAAACGGCTTTCCTTAATGGTAATCTTGACGAGGAAATCTATATGACACAACCAGAAGGTTATATTGCTGATGGCCAAGAGGAAAAAGTATGTAGACTTAAAAAGTCTATATATGGGCTAAAGCAAGCGTCGAGACAATGGAACATAAGATTCAATGAAGTCATTTTATCTTATGGTTTCGAAATGATCAATGAGGATCATTGTGTTTACCTAAGAAAGGATAAAGGAAAGTTGGTCATTTTATCATTATATGTTGATGATATGCTAATAGCTGGAAATGACTTAAAAGTTGTGATTGAGGTCAAGTCTTGGCTTTCATCACAATTGGACATAATTGACATGGGAGAAGCTGAGTATATCTTAGGAGTACGGATCATTCGTGATCGATCAAAAAAACTTTTGGGTTTGTCCCAAGAAGCTTATATTACTAAGATACTACAACACTTTAATATGTTTGATTGCAACGTTGAACAAACACCTACAGCGAAAGGTGTTGTTTTAAGCAAAAGTATGTCTCCCAAGACTCCTGAAGAGATAGCCGAGATGAAGAAAAGACCATATGCTAGTGCCATTGGTAGTTTGATGTACACTATGTTGTGTACTCACCCTGATATAAGCTTGCTGTTGGCTTAGTTAGTCGTTTCCAGTCAAACCCAGGATCGAGACACTGGAAAGCGGTAAAAATGATATTCAGATATCTCAAAGGAACGGCAGATTATTGTCTCTGCTTCCAAGGATCAAAACTGAGCTTGAAGGGCTACGCAGATGCAGATTGGGCAGGGGACCTTGACGACAGAAAGTCCACATCTGGCTATATTTTTTTTGCTGAATGGAGCTGTCATTTCATGGAACAGCAAGAAACAGGCTTGTGTAGCACTGTCGACAATGGAGACTGAGTATGTGGCTTGTGCAGCGGCTGTACAAGAAGCTGTCTGGTTGAGAAGGTTCCTGAAGCATCTGAAGATTGTTGAGGACAGTGGGAGCCCTGTTACAGTGTGTTGTGACAATCAAGCTGCTATAGCTTTTTCCAAGGATCCTAAATATCACAGCAAAGGCAAGCATATAGAAATTAAATACAATTTTGTAAGGGATATTGTTGACAAGAAAAAGATAATTCTTGAGTACATCCCTACCCGAGCAATGCTTGCAGATCCTTTTACTTAGCCGTTGACTAAAGAGTCGTTTTATGAACATGTGAAGTCTTTGGGACTACGCAAGTTGTAACAAATTGTAAAGACTATTATTTAAATGAAATGTCATAATCTATTCAGTGTGAATGTATTTGTTACATTTGAAAAAGTCTCGATGAGCATGTTGGCAGGCTGAGATTGGTCCACTCACATGGGCAATCGTCTCTATTTGTTGAGTATAAATAGAGGTAAGACCATTACTTATGAGACAGCTTATGTAGTTGTGAAGAGAGACATACTTATAAGTTGAGGTCGCCTTGATTTTGTATCAAGATGAGATCATTTATGTAATGATCGAAGTAAATGCACCCACCATTTACTAAACCCGTTTAAAGCCAGATTGGAATTCATAAGTTGAATTCGGATTAGACGTTAGGTATGTCTAGATTGAAATCTGTACGATGTTAGATATTTGAGAAAAACATGCACTCTTTTTGGTAAAGAGAAAAACATCGTAGCATGTGATTCATACCACATGTGCTATAGCGACAATAAGGGTAGTAGGAGAAAGGATCCCTGCTTCTCTACTATGTGAGACCCTTGAGATTATCAGTTAATCTCAATCTTACCCTAAGTGACTATTTAGCTGTCTACTTGAAGTTTTAATCAGTGTTTGCTACTTTAGTGTGTGTCCTATTGATTATGGATGATTCGATCTATGAAGCATAACTAGGAAAGCAACTGATTAGAATGAATAGATTCTAGCTGAAAAGGAAGAATAAAATTGGTTTACATCTGTAATACTTATTCACTGGTCGACCAGTTACATTATTTTTTGTTAAGTACTTAAAAATGTGATTGTGAATAAAAGTATTGATTTGAGATGTCGAACATGCTCTTGACATAGATGTCATATGAGGGATTAGAGATGTTCATATTGATGTAAATATTTAATCTGGGGTAATGACAAGTTATTGATGTCTCTGAGCAGCTAAGTTAAGTGTAATAACTTTCTTAGCATTAATTGCTCAGTGTGCTTGCTGTCGCACGAACCATTTTCCCTGAAGTATGAATTGAATGCTCCCATATGGTCTTTGTGACTTCCTTACATAGTCTTAGTGACTAGATGACCTATATGGATAGAATTGGACGAGTGGGAGATGTTGGCGTTATAGGCGTTACAAGCCTTGATTGTGAAACGTTAAAACGTTGACAATCAATAGCATTGAATACCTCCATTGATGGAGGTAGAAGAAACGCCTGATTCTTCCTGTATAAATAGGCGTCCAAATTGCAATCCAGGAAGAGGTACACGAAGAAGGAATCAGAGCTTCGAATATGAGGGATTTGGTTTGTGGCTATTTGGGATCGGTCCGGTGACGTTCTCACGACAGCGAGCAGAAGAAGAAAAGGGAAGAAGAAGATCAAATCGCTGTAAGTCTAAAATTTTTGATCTTTCAAGTAGATCTCATGCTTAGAGACAACACACCGTACTCCTCAGGGTATAGTTTTGTTTGGGACGACAACCGAAAACCATCGATGATGTTCGATCGTTGATTGGATGGCTCACCGATGAATGAGACAGAGGGTCAGAGGCCGGATCTGGAACATAGGATCCCGCCTCGTTTTTCAGAGATCAGCGATGATGATGAGGGTGAGATGGATATGGCACGTTTTTCAATAGAAAATTAGATTGGCTTAGGAAAATTCAGACACATCACTCTAACGTTTAAGTTAAAATTTATTTGAAATGTTATATAAAAGATCGATATCAGATTTGAACCGAGATCTGAATCATTTTAGGCTGGGTTTAACTTTTTTTTTTATGATTCAAATTTATTTCACCTTGACTTTTGACTGACTGCATGACATAACTTTTGACCACGTAAAACGTGGGATTGTAAAATTCCCCGACATCACCCTGGGTGTTTGTTCCCCCGCAGTTTCGGTCGGCTCTGTCAGCATGACAAAAGTGGTGCTGATGGAGTTTCAGGAACAAGCTCATTCTCAAAGATCGAGAGTAGAAATCTAAATCTTATGAGGAAGATGAACACGGCGGACGCGATTATAGACTAAACACCGGCCTTAGCTCTTCCGTTCATCGCCAGCAGTTTACCGATGATCTTCTTTGGCTTCTTAGGGAGCGAGCACAGGGCTCTCAACCTCGAGGAAGCGCTCCTCAGGAGGAGAGCTTCGCGCGGAATCAGATCGTACTCGATCTCCTCCTCGTCCTCTTGCGCGAGCTTCATCTTCAGTGTTTCGATCTTCTTCGCCGTCGGACATTTCGACTTCGACATGCTCCAACCTCCGTATTTATCGTCTTCTTCTTCGTCTTCAACAGAGGACGTCTTAGCCAGCAGCGTCTTGACGTTGCCCGACAAGGCGGCGGCCCGCGATTGTTCGTTGAACAAGACCTGCACCACCACCCGCAGGGGAAGAAGCTCGTTCCGTGCCGCTTCCATGCAAGCCTCGACCGAGAGCTTCTTGCAGTCGAGCATCTTGCACAGTCTCTTCCTTGCGTTCTTGTCGAGCTCCGGGTGTGACTAAACCAGGCAAACAAGATCAAACCAATTTTGAATAAAGATCGAAGATAAAGTTCTGAGAATTACCCTGAGGAAGATGTCGATGACCCTGTAGAGATCGTCATGGTCAACCCTGGCGAAATCTGGAACAGCTTCGGCGACGGCGATTAGCTTCTCCATGGATAAGTTGTCGTCTCTGGCGATTTCTTGGAGGTAGCCGTCGATGAGCTTGGCTACTCGCAGCTTGGAGCTGTGAGAGGCAGAGGAGGATCGCCGGCCTTCGAACTCCACCTTCGGGCTCTGCACCTGCAGCAAGAATTCGTCTAGCATGGTCGTCACTATGTCCACATCGTAGATCGTGCCGCCGGAGTTCGATGGGATCAGGAGATCGTCGGCGGTTGCTTCTTCCAGTTGCGATCCGACTCTTCTGGCCAGTTCCTGTTTCAATGAAGTCGGAGCTTGGAGAAAGTTTGCTGCTTTGAGAAGCTTCAGCAAGAAATTGCAGGAAACAGAGCCCTTTTCTTGCGGCAGCAAGCTCACAATCTTCTCCATCACGGCGAGCTCTCCGCCGTCGTCGTTGTGGATCGGCAGCCACCTGAGGGCGTAGACTCTCAGCGCCTCGCCGACGAGCTGGGCCGGGACGATCCCGGCGGACTTGACGGCGGCCATGACGCGCCAGTAATGGTCGACGCAGAGTTCGGCGAGGTCGTCGTCCCACCGGCTTCCGGACGCGCCAGGGAGCAGGGGATTGGCGACGATGGCGGCGGCGGCGGCGTCGACGCAGCGGCCGGTGACGCCGAGCTCCTCGCAGAGAGGAGGCGCGTGCTGCCGCGTGCTCCGCAGCGCGATCAACGTGTCCTTCCACCGGCGGAGGATGCAGGAGCGGAAGAAGGCGTCGAGCTTGCCGAGGAGGTTGCCGCCGTCGGCGTCCTCGCTCATCCGCAGGTAGTGGGCGGCACACCAGACGGGGACGATGTTGAGCGCGCTGACGGTGATGGCGATGCCGTAGCAAAACTTGGCGCAGAGCTCGAAAGCGTCAGCGTCACAGGGGAACTCCGGCAGCTGGACGACGGCGATCTCGCCGGCTTCCTCGATCTCAGAGCAAAATTGCTGCAGGCGGAGGCATTTGGACAGAAGAGGAAACTGCAAATCCAATCGAGAAGCCATTTTCATCAACAAAAACAACAAAAAAAACAACAACAAATTCTCTGCAAATTCACCTTGTGCAGGCGGTACAAGCTTCCATGAACATGGATTTCGAGGTCGGCGGACACCTCCGACGAGACAGACCTGAAATCAAGAATCAGACGAACAGAAAAAAAAAACACACATCAAAATTAAAACAAAAGCATCACGCACGCACCTGATTGCTTCAGTGGCGAAGAAGGAATCAGGTCTGTATCCGAGCTTCATGAACTTCATCTTTACCAACTTAACTCCTAGTTCATCACCTTTCGCAGCAAATTTAAGAGGAGGAGATCACTGAACACGAAACACAGATCAATTCATCATCTCTCTCATCGTTCTAAGTCATTGTTCGATAGTCTTCATAATCTATCTCCTAATCATGAAACAGAATAACAGAAGCATCATTATTGTAGATTATCCTTAAAAAAACAAAGCACAGATAAAGGAGGGAACAAGCTGTGCCTAGTTTTCAACTTTTCTTACCACAAGTCGCTCTGTGCTTTGACTTTTGAAGGCATGCAATTAAAGAGGGGAAGGGAATGATTAAGTTAAGTGGTCCTTTGCCTTTTGATTTCTTGGCTCCTTGCCAATCTCGTCCTGTTGGTCAACTCGATTAAGCTCTCCATTTAGCTTTCATGGATTGTGATAGACTCGTACAGATGTCGCGATAGGGTTTAGGTGACCTAATCGACCTAAACAACACTGGGGGATGCTGAGAGCTGAAGGCGTTTCGGAGAAAACATGCAGGGGAACGTGTGAGTTGACACGAATGTTAGGTTTATGGCTCTTTGGAATGAAAGTGAAAACGTTACTTAGATTGATTGAACCGACTAAACAAGTAAGTAGGGCGAGACCTAGTCGATAGATTAGGAGAAAATAAAAATATGATTAATGGTGTTGGATAATATTGAATTTCGAACGATCTATTCGGTCTCACGAAAGTTCTCTACCGCCCGCTAGGGTAAATTGGGAAGCGCCTACGGCAAACGGTCTAGAAGTCCAGCGTCCCAGATTCGCACCTCATTTGGAGGAAAAATTCTTACAAAATGCACCGTAGCTGAAGATCGAACCGCGAATACCTAAGATGATAACTAGTCGCTCTTTTAATGTATCATAATCCCGGAGGCGATAGATTAGGAGAATATAGATTTAATAGATCGGGTGGATCAATCATAGATGAACTAAATTGACCAAAATATCGAATTGGAATAGTCAATTTGGCAACAATAAATAAAAGGCGTCCTAAAATTTAATTTTAAGAATCATTAAAAGGATGTTTTTTTAAAAATAAATTAAATAGGCATCGCTTTCATGATTTATTTTAAAAATATATCTTAACTCACGGTTGTTATGGAAGTTACACGATAATTTCCATAATATATAGTAATTATCGAAAAGTAGTTGTTATAATATGTTTAAGATAAATTTAAGATTTATAATGGGTAAAAACTATCCAATAATTATTATACTCGTAGAAAATACTAAATACCCATTACAGCATGTAGCATGTTGAAATTATTATGTAGCTACTATAACATATTTAACGTGTCTTATGATTTAGGATTTGAACACTATTATATTAAAATATTATTTAATAATCAAGTGTGAAAAAATTTAAACTTTATAAAAAACACTTTAAAAGAGTTATAAAGGTTATTATATACCTACTTATCCTGTCGCGAAGTGAAGTAGACTCTCAAGAGTGAGATGGTCTTCCGAGTACCACGAGCTGTTAATGTTGGCTCTGATCTGCGGAATGAGGAAGGGAGGGGCTTATATAATCGGGGGAGCTGACAACCCCTGTCTGTGTCAATCATCTTTTGGTACCTGCATGAGACAGGGATGTGAGTGCTTGTCAGCTCACAGGAAAGCACCGATCGGCGCCGCTTTGCCTGACCCATCGAAGGGCGGCATGACGCGGGGTGCTCGGGTAGTACAACAATACAGAGTCAGCGGCATATCTGCGACGTGTGCCATGAATGAGTAAGGTTTGCGCTGACCCCCGTATTATGGTCGTACATATGAGGTCCTGGAGCGGATGTGGCGTAAGGAAGGACCGGTCCTGAGGTAGGCTGCCGACTGGCTGACCCGAGTGATACCGGTGGGGTCGGGTGTAATGTCTCTGAGTGACGCAGGGTACGCCCCGAGTTGGGGGCGCGGAGATGTATTCGATTCGCCCGCTCTCGGGTCGCATGGTTGAGTGGTCGAGCTAGGGGAGGCTTAGAACTGACCCACCCGACCTAGCCCTGGTCGACGGGGGGTCGACCCTTGTGGCCGAGTCAGGGGACGCTCGGTATCGGCCCGCCCGACCTGACCCAAGGTCGGGCGGTTGGGGGTTCGAGGGTTCCCCGGTTCGGGAACTCCTCGTGTCGGGCCTTCGTCGGCTTGTCCTTGAGCCTCCATCAACGCCGTGTGCATTCGAGTCAGGGTCGGCTTCTCGATGTCCTCGAGTAGGTTGGGCGGGGCCAGATTCTATCGGCCTGACTGCTCACCTGAGCCCCTCGGTTCACCTGGACTCTGGGGGCCTCGGTCTAGACCCCATCCAGACGCGGCGCCAGGCTGGCCAGCCGAGCTATTCGTGAGCTAAGTCGGGATCATAAGCATCTCCTTCGAGTCTAGTCGAAGGAGGCGCCGAGTCCGACTGACTGGACTGTTGTTTTAGAGCGAGCCTAGCGCACCCGAGTAGTCTACCCTTCCAGCCGACCCCCACAGTCCGACCAGTGATAGTTGCTCGATCGGCAGATCAATGCCCCCTCAACCGTCTTATCTGTCTCATCCTCGATCCGGGATGAGCTGATTCGTATCTTCCTCATTAATTACCGCATTAACTGGTTTGGCCATTTGTCAACTGACTATCGGTTCCCCGAGCGTCGAAGAGTCTGCCGCCGGACTCAGCGAACGATTAGTGCGCACGTGTTACACCGGGCCTTGGGAATTATCGCGAGTTCGATCGGACGACCCAGATCCTTTCCTGCTCTTCGCCCGGATCCCTATCGAACGGCTGGGGGCGACCGCTCGACCCTATATATAGGCTCTTACCCCGCAGTTCTTACCACTGCTTTTTTACTTCCAACGCCGAACTGCTGATGCTGCTCGCTTTGCTAGGGTTCTGGCAACTCCCCTCGGCATGCATTCTCCGGTCATCGTCTTCGGTGATCCCTTGTGATCCCTTTTCCACTCAGTCAGTTCTCCTTCTCACCCGGTCCCTTTCCTTTTTACCTGGCCAGTTGGACTCTCCTTCTTCCTCCTTGGACCCTTGGTACACTACCATGGTGTCCGAGCTCCACCATCATGACCTCGATCAAATCCGAGCCGATTACCGTATCTCGAACAACTTCCGCCTCCGTTTGCCTGACCCGACCGACCGTCCAGAGACCTCCCCCCTGGTTACATAACTATCTCCCGCGACCACCTTCAGGCTGGGCTTCGTTTCCCGATCCACCTATTCATTTCCTCCGTTTGTCGTTTCTTCCAAATTCCCCTGTCTCAACTTACCCCGAACGTCATCCGTCTGATGTGTGACTCGGTGGTTATCTTTACTTTGTATAAGATCCCTCTCGAGCCCGAGTTCTTTTATTACTTCTTTTACCCTAAGAAGCAAGAGCCGGGCGACTTCTTCTTCCAAACCCGAGCCAAGACTTCCTTTCTATCAAATCTTCCAACCTCTAATAAGAGTTGGAAGGAACGTTATTTCTTTATCAATATTGTCCCGGCCCCGAGCGGGCCAACCCACTGGATATCCGACCTTCCTCCTTCTCCCCCTCTCCCCAAGAACTATCGATCCCTCCCCTCTTATCAGTCGCCCCTCTCCAAACTCGGGGGCCGACACTTCCACGGTGTCCATTTGCTCAGCGAGGATATTTTATATGTGTTTGGGCTCAGGCACTCAGCCAAGTGCCGATCCGTCGACCCCAGTCACTTGGTAAGCTCTGTACCCTGTCTTTCGAATGTTTGTAGCTAACTAAACCCCTGTTTCCTTACAGCAAATATGATGCTAGTAGCTTCCCTGGAGGAGGGGTTTGGCCTGGACGACGCCGAACTTGACTCTCGGGTCGGCGAATAGTTGGCCCAAGAGAGGCAGCTCCACCCGCACTTTCTCCCACTAACGTGTCCTCCTCCAGCAACAGAGCAGGCGCCGGTTTCCGACCCCGAGCCAATAGATGTGGACGACCAGCCTCTGGTCACCAGGCGTTGAAGGGAATGACCGGCCGACTCGGAGTCCGCACCTCCCGCCGTTCCCACAACTGGAGCCTCCACCAGCTCTCGGCCAAAGAAGAAGAAAAAGAAAGAGCGGCCCCTTCTCCAGTGGCCCCTTCTTTAGTTCCGCCCCTGACTCTGACCCGGGCAGGCTCCCTGGAACCCTAGATCCAGGGGGATCCCTCCCCTCCCCCTGCTGAAGGCTCGGACAGTCGACCGTTCCATTTGGTCATGTCGTCCTGGGCTGTCTTTGCCACGGGCTATGATGTGCCAACCGCCGAGCCGCCCGAGCAGGCCCGGGAGGTTCATCTGTATGGTCCGCCGGGTGACCATTTTTATCAAGACCTTCGGGATGCCAACTAGGGGCCCATCCAGCAGAGCCAACGCCTTTCTTTCGGAGGCCAATCAGGGTACTTTTGTTTCATTCTTGTGGTTTTCCTTTTGCTTATTCTTGACTAAGATCTATTCTTTTTTCGCCACATTTTGGCTCGGCCTATAGCCTGGCTGTTTCTTTTATAGCCCACACCCGGACTCGGCAACAGGCGGAATCCCGGGTGGAGCAGCTGGACCCTCGAGGACTTAGTTTTATTGTTGAGATACACACATGTGATTGTGCTCTAGAACTTGCTTAGGTTATTTCAAAACCATATTTATATGATTGGACCGCATTTATAAAGGTTAATAATTTTGTCTTCCCTTTTTCATTTAATTGTTGCAACATATCTTGTTGACTCATGCTCTGCTCTTTTCCCTTTTCCTATTTTTCTGCTCATTACCATATTCTTTTATATACTTGGTTACTTGGGATTTTTCTTGATGTTGCTTTGTCTGGGACGGACAAAAGTTTAAGTGTGGGGGAGGTGACTAGAGTTTTGAAAGAAATTGTGGTGAGATATGATAATTGGAAATTTTGGAAGCTTTCTTTTTTGTTGAATCATAGTGGGAATGTTTTGATGAGATTAAAGGAATGGAAGAGCATGAGAAAAACAATGCGAAAATAGGAAAAAAAAATAAGAAGAAAAGAAATGAAGAAGTGTGCCACGTTTGATGGGTGGTGTATCAAAGATGAGTTGTGAGTATTGGAAAGTTAAGTTCACTTTTGGAACAACATGATTTCTGAATGTTGTTTGGTGTTACAACTCTATGAGGATAGTTTAGAAAGGAATGGGGGCTTACAAAGGTTAGTAACTAGTGAAATTTTTAAGCCTACCAAAATCTTCCATTTAGACATGGAATTGGCAAGTGGAAATGTTTTCGAAAGTTCAAATGATTACCATGACTAAAGTGGAGAGTTGGGAGTAAAATTTGGTTGTTGGATCTGAATTAAAGCTGCAAGAAAAGAAAGAAAGAAAAAAAAAGAAGAGAAGCAGCTGAAAAAAAAATAGGAAAAAATGAGAAGAAGTAAAGAAAAGACAAATGAAAACATGAAAGTTCAAAAGATGGATAGATTTTTGAATGTGAAGTCGAGAATAAGAAGCTAGATGGGTTAAGATGTAGTGATGATTGGAAGAAAGGAAAAATTCAGGCAACAAAACAGTTTCAGAATTCTGGAGTTGGCTACTGATCAGCCCCTGATCGGTCACCAATCCGATCAGGGAGGATCAGTCCGATCACCAGACCGATCAGGCAATGTCTGATCGGTCTTTAGACCGATCCGAGAAGCTGGCAGAGCACAGAACATTGCTTTCAGTATTAAACCTCCTCCAATTCAGCTCATAATCACTTCCCTTGGTTCGGAATTCATAAGAGGCTATCACAAAAGGGCAAAGAGCATTAGAAATAATTTTGAGTATCCAAGTCTTCTATTTGTCATTACTTTTCCATATGTCTTCTTCATGCTATATTTCTTTACCATAGTACTTTCCTTATCATGTCACATTCATCTACTTTCTTTGTCAAGAGTTTTTGGTATAAGAATTTATGGAACTCCTCTTTCATTCTATTCAGTTCATACTTCTTTTATTTGTTCAAATAAACCTTCGTAGATGTGGATCCAAGGAAAGAATGATGGTGGAGAGTAGATAATAAGCAAGCTTATGGTAGTTCAAGAAACATGTGTTTGTGCAAGTTGCATCAATGATGTTCTCCTCTAAGTGTTTTAATGTTTGATAATAGACTTAAGTCAATGATACATTAAACAGACAAAGGGGAGTTAAGAGAGAAGTAACAAAGTGGACCAAAGTCCTAGTGAATCTAGGCACTAAGTCCTGATCGAGGATTGGGCACTAAGTCCTGGCAAAGGGCTAGGCATCGAAGACCTGCTCGGAAGGTGGGCACGAAGTCCTGGTCGAGGACTGGGCAAGAAGACTTGGCCGAGGGTTGGGCACCGAAGTCCTGGTCGAGGACTGGGCAAGACGACCTAGCTGAGGGTTGGGCACCGAAGTCCTGGACTTAGGGTTTGGGCACAAAGTCTTGGTCCGAGGGACTGAGCAACTTAGCTGAGCGATGACTAAGGACAGAAGTAGAGACGGGTCAGGGTACGGGCGTCTCGAGATCCGGAAGTATCGGAAGCTAAGCAAAAGTCCACTCGAAGGATTGGGTGGCAACCGTCTCCTGAGAGGAGTAGGTGAAAGGCGTGTTCTCGGGGGTGAGAACTTGCGTCGGTTCGACCTAGGGTTTCGTGGAAATCCGAAGTCCGAACCAAGTCCTTAAGGCTAATATTGTATGTATATGTGCTTTGTGTTTGTGTATCTTACAGGTACCAAGAACCGGAGACAAAGCAGGCGAAAGGCTGGAAAGCAGCCAACCCAGGCGCCCCCGCTGATGGGGGCGCCCAGATCAGAGGCTAAAACCTAGTGTTGGGTTGAAAGCCTTGAAGCCAGGCGCCCAGTGTGATGGGGGCGCCCAAGCCAAATAAGAAAATGACAGATTCGTGTGGTAAGCAGAATAGGCTTCTATTCGGGCGCCCGGGACGAATCAGGCGCCCAAGCTGAAAGCTATACTTACTGTTTCGAGGTCGAAACAGAGATTAGTTTTGACACAGGCGCCCGGGAGGTCCCAGGCGCCCTGGTCAGAGGTTTTATCAGCCGCAGCGAGGTCGGCGCGGGGATAAGGTTTGACCAAGTTTGTAGGGGCGCCCCCAGCGTATCAGGCGCCCGTATGAAGCCTATATAAGGGGCTTCGACCCCTCTACTTTGAACACAACTGCTGTGAGTGATTCTGAGCATTCTGACCGACGACAACGCGCTAAAGACGAGGCTCTACGACCGGGAGGCTCCAGGAGGAAGTGCGCGGCACTTCGGAGGTCCAGATTGGCCGAGTTTCAAACCCTAGTTGTTCGGTTTGCATTTATTATTTTGTACATACTTTGCTATACTTTTGATTGTACTTCTACACTGTAAGACGGGCTTTCTCCACCTCCGGAAATTCCAGAAAGGAGACCAATAGTGGACTCACGCCGAGTACATAGGCCTTGGATGTACTGACCCTGGGGGGTTGAGAACCAAGTCAATAAATCCCGCTGTGTCCTTGTGTTCTTTCTATTTTATTTTCCGCTGCACTAACACTCTGAGTCCAGTATGAACGAAAGTTTTACGAAGATTTCCGCGAGAATTTTCACGGTCGATATTCACCCCCCCTCTATCGACGACACCGGTCCTACAATTGGTATCAGAGCTAGGCCGCTCTTCACCGGACTAACCGCCGACGGAGCAACGACGCCAGGAGTTGAGGGGGAGCCCAGGGGTGAATCAGGTACATTTTAATTTTAAATGTCAACTTTTAAATTCCATGTTATATGCTTCACGTGCAGGGAGAGAGGGCACTACAAAAATCAGTGCCCTACTCGTAAGACTCGGTCTACACCATCGGCGGCAAAGGAGACACCAGCGCCAGGAGTCCGGAGAGATAAAGGCCACATCAGATGCTTTAAATACGAGAAGTACAGACACTACAAAAACAAGTGTCCGGCAAAGGTATGCAATATTTATGTTCAAAAAATTTTACAAATTCATGCACTGTCTATTGATAATTTTTCTGATAAATTAGATTTACTGCATAGCAAAATTAATATTTTGCATGTCAAATTAGAAAATACAGATATGACTAAAATATCAGAAACTAATTATTTAATTCAGAACATCAATTCAATAATTTCTAAAATAAATTATCATAACTTTAATTCTAATAATTTTAATTCTGATAATTTTAATTCTGATAAACTTAATTCAGATAAATTTAATCCTAAGGATAAATCTGAATTCAAAAATCTTAAGGATAAATCTGAATTCAAAAATCTTAAGGATAATTCTAAATTTGAAAATCCTTTAGATAATTATGAATTCAAATTTAAAAATCTGTTGTATAACTCTGAAATCGAATTTGAAAATCCTAAGGATAATCCAGAAGTTAATTCTGAAAATATTATTTCTGAGGATAATTTTGAAGATGAAATTCTCCTAGATAATAACTTAATTATAGATAATCTTGAAAATTATTACAAAACTTTAACTAGTGGCCCAAATTACTCCTCCTACTTTGAGGATACTAAAAGATGTAATTTTGAGAATGAGAAGGATATGGAACTATCTAAGATAAAGGCCATAGTTAATAAAGTTCACAAAGGTTCAAAGAAATCCGAATTGTTAGAAAAATTTGAAAAGATAGATAAAGATGAAGCAGAAATGTTTGAAATAATGAAAATGATGAACTTAAACCCACAATTATTAATTATTCATTTCAACCTAAATTATTCAAATTCAAATTAATTAAATCTAACTTAATTCAAATTCAAATTAATTAAATCTAACTTAATTCAAATTCAAATTAATTAAATCTAACTTAATTAAAATAAATTCAAATTAAAATAAATCTTAATTAAATTAAATTCAAATTAAATTAAATCTTAATTAAATTAAATTCAATTTAAATCTGAATTAAATTAAATCTTAATTAAATTAAATCTTAATTAAATTAAATCTTAATGAAATTAAATTCAAATTAAATTAAATCTTAATTAAATTAAATTCAAATTAAATAAATTCAAATTAAATTAAAATCAAATTCAAATTAATTCAATCTTAATTAATTCAAACTTAAATTAATTCAATTCAATCTTAATTAATTCAGACTTAAATTAATTCAAATTAATTCAAACATAATTTAATTAAATCTTAATTAATTCAAATTCAAATTAATTCAAATTAAATCTTAATTAATTCAAATTAATTCAAATTCAAATTAATTAATTCTTAACTTGAATCCAACTAAATCTTAAATAACTTAAACTCGAACTAAAATAAAATCTTACCCAAACTGCAACAATAAATTTAATAAAATCAAATATGTCAAAGTGGGTTGACATATTCGCGGGTTCACACGACATGTATCAAATCAGGAATTTGATACATCTTTAGAAACTTAATTAAATAATTTGAATTGCTTGACTCATGCATAACTGCCATGACATGCATCTGCAATTTTCTTAAAATATATGTCATGTCATTCACGTTTAATTTTATGCATAATTTAGAACGGTTAGAGGAAAAAGATTATTTGAAACTTGAACAACCTAGTATTAGGTGGAGGTGAGATGATAGTACGTTAGGGAAGCCTTTTTGGTGGAACTAGCCGAAGTTACCGATCCAAAACCCAAACTAGTTAAACCAAAATCTTTCAAGAAGTAACTTGAAGATGAATTTTCTATAAAAGGTTTTGTCAAGGAAAGGGTTGATGATCCAATAAGGCAACGGCCAAAGAAGGCCTAGTGCCTCGTCAAGACCTGGAAGCCAATTACTGAAAATCAAATTCACTTTACTATTGCTAGATTTGAATTTAACACAAGTTTCAATCAAATCTTAGATTTAATAATAAATTAAAGAAAATGATTCAAGCATCTCACAATACACCCATAAGGCAACCATGCTTACTGTATTGAGACATCTAGAATGGGTGAGATGTTAAGGACTAATAAATTGATAAACATGTTTCAAAATTGTTTTTCAAAATTGCTAGAATATTTTTCTAAAAATATATTTTCAAAATAGTGCTTCAACATAATAATGTTTGTATGGAATTCATGCTTGTCTGATTGATTATATATGATATGTTTTCAAAAATTATATCCTTTTAAAAAATTGTTTGACTCACACAATTATACACAAGCCTCTTAGGACAACACTAAAGTTCCTTAAGGCACTTAGATAGAGTCAAACGATGTTGGGTACAGGGGGAGTGTTTTCACTCTTTTAAAAAATTTTTGAAAAGACTTTTCAAAAACTGCGCCTTAATTTCTATCACATATGTTTTCAAAAAGGCTTATACTTAAAAAATTATCTTCTTTCCAAATTGTGGTTTCAAAATCTATCCTTCTGAAAATTGGTGTTCATTTGATTTTGATAAACCCTAAAGACACAAAGGAAGGTCCACTTCATGATCTAAAAAGACTCCTAGGATGTGTCAGATTTAGGGGGAGTCTGAGTCAAACTTCTGACAAGTTTTAAATTATTTATGTTAAAAATTATTAGATTATTCTTTTGATCTGAATCAAACCTTAAGACTCAGAGGAAGAGTACTTGTGGTCAACAAGCTTCCCAGGACTGAGTCAAGTTTAGGGGAAGGTCAAATTAAAAGAATTATTTAATAACATGTGTTCATGAACTATATCTTCAAAATCTTGCTAAAAATATAAGTCTTTCAAAATACTATTATTCTATTTTTTAGAATTTTTGTGGCTTATGAAATTATTTTTGAAATAATGTTTACTTGGGTTGGAGAATTTCCAGGACACTTAGGAAATGTCCTTGTAGTTAACAAGGTTTCCTAGGATTGTGTCAGACTGGAAAAGAAACCTAGTCAAGTAAAATATTATGTTTTCAAAAGATACTTATATTTTTCAAAGCCTAATCTTTTTCAAAAAGTACTTAATTTTTCAAAAATTCAATATATTTTTCAAAAGTACTTGTATTTTTCAAAATATCATTTTTCAAAGCTCATAACATTCTTTCAAAAGTTATACATTTTCCAAAAATACTGGCTTTTCTCAAAAAAAATACTTGCAGTTTTCAAAAACTCAATATATCTCAAAAGCATTTGCATTCTTGAAATCTCTTTTCTAATTTTTTTTAAAAAAATTTTCTCAGATCAAACATTTTTCTTACAATACAAAATAGTTTTCAGAAGTGCACAATACTTTTTCAAAATGGATCTGTTCTGGAAATTTAAGTACTTAGTATTACTATGCTTTCAAAAATTTATACTAAGTATTTTCAAAAGAACAAAATGTTGTCATTGTTGGTGCAAGAATTCTTGATTTTTTTTGATGTATGACAAAGGGGGAGAGATACGCCTTAAGTTAGAAATTTTTTTCTTTTCTCTTACCAAAGGATCAATTAATCAAAATGGTTTCAAAAAGGGGAGAGTGAAAGTTAGAATTTTTTTTCTATTTCTCCTAGAGGATCAAAAATGGATTTTTTTTCTATTTCTCCTAGAGGATCAAAAATGGATTTTCAAAACTTAGATCATTTTTTATTTTGATCCTAAGGATAGTAAGTTAGCCCCTTCAATCAATCTAACTTAAAATATTGTCAAACATCAAAAAGGGGGAGATTGTTGGTGCAAGTTGCATCAATGATGTTCTCCTCTAAGTGTTTTAATGTTTGACAATAGACTTAAGTCAGTGATACATTAAACAGACAAAGGGGAGTTAAGAGAGAAGTAACAAAGTGGACCAAAGTCCTAGTGAATCTAGGTACTAAGTCCTGATCGAGGATTGGGCACTAAGTCCTGGCAAAGGACTAGGCACCGAAGACCTGCTCGGAAGGTGGGCACGAAGTCCTGGTCGAGGACTGGGCAAGAAGACCTGGCCGAGGGTTGGGCACCGAAGTCCTGGACTTAGGGTTTGGGCATGAAGTCTTGGTCCGAGGGACTAAGCAACTTAGCTGAGCGATGACTAAGGACAGAAGTAGAGATGGGTCAGGGGTTCGGGCGTCTCGAGGTCCAGAAGTATCGGAAGCTAAGCAAAAGTCCACCCGAAGGACTGGGTGGCAACCGTCTCCTGAGAGAAGTAGGTGAAAGGCGCGTTCTCGGGGGTGAGAACTTGCGTCGGTTCGACCTAGGGTTTCGTGGAAATTCGATGTCCGAACCAAGTCTTTAAGGCTAATATTGTATGTATATGTGCTTTGTGTTTGTGTATCTTGCAGGTACTAAGAACCGGAGACAAAGGAGACGAAAGGCTGGAAAGCAGCCAACCCAGGCGCCCCCGCTGATGGGGGCGCCCAGATCAGAGGCTAAAATCCAGTGTTGGGTTGAACGCCTTGAAGCCAGGTGCCCAGTGTGATGGGGGCGCCCAAGCCAAAGAGGAAAATGGCAGATTCGTGTGGTAAGCATAATAGACTTCTATTCGGGCGCCCGAGACAAATCAGGCGCCCAAGCTAAAAGCTATACTTGCTGTTTCGAGGTCGAAATAGAGATTAGTTTTGACACAGGTGCCCGGGAGGGCCCAGGCGCCCTGGTCAGAGGTTTTATCAGCTGCGGCGAGGTCGGCGTAGGGATAAGGTTTGACCAAGTTTGTAGGGGCGCCCCCAGCGTATCAGGCGCCCATATGAAGCCTATATAAGGGGCTTCGACCCCTCTGCTTCAAACACAACTGCTGTGAGTGATTCTGAGCATTCTGACCGACGACAATGCGCTAAAGATGAGGCTCTACGACCGGGAGGCTCCAGGAGGAAGTGCGCGACACTTCGGAGGTCCAGATCGGCCGAGTTTCAAACCCTAGTTGTTTGGTTTGCATTTATTATTCTATACTTACTTTGCTATACTTTTGATTGTACTTCTACTTTGTAAGACGGGTTTTCTCCGCCTCCGGAAATTTTGAAAAGGAGACCAATAGTGGACTCACGCCGAGTACATAGGCCTTGGATGTACTGCCCCTGGGGGGGTTGGGAACCAAGTAAATAAATCCAGCTGTGTCCTTGTGTTCTTTCTATTTTATTTTCCGCAGCACTAACACTCTGAGTCCAGTACGAATGAAAGTTTTAGGATGATTTCCGCGAGAATTTTCACGGTATTCACCCCCCCTCTATCGACGGCACCGGTCCTACAACATGCTGTGTTTGAGTGAGCTCCATTTTCATTGAAATGTAGAACTTAGGAAGAGAGCCATTTTAAATCCCTTTGGAAGGTTTTGAGTGCTTAATTCATCTCTACGAGTCATGAAAGAGGAAGTATGCTAAGTTGTTGATTTAAGGACAAGATACTAATCTATTGAGCCTAGATTTTTGAGAATTGACAACCCTAGGTAATTTCTTTTCAATTGCTTCTTACAATGATTGAGAATAATCTAGGGGGGATACATTTTAGTTCCTTAGTAGCTTGTGCGAGACGCCTAAGAATAAGTGTGGGGGAGTTGATAACTTTCATTTTGTTAATTAAATTAGGCTTTCAAATCCATGTTTTTGATTCCCTTTCATATGCTTAAGTTTGCATTTGTATTAAGTTTCATGGATTGTCTCCATTTTGGTTTAAAATTCAATTCTTTCTATATTTATGTGTTTTGGCACTAAAATTTAATATCATTTTGTAGGTTTCAAATGATTATGGACCTAGATCATATCGGGTCAAACTTGGGTCAGAATTGAATCTGGATCAAAGGGATCAAACTTCGGATTAACATGGGTCGTCCATTCAAGGGAACGCTTAGATCTAAGCCATCCGCTAACTTCTGGTCGATCCGAGCTCAAGATAGACTTAATCAAGTTCATGGATCAGGATCTGAAAGTTTGGGCCAGATCAGAATTAATTCAGCCGTTGGATCGAGCAATAGAAGATCTAGACCATCCAAGCTAAAGAAGAGAAGATCTGAGCCATCCGCTTCAGATCTGAGTGATCCGAGCTAAGGAGCAGTAGATCAGAGCCCTTGATCAAGATCTGGGAAGTTTGGGTTCGATCTGACTTGATCCGACCGTTGGATTGGATCGGAGCAATCACAGCCGTCCAAATTCAAAGGAAATTGGTTAAAACAGAAATTCCCTCCGCTTGGTCGTTGTCGCATCTTCGCCGCTATTCTTCCATGTTTTTGCGATTTTCTTCTCCGTTCTTCATCCGATCGCGCGACCACATCAAATCCGAATTTGGGTCGAGTTCCAGATCGTCAAGATCGTGTCTTCGTGAGATCTGTTGGATCGATAGAACCGATAGAGGGGGGGGTGAATATCGGAAAACTTTCGGATTTATGGAAAGAGCAATTTGCACAGCGGAAAGAAACAAAACACGCGAACACAGTACTTTTTTACTTGGTTCGGAGCCTAGGTCGACTCCTACTCCAAGGCCCACGATCGTTGATCGTTTACTTTGGGCAATTCTATATGAGCGCAAAATCAGTTTACAAGAATAGATTTTCAAGTATAACACTATAAACTTTTAATAGAAAAACTCTTCTTTTACCGACGTCCGATTGTAGGTTGACTTTCCGGAGCAGCGGGACGTCATCGGCTCGAGTTGGGCAGTTTCCGGAGCAAGGCGTGAGCACAGAAGAGCGTGGAAGCGTTGGTTCAAAGTTGTTGTTGAAAGCTTGGGCGTTGGGTGCTATTTATAGCACCTCGGGGCGCCCTGGACGTCGGGGGCACCCTGCCACGTGTCAGCCGATCCGGTTTTAGCTCGGTCAAGCGTTATCCCATCCGAATAGGGATAACTTTGACTCTGGGGGCGCCCTGGTCGCAGAGGGCGCCCTGCTTGACTTCTTCTGCGCAAAATTCTCGGCTGGATAAGGGTGACACTTCGCGGGCTTGGGCGCGGGGCGCCTTGGCTGCTGAGGGCGCCCTGGCTACTGAGGGCGCCCTCCCCAGTAAGCAGCTGAGGCCCTTTTTGCTTCATTTGTTTCTGGTTCACCTTGGGGGTGCCCTGGACACTCAGGGCGCCCTGCTCAGCTGCTGCCTCACTCCTTTGAGGCTCTCTGAGTTGCATACACACGTTCCTTCGGTCCTGCATCCAGGGTTAGTCCAAAACACAATAAAACAATTAATTATTAGTTTATACAGCCTTAGCTGTCTTGGTTCTGACTTTGGTCTCCAAAATGGAGCCCTAGGTCGAACCGACGCCTACTGTTCCCTCGACGGGGAACGCGTCCTCACCTACTCCTCTCAGGAGAATTTACCTGATGCCAACCGCTCCTTTGGTTGGACTTTTGCCTGACGGTCCTTTGTCAGGTCTTGGATGCCGAGCTGCCCTTCGCTCGGTGTCTAGCATTCCTTCGCTAGGGCTTCAGTCCAAGCAGTCCTTCGCCTGGCGCCTAGCAGTCCTTTGCTAGGGCTTTTTACCCTGGCATTCCTTCGCCAGTGCCTAGCAGTCCTTCGCTAGGGCTTTTTACCCTGGCATTCCTTCGCCAGTGCCTAGCAGTCCTTCGCTAGGGCTTTTGCTGCACACTAGAGTGACTTGTTAGAAAAACAAGTAAGACTTAACTTTTGAACTCTGTTGCCATTATCAAAACACAAGTTTGACTTTGGTGCATTCTGCACCAACAATCTCCCCCTTTTTGATTTATGGCAACCCTAGTTCAAAAAGTTAAGTTTAGGTAAGCATGTAAAAACCTTAAATATTGTTCCCTTCCCCTGGAAGGAAACTCCCCCTAGATTTTTCAAAAATTCGTGGGGTAAAAAGCTTTTGCTTGTACTTTGAAAAACTTAAGTTTTAGGTACTTGGAAATCTTTTGATAACTTAAGTTAAAAGTACATATCGATGATATTAGAGTACTTAAAGGTTTTGAAGCCTTAAGTTTTAAGGTACTCAACAAGTTTTTGAAGGTATTAACTTAAGTACAAAACACTTAAGTATTTAGTAAGTTTTGAAAGACTTTTGTACAAAAAAAACTTAAGTACTTAATAATTTTGAAAACTTAAGTATTTAACAATTTTGAAAACTTAAGTACTTAATAATTTTGAAAACTTAAGCTTAAAATACTTATAGAAGTTAAAAATTTGACAAGCTTAAGTAAGGAAATTTGAAAGGCTTGAGTACTTAGCAAAATTTTGAAAGCTTAAAAACTTAAGTACTTAGATAATAATCTGAACCAGATTTGCTTAAGTACTTAGCTAATTTTGAAAAGGTTTTTAAGTACTTAGAAAAGCTTAAGTGTTTTTGAAAGCTTTTTTGAATAGAGGATAAGAAAATTTTGAAAACTTTTTGAATAAAGGATAGAGAAAAAATATTTGAGCAACAAAAATTATTTTACTCTCTCCTTTCCTATCTCTCCCCCTTTGCCATATATCAAAAATAGATAAATATTAAATTGCATAAGAAATAATTTTCATACAGGAAAAATATTCATATGATTTTGCTGTACTGAATCACGACTTAGACCAAATCAGTTAATTTTCTCTGTAGGGACATGTCTAACCCATTTAGCTACTTACTAACTGTTATGAGCAGTAGCTTTCGCTAGGGTTAGTCAAGTTAAGTGTTTCTGTTCAAGTTAGATTTTCTAAACTTGACACTTAACTTGATTGCTGTATAAGTTGTATTTAGTGCCCCAATTACTGCAGATGCACTGACTTAAAGCATCTTGAATTAAGGCAAGGACCTAAGCATCTCAACCCATTCTAGGTTATCAATCAAAAGTACCCTAAGGTGCTTGTGAGATGCTGGCTTCTAAGTCTATAGGTGCATGCAGTTCTAAGGTTAGGGCCTAGGCTAAGTCCATTTTCGAAAAAGCCCTAGTTTTGTAAGAGGATAGTTTTGAAACAAAAATAAAACTAAGTCGAAAGTGAAAACTGATTTTGAAATTAAGTAAAACAGTTTTTCAAATTCTAATTTTAGAAACTGATTTTAAAATCAAGTAGAGCAGTAATAAAATCAACAATAGAGTTAATCTATTCTACAGAGCACAATCCTAACTGCCTTCTTAGTGAGCTGAACTCAGATTCAGGTAAGGGTTTTGTAAATATATCAGTTAAGTTGGATTTTGAGTCTATATGGTTAAGTACTATCTCACCCCTGGCTACATGGTCTCGAACAAAGTGATGTTTAACTTCTATGTGTTTAGTCCTGGAGTGTTGGATTGGATTTTTGGTTAAATTGATCGAGCTTATATTGTCTATGAAGACTTGTGTTTGATTATAGTTGAGCTGGAAGTCCTTAAGAGTGTGCATCATCCATAAAAGTTGTGCTACACATTCTCCCAAGGCCACATACTCAGCTTCAGTTGTGGATAGAGCTACATAGTGTTGTTTTCTGCTGCACCAACTTACTAAGCTGTGTCCTAACAGTTGGCAGCTTCCACTTGTGCTTTTTCTATCTAATTTGCAACCAGCATAGTTAGAGTCTGAGTATCCTGACAGATTGAAGGTTGAGGTTCTAGGATACCAAATCCCTACATTTAGGGTACCCTTTATATATCTTAGTATCCTTTTTAGGGCTGCTAAGTGCGTTTCCTTAGCACAGGTTTGGTATCTAGCACATATTCCTACAGCAAATAAAATGTCAGGTCTGCTGGCTGTAAGGTAAAGTAGACTACCTATCATACTTCTATATAGTTTGAGGTCTACTGGCTTGCCATCAGGGTCACTGTCTATTTTAACATTGGTTGCCATTGGGGTACTTATGCTTTTAGAGTTATCTATTTTAAATTTCTTTATTAACTCTTTAGCATATTTGGATTGATGGACGTAGTTTCCATCTCTAGTTTGTTTGATTTGTAGTCCTAGGAAAAAGGTAAGCTCACCAACTAAGCTCATTTCAAATTCATCTTCCATTATCTTGACAAATTCTTTTAGAAAGTTAGTGTTGGTGGATCCAAAGATTATGTCATCTACATAAATTTGGGCAATAAATATATCTTTTCCTAGGGTTTTAATAAATAATGTTGAGTCAATTTGTCCTTGTTTAAATTCTTTAGACGTTAAGTAAGTTGATAACCGTTCATACCAAGCCCTAGGTGCTTGTTTCAACCCATAGAGTGCTTTAGTTAATTTATACACATGGTCAGGTTTGTCTAAGTCCTCAAACCCAGGAGGTTGTCCTACATAAACTTCCTCTTTAATGAATCCATTCAAGAAGGCTGACTTTACATCCATTTGGTATAGCTTAAATCCTTTATAGGATGCAAATGCTAACAACATTCTAATAGACTCAAGTCTAGCTACTGGGGCATATGTTTCATCGTAATCTAATCCCTTTACTTGGCTGAATCCCTTAGCTACTAAGCGGGCTTTATTTCTGACTATTTCTCCTTGATCGTTTAACTTATTCCTAAAGACCCACTTGGTGTCTATGACGGATTTGCCTTCAGGTTTAGACACTAGTTCCCAGACTTGGTTCCTTTCAAATTGGTTTAATTCTTCTTGCATAACTATGATCCAATCAGGGTCAGGTAGGGCTTCATCTATAGTTTTGGGTTCTATTTTCGATATCATAGCAATTTGACTTAGGTTTCTATAGGAGGATCAAGTTCTGACTCCTAGAGTTGGATCACCCACAATTTGATCGGTTGGGTGACTAAGTCTGGGTTTCTTGGTTCTCCTAGAACTTGGTTCAGCCTCAGGTCCGGCTGATCAGTTTGGTTCACTGTTTAAGTCGACCAATATTGGTTTAGTTGTTGGTTCAATAATTGGTTCAGTTGGCTCATTAATTGGTTCAATAGTTAGTTCGTTTAAGCTTTCAATTTAAGGTTCACAAGTTTGTTCATTATTTTCTTGATCAGAGTTTGATGAAATTAGGTCTGGATTATCAGATGTTGATTTGACTTCTTCATCAAATATTAAGTTAGTTGTTTCTTCAATTTTCTTAGTTTGGTTGTTATAGACTCTATAGGCTCTACTTGTGGTTGAGTATCCTAGGAAGATACCTAGGGTTGATTTAGATTGAAATTTTCCTAAGTAGTCTTTGGTGTTTAGGATATGGACCTTGCATCCAAAGACCCTTAGGTAGTGTAGATTTGGGAGCCTATGGTAGTACAGTTCATAGGGTGTTTTATTGTGTCGCTTGTTAATTAGCACCCTGTTTTGGATGTAACAAGCCGTACTAATTGCTTCTGCCCAATATTGGTTTGCTAAGCTAAATTCGTTGAGCATTGCCCTAGCGGCTTCTTGTAAGGTTCTATTTCTTCTTTCTACTATTCCATTTTGTTGGGGGGTTCTTGGACATGAAAATTCATGCAAGTACCCATTGACCTTACAAAATTCCCCAAACCGTTGATTTTCAAATTCTCCTCCGTGGTCACTCCTAAGTCTTTTAATTTTAGTATCGTTTTGATTTTCAATTAATTTATAGAAATCATTAAGTAGATTTAGGGTTTCATCTTTGGTTTTTAGAAACCTAACCCAGGTAAACCTAGAATAATCATCAACTATTACTAAGCAGTACGGTTCCCGCTTAGTGATTGGCTCCATGTGAATCAAATA
>JAGFNQ010007123.1:254959-283341 GCA_024364735.1 Boesenbergia rotunda | reverse complement strand
AATCTTTATGTTCCTACACATAAAGAGTTTTATTGATTTGGATCCAATTAGAGTTAGGAATAGCTTAAATTGATTTTCACTGACTAGTCTGTCTCACCCAAATCTAGGGTTTTCAATCACGTTGGCCTTATAGGTTTTGTGAGACAGGTTTTGAAAAAATTTATTAAATTTGGAAACAATTAAATTTTGAAAACTTGATTAATTTTGAAAACAATTAAATTTTGAAAACTTAATTAATTTTGAAAACAGTTAAATTTATTATGAGTGAAAAATGTTTGAATCTATACTTAGCTGAAAATTGTGTTAGATTTGAATTTAACAAAAAGTAATTTGAATTTGAATTTCAAAAATTGGCTTCCAGGTCTTGGCGAGGCACTAGGCCTTCTTTGGCCGTAGCCTTATGTGATCATCCACCCTTTCCTTGACAAAGTCTTTTAATGAAATTTCATTTTCAAAATTATTCTTTGAAAAATTTCTGGTCTAACTAGTTTGGGTCTTGGATCGGTAGCTTCGGCTAGTTCTGCCAAATTGGCTTCCCTAACGTACTATCATCTCACCTCCACCCAATACTATGTTGTCAAGTTTCAGTTAAGTTTGTTCAGTCCTTATACTAACCATTCCTAAATCTAAGCATGGTAAATTGTAGAAAATAAACAACCAAACAATCATATTTCAAGCAAATATTAATTCTTATCTAACAATAAATATAGTTTTCATTTGGCTCCCCCTGGACTAAAGCCACGGTAATGATTAGGCAAGATGTGAATCTTATCCTTGGGGATCCAATACTGATTTGCTCCAGTCAGTTTGTTTAGGCACAGTTTGGGTACCCATGCCTGAATTTTACCTCTAGACTGATTTAGTACAGCAAGGTAAGATCTTTGTCGGGATTTGGTTCTATAGTCAAGTCCGGATCGATTTAAAACGGACTTCTGCTTTCCAAGCATCATGTCAAGACCCTTGGACCCAGAAGTGAATCGTTCTAAAGCCGCTCTTAGATCCTTAACCTGAATTTTCAGGGAGGAGTTCTCTTTCTCAAGTTTTTCAACTTGAGTAGGAGTTCCTTCTTGAACTTTCTCGGTTGAGGGTTCAGAGTCAGCTCCCTCTTTCAGGAGTTTTACTTCCTGTCGGAGGGACTCGATTCGGAGTTTGGCTTTCGCCAAATCTCGAGACAGATATGAAATTAATTCATTTAAATGACTTCTATTGAAACCACTCACTTTGATTTCGCCATCTTCTGAGAAGGTCAGTTTGCCGTCGTCCTCATCTGACTCTGACTTGGTTCCGACTTCTTCTGAGGCGGTTAGGGCTAGAAGGTTAGACTGGGATGCCTCTTCTTCTTCTTCTGAGGAAGATTCGTCCCAGGTTGCTTGCAGTGCTTTCTTTCTTCTCGTCTTTTTAGTTTCCTTTAGATTAGGACACTCTGACTTGTAGTGGCCCTTTTTCTTGCACTCATAGCAGGTCACGTTGGGCTTGTTTGCGGGTTCAGCTGGTTCGTCCTTTCTTCGGCCGGCTTTTCGTCGGTTGGTTTGGTTCTTCAGCTCTTTGTAATAGCTTCGGGCTAGTTGGACCAGCTTAGTTTGTTCTCCTTCATCTTCTGTGTCTGAGTCTGAGTTAGACTCAGGTTCAGTTTGCGGTTTCTTCTTTGTTGATCTTCCAGATTTTCCTGCAAAGAAAGCAATCCCTTTCTCGACCATATTGGAGTTAGTTTGTTCGTGCAGTTCTAATTCGGAAAATAACTCGTCTAACTTTATTTTAGAAAGATCCCTTGAGACCTTGTATGCATCTACCATAGATGCCCACAAGGTGTTTCTAGGGAAGGCGTTTAGAGCATACCTTATTAGGTCACGGTTTTCGACCTTGTGACCTATAGTGTGAAGACCGTTCATCAACTCTTGGATCCGTGCGTGGAGTTGGGCTGCCATTTCGCTGTCGGCCATCTTGATGGTGTAGAGTTTGTTCAGGAGCAGATCCCTTTTGCTGATCCTGGTATCTGTCGTTCCTTCGTGCAGCTCGATCAATTTTGCCCATAGCTCCTTGGCACTGTTGAAGGGCCCCACTCGGTTCAGCTCCTCTTTTGTCAGGCCGCATTGTAGGGTTTGTGTTGCTTTTGCATCGGCTTCTATTTTGCGCTTGAGGGCATTGTCCCATTCTGAATAGCTTTGAGGAAGTCCTTCGGCGTTTCTGGGGATCTCCAGACCGGACTGGATAATGATCCACATGTCCACCTGAGTTTTCAGGTGGACCTCCATGCGACTTTTCCAGTAAGAAAAGTCTTCTCCACTGAAAAGTGGAGGTCTGGCGGTGCTGAAACCCTCTTGCATGGCTATTTTAATCTGAAAATAGAAAACTAACAGAAAAACAAATTTTCCAAGACTAGGTCTTGGATTAGTAGTGCTGGATAAATAAGATAACGAGGGGTGTTGCACCAACCTCGAAGAAAAAAAAACTCAAATGAGATATTTAACGAAAATTTAAAAAAAAAAGGAAAATAAAGATCCGAAAAAAAAATTCAAACGGGTGGTTGCACCAGGTTTGAACTTCCCCGCTCTGATACAACTTGTTGGATCGATAGAACCGATAGAGGGGGGGTGAATATCGGTATTCGTTTTTCGGAAAATTAAGAGCAGGTGCACAGCGGAAAATAAGAAAAATAATAACACAGAGACGCAGTCATTTTTACATGGTTCGGAGCCTGGGTCGACTCCTACTCCAAGGCCCACGGTCGTTGACCGTTTACTTTGGGCAATTCTATATCAGGCGCAAATTCGTTTACAAAAGATTACAGAATTAGAATTAAGTACAGTAAACTTTAAAATAACTCTTTTACCGACGTCCGGGGTAGATCGACTTTTTCTGAGCAGCGGGACGTCATCGGCACGAGTTGGAAGGATTCCGAGGCGAAGCGCGAGTGCAGACGAGCATAGAAGAGTTGATTCAGAAGTTGTGTTGAGAAGCTTGGGCGTTGGGGGCTATTTATAGCACCTCGGGGCGCCCTGGACGTCGGGGGCGCCCTGCCACGTGTCAAGCGATCCCTAATCCTCTCGGTCAAGCTTTATCCCACCCGAATAGGGATGAGTTTTGACCCTGGGGGCGCCCTGGACGCTGAGGGCGCCTTGCTTGACTTTTTCCGCGCTGGCTTCTCGGCTGGATAAGGGTGATTGACTCTGCTGACATGGGCGCGGGGCGCCTTTGCTGCTGAGGGTGCCCTGGCTACTGAGGGCGCCCTCGTTGCTGAGGGCGCCCCGGCCAGTAGTCAGCCGAAGCTCCTTTTTGCTTCACTTGTTTCTTGTTCACCTTGGGGGCGCCTTGGACACTCAGGGCGCCCTACTCAGCTGCTGCCTCACTCCTTTGAGGCTCTCTGAGCTGCAGACACACGTTCCTTTGGTCCTGCATCCAGGGTTAGTCCGAAAACAATATAAAGCATTAATTTGTTGTTTTATACAGCCTTAGCTGTCTTGGTTCTGACTTTGGGCCTCCCAAATGGAGCCCTAGGTAGAACCGACGCCTACTGTTCCCTCGACGGGGAACGCGTCCTCACCTACTCCTCTCGGGAGAATTTACCTGATGCCAACCGTTTCTCTGGTTGGACTTTTGCCTGACGGTCCTTTGCCAGGTCTTAGATGCCGAGCTGTCCTTCGCCCGGTGCCTAACATTCCTTCGCTAGGGCTTCTGTCTTGGCATTCCTTCGCCAGTGCCTAGCATTCCTTCGCTAGGGCTTCTGTCCTGGCATTCCTTCGCCAGTGCCTAGCATTCCTTCGCTAGGATTTTTGTCCTGTACACTCGAGTAATATATTAGATAACAACTAAGACTTAACTTTTGAACCCTGTTGCCATTATCAAAACACAGATTTGATCTTGGTGCTTTCTGCACCAACAGTATGGATCTAATGCCTAAGTACAACTTATCGGGAGGGAGTTTGCATACTTCACTTACCATCCCGTTGTATCTGAAACTAAGCGCTCCTCCTTCATTGATGCTTTTTTCTATTGAGTCTCCCCTTTCATTGATGCTCATGTTCGAGGTGCTTGCTTCGTCATCCCCTTCTTGATAACTTGCCATAAGTGCAAGTCCAGCGTAGGCTTCAATTTTGGATTCATCGGAAGAAGAGTCGTCTCATGTTGTTTTCAGATTTTTGTGCTTAGACTTGTTCTCTTTCTTCTTGTTCTTCAGTTTTGAACATTGATCCTTTATGTGACACTCATCACAGTGGTAGCATTTAACTTGTCTCTTTCTTGGAGACCATTTCTTTCCCTGCATCTTAGAGAACTTGTTAGACTTAAATAACTTATTTAACTTTCTTACTACAAAAGTTGTTTCTTCGTCGTCCGCTGAAGACTCCGAATCTAGATCAGTTCTTCTCGTATTCAGGGCAATGTTGCCCATCTTTTCCTTTCTCGATCCTGCACATTGAGATTTGTGTAATTCAAAAATGAAAAATATCTCATCGAGGGTACTTACCTCCAAGTCCTTTAAGATATAGTAGGCATCTATTATTGAACTGCACTCCTAGGTTCTTGGGAAGGCATTGAGGGTGTACCGGATTGAATCATTATTTGATACAAATTCACCAAGGTGGGTGAGTCCAAAGACCAATTTTTTGATCTTCGCATGAAGCTCGACCACCGTCTCTCCTTCCTTTATTCGGAGATTTGTCAGCTAGTTCCGGAGAAAATCTTTTCTTGCTGACTTGGCTGCTGATGTGCCCTCGTGAAGTTCTAGGAACTTCTCCTAGAGCTCTTTTGAGGAATGGTAGCTGTCGATCCGATTGACTTTTGAGGAGGTAGAACCATCAGCAGGTGGAACTCAGCCTTACCATTTACTACTGACTTAGCTTGTTCCTTCTTGTTCCATAGATGCTCCTTTTTTTCATCCCCATGTGTATCTTTAGGAGCTATGAAACTATATTTAATCATTAAAAAAATTTTAAAATCGGTACAAAAAAATACCTCTATCTTTTTCTTTCATATGACGAAGTCTCCTTTGAATTTAGGTGGGTGAATGCTAATTTTGGCCATTTCTCTTGTTTTAGTAGGCGGTTAGTCCTTCAAAAGTGCAACTGCTCTGATACCACTTGTAGGACTGTTGTAGGCCGGCAAGAGGGGGGTGAATTGCCCTATGAGTTAGAATTCTATCTTTTGTACTTTTCTTACAAAGATGGGCGTTAGTTACAGTAGTTAATTAAAAATATATAAATAATTAAAATAGACTAATAAGAGATAAAAAGGATTACTTGGTTGTAAACAGGGTGGTTGCTAATCCAAGTCAGTTGAAAGCTCCACTATCAAGATCTCCTTCGTTTGTAGGCAGAGTAGCCTCTTACAGTCTTTGAACGACACAAGAAAAAGTTAGGAAAATGTAGTATAAGAATTATATCCTAAATCTAGCTTCTGGGGGCTATTTATAGCCCAAAAACTCAAATTACTATTGTGCTGACGTGGACCTGAAGTGCCTCAGTTGTGATCTGAGGTACCTCAAATGGATAGAACTTTATCCACGACGCCAACGGTCACTCAGCGATAAACTTTGATCGGAGGTGTCTCAGTTTCAACCTGAGGTGCCTTAGTTCTAACTTGAGACACCTCAAGTTCAAGCTGAGGCGCCTCAGTTCTGTTTGCGCGAAGAACTCAGTTTTGTAGCTCATGCGCCTCACTCATTAACTGAGGCGCCTCAGTTGGCCAACTAGTCAAAGTCAACACTCATGTTGACTTTTTTTTAATCTTTCTTCCTCGTGGGTGATTTCTGGCGAACCAAAGTTAGGCTCACCTGAACCTGTCTCTGGCCTTCGCCTCAAACGAGTTTCCTCCCCGATTTCTTATCTCTTGGATGCCACTCACACCCTTCTCTTTCACCAATGTACTCTTCCACAGTCTTTGCGTCCCTAGGATGCACCGAGCCCTTCAGCTTTCTTCCCCGTGCCATCCTTCTCGTTCGTTGCATCTTCCGCTCGACTTCCTACGCTTCTAAGCTCTTGCACACTTAGACTCAAGGATTAAAACATACCAGGACCTAACTTGACTTGGTTGATTACATTAAAACCAACCCGGGGTACTTACAACAGTTTCATGATTAAGAATAGCTAAAGTTGTTTCCACTATATGTAAATATTTTCTCTCAAGGATGTGAGGACAAAAGACTCGATAAACAATCTCATAAGAAATAAAATGATGATAAAGAGGTTGATACTTATCAACCCAACCAAAATGAAAGAAAATATTTTACGACCAAAATAACATTTAACTTAGATTTGAAAATGACAAAATATGTTAAGTAAATCGAATTTACGTTTCATAGGATAAAGACAAATGAATTTACTAAAATAGTTAATGAAAGTCACATACTATATATAGAAAACCTTGATCGGACATGATAGGTGCAAGATCTTAAATATCAGAATGAATTATTTTAAGAGGAAAATAAAAAACATCATTAGATGGGGTAAAAGGTAACTTATGACTCTTACCTTACATGCATGTTTTACATAAATAAGGTGATGAGGTATATGAAATAGGCAAGCCAAATTGACTTATGATTTTTTGACCAATTCGAAGAGAAGGATGATCAAGTCAAGCATGTTAAACTAGTTTATTTTTGAGTTCATCAACAAAAGATTTAATAGAAAGACATTGAAAATAGTAGAGACCGTTTTTAACTTTGCCATGAAGTAAAGCAATGCATGTGTGACTATCTTTTATAAGGTAATGATTAAGATGAAATTCAAAGTATATATTATTATCAAAACTAAATTGACATGTAGAGAACAAATTTTTATAATAGAAGGAACATGAAAGATATTGCACATGTAAAAACTTCGATTGGATGATTGAATTGTGTGTTTCCATAGTTAGTAATTCATAACCTTAGTCATCGCTTACTTGTATAGTATTTGAGCCAAAGTAGGGCAATATTTCTGTAATAATGTAATGATCTAGCATGATACGATGAGTTGCTCTAATATCAAGATATCATTCCATTGTTGAAGATTCCATGGATAAGGATATTCTAAAGTAAATTTGCGAGATTATTGTTACTGGCTTGTTGGAGAAGAGGATGAGAAAAGAAGAAAGCCTTTAGATGTGAGTTAAAGAAGTGCTTGAGAATTCTAATGGAATCCACTTCTATGGATGATGGAAAATCGGAAACTCCAAGGCTGCAAGCAACTTCTGAAACAAGAGAAGGCAAAAAGAGTTCAACTGTTGCCGAAAGAAAAGAAAAAGGAAGAAGGTAGAAAGGATCAAAGCTGGAGGTTTATAGAAGGAAAGTTGCTGCTAGAAGAAGAAAATGCTTCTCTAGGAGAAATCTAAAAGATGGAGCCGCTGCAACTGTAGCGGAGGAGAAGAGGAGGCTTTGGTCGGTTCTCGCCTTTGACTTTGACATTAAGCAACAGGGAATGGCTGCCCTTGCTATGATCAACAATAGCAATAATAAATATTTGCTGTTGTTGGTTGGAAAAATAAGAGAGGAGATGTTGGTGTTGACGGCTGGAAGAACAAAATCCTAGATGCTGGTTGGAAGATGTCAGTTGTAGATATAGGGCAGCAGAGAGTTTGCCACTGGTATAGGGCAGCAGAGAAAGGAGGTTGCTACTGGTCTGTTTGCAAGGGGCGGCTGCTGCTGCTGTTTGATTGGGGAAGAAGACTGCTGAGAAGATGCTGGACTGGCTATTGCTAAGATTGAGAGGAAAAATAGGTAATGGTTGATGTTGGCTTCCTGCAAGAATAGAGGAAATAAAGAAGGGCGGCTACTACGTACGTAGAAGAGATAAAGGAGAAGAAGCTAAGGGCGAAGAAGGATGATAGCTCTGATACCCTGTTAAAGCACAGAGACAAAGAATAGAAAGTAGTAGAAAGAAAATAATTATTTGATTTATTGATTAAGTATCACATACTAATAAACTTATTTATATATATTGTTAAAATAATATATGATAAATATTATGATAAATATGATAATAATAAATTTAGTATGTGATGCCAATCGTTATAGAACAACGACAATGATTAATCCTGTTTGAAATCGATGTAGGTAGACCGTTGGTAATGTGTCTTTGTTGTTCATGAGAAGAAAACTTCGATCTGGGAACTGAAGAAAATTTTGCAAGACCATAAGGAGGAGAAAGAAATAGCTATCAGTAAGCAGGCTAGAGGGGGTCCTTGGCGTGGCTACTCCGACGATCAAGTAAATGCCAATGAGAAGAAAATGAAACGAATTTAGTAGAAAGTGTCTAAGAATTTGAACTCACATACTTGTGCCAAAGGAGAGGGATACCCTTTTATAATGCCACTCTAATCCTTGTGTTCACATGGCATCACATCGCTATTTAATTATCACATCTTATAATCATGCTATCCTTGTATTCAACAATCCCATCGTAGAAATGAGAGTCGTATCTTGTATTTTGTAAGAATATATGATTCTATTGATTTCTCGACAAACCCACGTGTGGTCATTAATGAAGGAATGATTTTTAGAGTCTTGGCCAGCCTAGTGGTCAATTAGGAGTTTGACCCAATATTAAGATACTTGAGCTGAGAGTACTAGAAGAGTGGGGCCCCAAAGGTGGCCCAAAAAAAGGGGCCAAGTTGCTGAGTCCATGGATTGTTTGATCAGGGTGTATGTAGGGAGTAGAGCCCCTGGGACAACCGAACGAGGAGCTAGGCCCTTGCGTTGTCTAATTGGCATTGTCTGATCGGATTGTATGGGTAGTAGAGCCCCTGGAGTAGTTGATCTAGAAGTTGGGCTCCTGGGTTGTTCGATCAGCATTATCGAATTGGAGTGTATGAGGAGCAGAGCCCCTGGAGCTAGCCGACCGGGGAGCTGGGACCCTGGGTTGTATAATCAACATTATCCGATTAGAGTGTATGGGGAGCAGATCCCCTAGAGTAGCCAATCGAGGAGTTGGGCCCCTGAGCTGTCCGATTGGCATTATCAGATTGAAGCCTCTGGGGAACAGAGCCCTTGGAGCAGCTGACTAAGGAGTTGGGCCCCTGGGTTGTCCAATCAGCATATCCGATCGGAGTGTATGAGGAGAAGAGCCCCTAAAGTAGCCGACCGGGGAGCTGAGCCTCTGGGTTGTTTGATCGACAATATTTAATTGAATGAATGGGGAGCAAAGCCCTTGGAGAAGCTGATCGGGGAGCTAAGCCCCTGGGCTGTCCGATCGGTATTATCCGATCGAAGTGTATGGGGAGCGGAGCCACTGGAGCAACCAACTAGGGAGCTAGGCCCTTGGGTAGTATGATCAACCTTACCCCGACCAATGAACTATAACTGCTACGTATTCCGATCTATTGACCATGAGGCTTCTTATGGTACCCCCCCTGCGCGCGAATATTTGCCGTATCATATGCCTCCTCTTCAAGTCTAGTTGAAGAAGCTGTTGGACTGACTAACTAGACATTCTAAGCCTTAGTTCTCTGATCAACTCATTTGCCCTTGTTGACGACATTTTGTTAGAGTACATTTATCGTTATCTTGTACCTCGAAAAGAGGTGTGTCAGGCTTCATTAATGCGCGATAATGTGTGGTGATACATGTGATGGTGTATCATGGTCATGTTTTGTCCATCCCATCCATCATAAATGTCATCTCCTGCGTGACCGCCACATGACCCACTCGAGCTGAGATGGGGCTTTTTCTAAGGCGACAGTCGTTGGTTAAGCTCTCGACGGTTGGCTTTTGACAATCTACATCCTTAATCAGATGGTTGCAGTGATTAGCCTGCTTTGGGCTCTCTAGATCGGATGGTTGTGTTGTGAAACCCTTAGGGTGCGTTTGGTTCAAGTTATCATATATAACCTCGGTTATGTCATTACCAAGTAATCACATAACCAAGGTTACGAGGAATGAAACATAACCTGAAGTTGTTTGGTTCAATTTAGATAATCAAATAAAATCTTGTTTGTTTGGAGGTAATAGTCTATAACTTAATATAATATTTTACCATATTACCCTTTAGAATTTGTTTAGATAATTTTATTTGTTTAGACTTAAGGGCGTCGACGTCAATCGTCGATGTCCACGTAGACAGTCAGTGTCCACGTAGGCAGTCGGCGTCCAACACCGGTGGCCGACCGCCGATGATCGGCGCAGATCGCCGACCACCGCCGATCGGCTGTCGGCGACGCCACCGGCGGTGGTCGCCGACCGGCGATCGGCAGTGGCCGCCGACCGGCGATCGGCAGTGGCCGTCGACCGGCGATCGGCAGTGGCCGCCGACGGTGGTCGTCGTCGGCCGGCGGTGGTCACCGGCCGCCGTTGTCGGTCGTCGATCGCGAATAATGCTTTCGAAAGTTAATAAATTGTAATGATTATTTTCGTCTTAAATGTAAATATTGGAGGATAATTTTGAAAAAATAAATTTCATAACCTGGGAATCAAGAAAAACCTTACTTCCCTAAGGTTTTCTGATTCCTGGTTGCATGCTCATTTTGCTGACGTGTCGAGTATCGATCATTACTTGGGAATCGCTGATTATCTAAACCAAACAAGGTTTTTGTTGATAACCTTGGATGTATAACCAAGGTTATCAAGGATAACCCTCAATCAAACGCACCCTTAGGGTTTATAAACATCATTGGTTTAGGTGGGCAGTCATGTGTACTTCTTCTTCTTTAGCGCTCTGAGATTACCCTCTTTGGCGATTTTCTCCAGACTTCATCGGCCATCCTTCTATAAGTTCTTTACGCTTTCTTGTTTTTTTTTTGGGTGTTCTTCATCCTTTAAATGACCCCCAAATCATGGCCCTCGATACTCTTACTTTATCTCCGCTATGGTTCATCTCCATCGCCTTTATTTTCAACAGAGAGGACCTAAACCAACTTAGATTATCTATTAAAATTTTGGATGATCATCACATAATCATATGCAATAACCTAGACCGAACTCACCTCCCTCCTCCAGGCTACATTCCCAAATCATGCCCCCGGGGCTATGGTGTAGCGGTAAGGTCACTAGTTGTTAACCCATGCATCTGCGGTTTGATCCGGCGCATTTTGCAGGAATTTTTCCTTCAAATGAGGGCGAATCCTGGGCCGCTGGGCTTCTAGACTGACCACCGCGAGTGCTTCCTGATTTACCCTGGTGACCGGTGGGAAACTTCCGTGGGACCGGGCCGATTACCCCAGATTCAATTTGTCTGCTACCTATTTCATCATTTTTTTTCTCTAGGACTCATTTTTTTTCTTTAGGAATCATTTTTTGGCACGCCTTTGCTTTTCTATCTCCTATTTTTTCTCTGAAGTGTCTCAGTATTTTCATATTTCTCTTTAGCAGTTAACCCCAATCCCATCAGATTGTTCTGCGGGACAGTCATCCTCTTTTGGTTGTATCATGTTCTCCTTACTTGTTGTGTTTTCCACTAATTTTACTATCCTAAAAAATTAGAGGCGGGGGTTTTCATCTTTCAGGCCCAACCGAAGACCATCTTTTTTTACAAGATGCCCTCCTCAAACAAGGGATGAAAATCTCATTACTTCTAAACCCGCCAATCTCTTGAACAATCGGCTGGCAAGTAGAGTTACCTCCCTTCCCTGAGCTAGGCGAGTATTGGTGGGAGCCTGCTTTTGTCTCGGCGGCTGAAAAATTTGACAGGCTTGAAATTCAACATCTATTTGTTGCTCCAGGAGGTATTCTTTATATCTTTGGGTGTCCGATCGAAGCCGGACTACCCTACACCTTCAGTAAACTTAGATTTTTTCCCCCCGTTTTTCATGCAACCAAGACCATGTGGAAGGCTGCCATAAGCGAATCCGTGAAGCTCTGTAAGAAGGATCTGAACAAGCGCAAGAAAGATATTTTAGAGCAATGCGGCGATCCTCCGATGGACTCAGTCAACAAGGTGCCTACCCACAAGGCAGACCAATGGTGTTGGGGGTAGTGACACACTGGCCAATGCGGGGGAGATGGTGCCGACCGGACCCTTCATGGTACCAGTGCGAGCGTCAAAATCTACAGAGTCCGACAAAACTCTAAGGATTCGTCGCAAAAGATGCCGATAGGCAACCCCTCTTGCTTAATCTTCATTATTGTCGATTTCGACCCACTCTCCTCAGGTCCAGGAAATAACTCCTACATCGGTACCGAAGGAACCAATAGTTCCTCCTCCAGTTGCTCCTTCCCCTAGTAAGCTTTCGATCGGTGAGCCTTCCTTGCCTGCGGCCCAGCCGACCGACTCTTCCTCCCAACCTTCCTTGCCACAACTCTTGACTGGTACAAATCTCATGGGATCGCCACTTGAGCTTAGTGTGTCTTGTGGCAGGGGGTCCCTCGCTAAAATAAGCGCGACGTTTGTGTTGTTGCTGGAAGTACTAGCTATTCAAACCTGAATTTTGATATTGGTAAAGATTTAAAGTTAAGGGTTATTGTTATTTTAATTATTGGTGCAGTTAGCACTAATAATCAAACTCATGTCTTGATATGAGAAATGGTTAAAATTAGATTTTGTGTATTCTAATATATTTATCAAGTGTGCAGGACTGAAAGACTTGATAGGACTTGATACCAGGTTGAAACCTATTTAGTTCTAGAGGACTTGATAACTTTCAGGAGAACTAGATAGGTTGATATCTAGCAAGATGTTCAATTTGATGTACTGGACCTGACAACTGGCTAAAATCTAGATGAGACATCTAACAAAAAGACTTGGTGGAGCAAGAGATTAGAGTCAAGTGAGTATGCAAATATTAAGTGGAGGTAAGCACAAGAGGAGAGAGATCCAGTGAGGATGAGTTCCAGTGGAACTGTAGGTGCTAGTCCAACTTAGATTCATTTTGGAAATCTAAGTTGAGATTAAGACTAGATCCTAGTCTTGGTAAGATATGGTCTAACTCATAAATATATATATATATATATATATACTATTCAGACATATCTCTTTCTTTTATATTGTAGAGTCATATGTAGATCGTCGAATTCTGCACGCGTGACCATTGACACAACCTAATTTCGAGTTCGAAATCAAAAGTTATGACCTTCTTAAGATTGCTTTGTTGAATAGTATATTAGAGACATCTTGGATTGGAAATTTTATCCCAAAGAAGGGATAACACATGGTGCATCGGATAAGGACCTTTGGAGACACCCTAGGTCAATTTGAGGCACCCCGGATGCCTTATATAAGTAGTATTCGACCATTTCTTTCAAATGCACTTATTTATAATCTTCCAAGTTGATTCTACTATGACTCTAAGACACCGACCTCGAGCTACAATCTTCAATTACAAAGTGTTGGTAAAATTTAAGTGTTGATTTCTTATTTATTATTTGCATAGGAAAGTACAGGGTGTTACATTTTCCTTAGTTTTATATTCATTTGCTCTTTTAGAGGTTTCCCGGAAGAGAATCTTAGTGGATTACCCATCGAGAAAAAACTGAAGGGCATGAGTCTTGGAATAGGAGTCATTGAAGGCTCCAAATCAAGTAAAACTAACTTGTGTACTGTCGTTGTTTTCTTTGTACTTATTTTTTCACTGTGTACTTATTTTTAAAAGAAAAGAAAAAGAAAATTTTTAAAATACACGTGATTCATCCCTCCTTTCTCATCTCATATGCATCGATCTTATAATTGGTATCAGAGCAAGGGGAGTTTGATTTATGTGCAACCACTGAATCAAACATTTTATTTCTTTTTCGTTGCAATATTTTATTTTATTATTATTCCTTCGACTCTACTTATCCAAAGACAAAGTCTTAGAATATTTCTTTGAATTTATGTTGTGCAAGAAAAATGATGCACAAAGAGACGGTGCGGTGAAGCATCCATGAACCTCCACCATATGAAATGGAGTATTTCAAAATATGGAAGTATCAGATGGAATCCTTTATAATTATGGGTGACGCCGATTGCGGCAGGACACTAAGGCAATCCACTCAAGACATAGAAGCGAACACAAAGGTAATAAGTTTAATTTTCAGTCAAAATAGAACCCTCAAGACACCTAACGAAATTAGGTGTAGAATTGGAGAATACCAAGATGCCTACAATTAAGTTCTAGACTCAATTGACCAAGCTTCATGCGGATCTATCAAAACTGAAGGATCAAGTCAAAATAGAACCCAACTCGAGTCCGAATTAACAAAAAGGCCTACAGAATTAGAGGTTGCGCTTATGGTTAGTAATATTTACCAAAATACCTTTGTTAGTAGTAATTTAATTGACATGCAACAAAAGACATCACCATGTGAGCTTACCACCAATGAGAGGTTTTGGGGAAGGCTCTATTGTAGTACTTTTCATTGTTGTTTGGATCAATTTCAGTTGCAGTATCAATTTCAGTTGCAGATTGAGGTTCAGTTTTATGATGAATCAATGGAACTAAAAATTTGAAAGGTCGACTCTTGATGATCCTTCTAAATGTCAAATATGCCAATCAAATGAAAAGGTGGAAATTAGAACTCAGTAATCCATCCATCGGGAATTATAAACTGGGTTATTTCTATTGAATCTTAGATCTCAACAACTGGAATTGCTGGAGGAACCTCATGATCATGAGGTGACACAACCACAATGAAAATCACGCACTAATCAATTCCAAAACACAAAAGTAAATGTGGCATTATTCCATGTGAACCTCATCTCATCGCCCTTCGTCCCCTAAATGAAAATAGTCATTTCAACTAATTGCTGAAGAGAACTACAAAGTGATCATCAGTTAATTAATATATAGTTTGTGTGCGTTCTTTTCACTACGTACTCATGCATGAACTAGAAATTAAGCTAGTTTGATGTAAGTGGTGTGCATGGTTGGTTCCTGTACACATCAAGACTTAAAGCTGGCAAGCAACTGGAGTTAGCTCCCGAGAAGCAGCTAGCTAGCTTGAAAAAATCAGTGTCGCCTGTTTCTGAAGCTGATCATGTGAAATGCAGCTTAATTAGCTTGAAAGATAGATCAATTATCGCAGCCAAGTTCCCAAATGCTTAAAGAGGAGAGGTTTTTTATTGCTGTCCTTGGGTATCTCTACTGGAGGTTGAATTACTTGTATCTTTCGCTGCCTTTTTGCTGCATGCATATATCACGTAAACATAAATATATATACGTCACTAATCTTCCTTCAGTTGAATATCAAGACATTATCAAACAGTGCTCAATTCGCACAGAATTGAAATGAATAATTAGTTGAATATCTAGCATACCGTTTTCAGTTTGTTGGTAGCCTTCGCGAAGCTTGCGCTTTGACAATTCCAGCTTAGATCGAAGCAGTGCATCCTGATCAAGACATTTGAATTGTTATAACAAATATAATTGATAAGTTTTTAGACAATAATACATAAACAATTACTCAAGAGCTGATGAACTTAATTACATCTAGACGCATGTTTGGCGGTAATCTGGGAGGCTCAGGTCGTTGAGCAACAGCAATCACTGGCTGATCAGGTTTTTGCTCTTCCTGTTCCTGATTGCTAGGTTCAGGTGCAGTCACAGGACGATGTTCTCGGGGCGTTCTCTGTGGCTCCGATGGCTTTGATTGGTCATGGCGTAGTCTTCTAAGACGAATCTTGCCATTTTCTGAAACTGACATCTTCCAGGTTTCTCGACTCATCGTATCTGCTTTTTCCTCATCAACAGCGACGGGAGCCATCTCTGGTTTCTGTTCTTCGGAGGGTGTAAGTGGCGGTGATACAGTTCCAACGCTTTTGGTCGCGTTGACTCGGTCAGAGTCCTCCTTCCTCTCTTCGATCGTTTTGACCTCGATCGCTTTGACGGCGTTGACACAGCCGTGATTCTCTTTGTCCTCAATCGCTTTGACGGCGTTTCCGCGGCCCTCGTCGGCCTTCTCGACGCGGTGAGGCGCGGCGAATAGCATCCGTGCAATCTCATCCCGCCGGCTCTTGAACTCGTCCGGGTGATCGGAGGCAGCGACGCGTATGGCTTGCCGGATGACGTGGAAGATGTCTGAGTCGCCGGCCGCCCGGAAGAAGCCCCGCCAGTGGTCGAGCGAGGAGGTCGTCATGGAGAAGAAATCGGCGCCCCCTCTCTCACTCACTCTCAGCAATCCAATTTCTCCCGAATAAAGAGGTACGGTAGATTTATATAATAAAAAAAAACGCGCGCAAATGTTGTCCATTAATAAAAATAATAGATAATAATAAACACGTTAATTCAAAATTATTATCATTTTATTTTAAAAATTTATAAAAATTAAAAATATAAAAAAATATTTAAATTGTGTATAGAATATAAGAGAATTAAAACGCATAATTTTTATTTTTTAGTCATCTAATTAAAATCTTCTATTTTTTAAAGATATTTCTTTCATTCTTTTATAACTTTCGCTTAATTATTACTAATTGAATTTTTAAAAAAATCGGATGTAAAATAGATCCCAAAGAATATTATATTAAATCTGTACCATTTTTATATTTTGATATCAATAAATTTTTTTATCAAATATTATATAAGTTATATTTTTTAATTAATTTATATACTTCATGATAGTCTTTCAAACGGAACGGATAAAGATAAAATAAAATGAGTTTCGAAATGTCTTTTTAAATCTTCCTGAAAAATGTCCCGATTCTTCACAGAACATAAGAAACAATGAATAAGCATCTACTTTCTAAGAAACCTAAGAATTTTTAAAAAATCTTACGTGATTAATTTATTCTTTTTTTCTCTTATATATGGTCAATGTTTCCACTAGTTTCGAGTCTTATTGAGGGTCCATTAGAAATCAGAAAGTTTTGAAAAATAAAATAAAATATTTCTTTTGTTACCATAGGCGAGTGAAAAATAAAGATATTGTTATATTATTTAAATTAAGTTAAAATTAAGATAGAAAAGATTCATATTTAATGGATATACTTTGATTAAGATTAAATCTAAATATATTATTTTAGGATCCGTAACATTATTTTAGGATCAAATTTTATTTTTCCTATTTTATTACTATTTTATTTTGTCTTCTTCATCTAAATTGCTGCTATTGATTGTTATCTTTTGTTTTTTCTTCATCTGAGTTACTATCGAGTGCTATTAAAGTAGTATCAGAGCTTGTAATTTTCTAGCTCACTTTTTCTTAGTAGTAACATATGATAAACAATTTTAATATTATTTAGTCGGGTCCCAAATTAAATGGGAAACTTGATTATAATTATTGGCAGGTAATGATGTCTACACCTTTGAAAACTTAAAATCTTTGGAGCTCTATTGATCCAGGTCTTTCAGGAGCCGATGCAAACTCTCAACGTCGAGATCAACTCGCACTGGGACAAATTAATCAAGGAGTAGATTATTCAATTTTTGACATGATAGCAAATGCCAAGATGGCAACGGGGCGTGGGACATCTTAAAATTGTCATACAAAAGAGTTGATTGAGCACTAAAATCAAAGTTGTAGTTGCTGCGAAGGTTATACGATCAATGTGAGATGACATCTATAGAAATAGTTGAGTAATATTTTTACGTCTTACTGATCTTGTCAGTAAAATGAGATTATATGGAGATAAAATTGAAAATGACGTCATAGTTGAGAATGTAGGATCGGTTGCACGGAGAGGGAGGGGGGATCACGTGTATTTAAAATCGTCGCTTTTTCTAAATTTAAAAAACTTCGAGTGTATAATGGAAATTAAAGCGACGAAATAAAACACAGGACTGCAAGATTTATTTGGTTCGGAGCCTTCAGCAACTCCTACTCGAAGGCCCAGGTCTGTTGGACCTTTTCAACGGGCAATCCACTAATCTCTCTACCGATAAACTCCCTGTAGAATAGTCAAGTACAACAGCTAGCTAAGAAAGTGTAACACTATACACTTTTCTTTTCAATTACAATAGAGTAAGTACAATAAAATAAAAGTTAGCAACATTTAAAAGAATCTCGGTCGGGATCCAGTGTTAGTGTCGGTCTTTCGACAGTAGTCGAAAAAAATCTAAACTTTTCCTTAAATAATTTGTAAATACTCCACCTTGCGTCTATTTATCCCCACAACCTTCATAAAATTTCTAAAAAATTCTCCTACCTTTTTAGTAAGATTATTTTCAATTTTAATTCTTATTTATGGTGTGTGTGTGTGTATATATATATATATATAACTTTTTTTAAAACCATATTTTATATTCTCTCCCACTAACAAAATTTGATTTTCCAATTTCACTATTAAATCAAGCAAGTACTAACCTCCCATATATGGTATAAATATTGAGTGGAAATCAATACTACGCACCTCAAAGGCTGAAATACTTAACCCCCAATAAGTTGTTTGACAGGTTTAACCCTAGCTTCCCGACTCAGCTATTGGAGCTACTAGGTCGTACTCGTAACGAGTCAACAAATCGCTCCCATAGTCAACCTCGATCATGATTGCAGATCAAATGAGTTACCTACCATACTAACACTAAGCTAGTTAATACCTAGTTATCCAGTATAGGAACCGATCTACAAACCTACTAAATTAGAATCTATCCCATACCTCTCCGAATGGTAGAGACACAAACACAAGCTGCGACCTATATTTGGGTACCCTATCGCTCTTTCCTATGTGTGCCACGGAATATCGATCTATCGGCCCGCTATGCTTCCTCTCTGGTAACAGCATAAACCTGGTCCATCTCTGAAATTGATGGTGGCGTTGTCTGAATAGGCAGCGGCTGAATCATCTGAACTGCGGTAGGTTGCATAGGTTGAGGTGCTGGAAGTCCGACCGACTGCTGAGGTTGATAAACTGTAGGCTGATATGCTGGGTATGACTGAACTACACATAAATAAAAAAAATTAAAATAAAACATAACCACAATATCTACTTAATTAAATTTTACGTAACCACGCATTATTTTCTAACCTAATCATCATAATTAGGTTAAATTCTTAAACTCATATATGGTTAAGCAAACTCAATTCTGTTGATGCAGTCTGACCCTGATTATTGTTTTGGTGTTGACACCGATTTAAGTTTTGATTCAAGTTTGGTTGAATTCGGATTAAGTCCAGGTGGATTGGGAGATCGCACGCTGGCATGTGAAAAAATCCTAACTTGGAGGGTTAGGTGTGGAAAAGTCCTAGCTTGAAGGGCTAGGTGATGAAAATCCCGGTGAGTGAAGCCGGGTCCTGGCGAGTGAAGCCAGGTGATGGAAATCCCGGTGAGTGAAGCCGGGTCCTGGTGAGTGAAGCCAGTGATGGAAATCCTAGTGAGTGAAGCTAGGTTGAAATCCCGGTGAGTGAAGCCGGGTGACCGAAATCCTAGTGAGTGAAGCTAGGTTGAAATCCCGGTGAGTGAAGCCGGGTCCCGGTGAGTGAAGCCGGGTAATCGAAACCCTGGTGAGTGAAGCCAGGTCCTAGCTTGGAGGGCAAGGTTGAAGTCCCAGTGAGTGAAACTAGGCACGGAGTCTTGGTCCGGGGGGCTAAGAACGAGTCAGAGAAGGGCTGGGAGCTTGTTCTCGTGACTTAGAGGAGATTTGACCTTGCCTGAATCGGTCTGGTGATCGATCAGGGAAGTTGACACGATGCTCCTTCATGGATCGGTCTGGTGACCGGTCCAGCGATGACTGATTAGTCCGGTGACCGGTCAGGGAGCACACAGTGACCTTGTTGGGTTATTGCTTGGCTCCTGATCGGTCTGGTGACCGATCAGGAAGCATACAGTGGGTTTTGGGAACCTTACTGTTTGGCTCCTGATCGGTTTGGTGACCGATCAGTGATAGTATTCAGATCGTTCTGGTGAACGATCATTTGTCGCAAGGTTCTCACTATAACCGATCAGGATGACTCCTGATCGGTGAGGAAGCAGCCTGATCGGTCTGGTGACCAATCAAGGCACAGCCTGATTGGTCTGGGGACCGATCTGGAGTGTGCAGCAGACTGCTGGATTGGTCTGGGGACCAATCAGGAGTGTGCAGAAGACTGCTGGATCGGTCTGGTGACCGATCAGGGTCCTCTCTGATCGGTCTGGGGACCGATCAGGAGCAGAACTTTAATTCAAATACGCTGTCAGAAGTTTCTGATCGCGTCTGTTTTCACTGCCGATTCTCTGCTACTTGCTGATTTCATTTGATATCGATTTGCTAAGCTTCTGTTGAAGTGCATAGGTGACACAGGAGGATTCAAACACTCAAGGAGGGTCAATGGGAGTCTTTCCTTGAAACAAGTTTGTTTGTTTCTCCTTCTCAGGTTTCAACGGCAACTGAGGCATGGCTGGCGACTGACGGAGGCTCAGCTGGAGAGGGACTTTAGTGGACTGAGTGCTCAGGGAGGTCAGTGGGTTCAGGCTGTACTCAGGAGATGCTGATGGAGCCTGGCGATGAAGCAGAAGCTTAAGAGGAAGATGAGAAGCAGAGGAGGCAACAAGTAGAACGAACAGGAAAACAAGCAAGTGTGGCTATGTGTTTCGCTGTTGTTGTTGTGATCCTTGTGTAGCTTCTCTCTTGAGCTTTCTTGCTACTGTCTTGTGAGAGGTTCCTCCTTAGTCTCGTGAGCTTACCTTGTATCCTATCGAGACGCTTGTGGAGAGGTTTCTCCACCGAGAAGGAGGCGTTGTTTTATCCGGGTCACCAGGGCTTGATCTGCCGACGATCAAGGGATCGCCCATCTTACGGGCATGCCAAGGAGTAGGGGCATGTTATCCCCGAACCTTGTAAATCCTTTGTGTTAGCGTCGGTTTGTTTTCTTTCCTTGTCTATTTTCTTTCTGTGTTTTGTGTTTCCGCTACTAATCTGATCACAGGAGGAAGAAGAAATTCAAAGAGGTTGATTTGAGTGTCTGGCTATATTCACCCCCCTCTCTAGCCATCCAAGCGCCAACAAGTGGTATTAGAGCTTGGGGCTCTGTACAAGCGGCTTAACATCCAAGAGTTATCGACACGATGGCTGGATGAGAAGGAATGAGCACAAACTGACCTCCACTCTTTGACGGCACAGATTTTCAATATTGGAAATCGAAGATGGAGTTTTATTTGAAGACAAACATGAGCATATGGTTCTCGGTCAAAGAAGGTTTCATCCCTCCAAGAGATGTTGAAGGAAAAGATCTCGATTTCTCAAGTTGGTCGGCTGAGCAAATAAGAAAGAGTGAAGCAAATGCCAAAGCGGTGGTCACTTTGCAATGCGGGTTAAACCAAGGAGGAGTTGATCAAGGTGGGTCCTTTTACAAGTGCTAAAGATCTTTGGAACAAAATCATTGAGCTCCACGAAGGAACTCAAGACACCCGAATAGCCAAGAAGGACCTCCTTCACAGTCAACTCCAAAATCTGTCCATGGAAGAAAATGAAAAGATAAGTGAACTCCATAGAAGATTCAAAGAGATCCTCAATGGCCTCCACTCCATCAATGAAAAGGTAGAAAATCGGGATCTAGTAAGGTTAGTTCTAAAAGCTTTTCCAAGGAATACTTTGTGGTCATCCATGGTGGATGCCTACAAGGTTTCCAAGGATCTTTCCTTAGTTAAGTTAGAAGATCTATTTTGTGAAATGGAATTACATGAGATCTCTAACCAAGGCTCCGAAGAGAAAGGGGTTTCTTTTGTGGCAGGAAAGGAGGAGAAGCACACCCATCACTTTGCTTTCATGGCACTAGAGGAGTCAAAGGAGGAAAGTGATGATGAATCAAGTAGCTCCTCAACCGCACCTTCATCATCTTCGGATGATGAAGAGGTCATTTCTCCCGAGCTAGATAAGTGTTATAGAGCAATAGCTTGCTTGACAAACATGCTCAAAAGGTCTAAGAACAAGATTAAATCCTTGAAGTTAGAGGTAGAAGAATTGAAAACCTCTAAGGATGAGGTAGTTGATGATTTACATGATAAGTCACTTGAGAATGAAAATAAGGATTTAAAGAGCAAAATTGAAAATCTCAAGAATATTCTTGAGAAATTTTCAAGTGGCTCACAAACCTTAGACATGATACTAAACTCCCAAAGGGCGGTTTACAACAAGACCGGTATAGGTTATCGACATAAAGAACCAACCTTTGTATCCTTAATGTCTAGAACCCACATTAGATCATCAATTGATTCTAGGGTTCAAAAGGTTAGGAAGAAATTGACTAAGGCATGGGTGCCAAAGTCATTAATTGTAGATGGTTTAGGTCCCAAGATTTGGGTACCTAAAACTTCCATATTTCGAATTGTATAGCTTAGGTTGAGGGGGAGCATCTATCAACATGGGTGGTTAATATTTGGTGCTCCAAACTCATAGTCATTCCTAGTTAGGAATGTGCTTACCATTTCCTCCAATTCACATGATTGGTTATGGAAAATCAACTTAAATGCTTTGATCTCTATTGTTTTAGTTCTTATAACACTATGATCTCTTGGCTAGAGAGTTATGAAATTTCACTTGAGCAGTAAGGAAATTTTCATGCAATGAATGATAGTATATCCATGCTTCAAAATAAATCTATAAGTTTTGAAAAAGAAATTATATATATATTGCATGAATGGCTTAGGTTGACACATAACTTATTTTATCATGGATTGCTTAGGTTTGATCTCTATAGTTCACTGTAAATCTAGGAGTTAGCCACAATATCAAATTGATGTTTATCTTTGCAATATCTTAGACTTAAGTTTTTCTTAATATTTTGGAAGATGAACTCAGTTGAATATGCCATGATTCTCTTGTATGAATGTATTATGCCAACATGAAGAACACATAGTTTGTGATGATCACTATGTAAATCTCACAATACGTCATTAGACAAAGAACATGAGCTTAAAATTGTATGACTTAGTTGTTTATGTCTGATATGAATTGAATTATCAAAACTGATTGATACATACTTGATACTAATTTGATACAAGTGTGTTTTGAAAATTTGATCATATCTTTTGTATCATGAAATCTGATCATGCCTTGATATAAACTTGTTTTTGAAACTCAAGTTCATGCTTAGATCATACTAGAAACATTCTGATATAAACCTGATAGACAAGTTTAGGGATTATGGACTTAATACATATCTTAAACAAATTTGAACATGCTTGTTTTTAATTATATTTAAACAACTTTTCCCATGATATTTTTCTTTGTGGGAAAATACTTTTGGTTAAGAGAAATCCTTTAGGATCAATGGGATTGAATCTGAGTGAATTAGGATTTAGGAGTGGTTGAGAGTTGAACCAAACCTGGGTTAAGATCTCTGAAATCTCATTTCTGAAATCTGGAACTGAGAAAACCTTCTGTATCAGAGCTGATCGGTCCACCGACCGATCAGGACTCACCTTGATCAGTCTGGTGACCGATCAGGGATCACTCTGATCGGTCTGGTGACCGATCATATCAATGCAGATCAGAGGTATCAGATTACTCCTCAGTCCGATCTCCTCTCGTACAATTGTATCAGTTTAATGATCATACTACAAATAAATCTGATACAAACCAAGTACAATTGGAACATCCTAATCATACTTGGAGCAAATTTTATACGGATTCGATACAAGCCCGTGTTGAAATTTTTGAAATTCATATGAACGTGTTGTTTGAATCATGTCTTTTGATCTCTTGCTCCTTGATGAGGGATAATTTTCAGTTAAGAAATCCAAGTCATGACTCTTGTTCTTAATGTCGTGTTTCAGAAATGTTTCTGAAATGATGAATATCAATAGAGTCTACATCCCTGTTGTGGAATGCCAATTGTTAATGCAGACTGATCAGGAACGTATCAGAGTTTCAGAAACTTTTCTGAAATTTGATCGCTCCCCAGACTAACAAGAAATATTTCTGTATCAAATAATCAACGAACCTGATTGGTCACGGAGACCAATCAGGATTATGTGTCCGATATAGCTGCATTCCTTACTTGTCCTATGAAACATATACATGTTTGACCATGATATAATTCCATATATGTTTTCATGTGAAATTCAAAATTTACCTTTGATTATTTTGGGTTTGGGGAGAGACCCATGTTTGAGGGGGAGGTATGTTTAAACATAATAACCATACCCTTTTCGATGTTTGATAAAGGAGGAGAGAATGGTTGATTAAGTTTAGGGTTATTGTAGGGGGGGATTCTGATTCCCTTACGATAATTAAACTGTCTTCAATTGATCATTAACGTCTAAACTTAAATCGGGTTGTCAAACAACAAAAAGGGAGAGATTGTTGATGCAGGCTGACCTTGATTGTTGTTATGGTGTTGACACCGATTTAAGTTTTGATTCAAGTTTGGTTGAATTCGGATTAAGTCAAGGTGGATCGGGAGATCACACGCTGGCATGTGAAAAGTCCTAACTTGGAGGGTTAGGTGTGGAAAAGTCCTAGCTTGAAGGGCTAGGTGATGGAAATCCCGGTGAGTGAAGCCGGGTCCTGGTGAGTGAAGCCGGGTCCTGGTGAGTGAAGCCAGGTGATGGAAACCCTAGTGAGTGAAGCTAGGTTGAAATCCCGGTGAGTGAAGCCAGGTCCCAGTGAGTGAAGCCGGGTGACCGAAATCCTAGTGAGTGAAGCTAGGTTGAAATTCTGGTGAGTGAATCCGGGTCCTGGTGAGTGAAGCCGAGTGATCGAAACCCTGGTGAGTGAAGCCGGGTGATCGAAACCTTGGTGAGTGAAGCCATGTCCTAGCTTGGAGGGCTAGGATGAAGTCCCAGTGAATGAAACTAGGTACGGAGTCTTGGTCTGGAGGGCTATGAATGAGTCAGAGAAGGGTTGGGAGCTTGTTCTCGTGACTTAGAGGAGATTTGACCTTGCCTGGATCGGTCTGGTGACCGATTAGGGATGTTGACACGGTGCTCCTTCATAGATCGGTCTGGTGACCGATCCAGTGATGACTGATCGGTCTGGTGACCGATCAGGGAGCACACAGTGACCTTGTTAGGTTACTGCTTGGCTCCTGATCGGTCTGGTGACCGATCAGGGAGCATATAGTGGGTTTTGGGAACCTTACTGCTTGGCTCATGATCGGTTTGGTGACCGATCAGATATACTATTCAGATCGTTCTGGTGAACGATCATTTGTCGCAAGGTTCTCACTATAACCGATCAGGATGACTCCTGATCGGTGAGGAAGCAGCCTGATCGGTCTGGTGACCAATCAAGGCACAGCCTGATTGGTCTGGGGACCGATCTGGAGTGTGCAGCAGACTGCTGGATTGGTCTGGGGACCAATCAGGAGTGTGCAGAAGACTGCTGGATCTGTCTGGTGACCGATCAGGGTCCTCTCTGATCGGTCTGGGGACCGATCAGGAGCAGAACTTTAATTCAAATACGCTGTCAGAAGTTTCTGATCGCGTCTGTTTTCACTGTTGGTGCAGGAAGCACCATATCGAACCTTGTTTTGATATTGGCAAAGGATTCAAAGTTAAGTTTGTTTGTGATCTAACAATGTTATTCAAGTGTGCAGAGACAAAGTCCTAGCGAAGGAATGCTAGGCACCTGACGAAGGACTGCCAGGATACAAAGCCCTAGCGAAGGACTGCTAAGCACCTGGCGAAGGACTGCCAGTATCCAAGCCCTAGCGAAGGACTGCTAGGCAACTGGCGAAGGACTGCCAGTATCCAAGCCCTAGCGAAGGACTGCTAGGCAACTGGCGAAGGACTGCCAGTATCCAAGACCTAGCGAAGGACTGCTAGGCACCAGGCGAAGGACAGCCTGGGACTAAAGCCCTAGCGAAGGAATGCTAGGCACCGAGCGAAGGGCAGCTCGGCATCCAAGACCTGACAAAGGACCGTCAGGCAAAAGTCCAACCAGAGGAACGGTTGACATCAGGTAAACTCTCCCGAGAGGAGTAGGTGAGGACGCGTTCCCCGTCGAGGGAACAGTAGGCGTTGGTTCGACCTAGGGCTCCATTTTGGAGACCAAAGTCAGGACCAAGATAGCTAAGGCTGTATAAACTAATAATTAATTATTTTATTGTGTTTTGGACTAACCCTGGATGCAGGACCGAAGGAACGTGTGTCTGCAACTCAGAGAGCCTCAAAGGAGTGAGGCAGCAGCTGAGCAGGGCGCCCTGAGTGTCCAGGGCGCCCCCAAGGTGAACCAGAACCAAGTGAAGCAAAAAAGGCTTCGACTGCTTACTGGGCAGGGCGCCCTCAGCAGCCAGGGCGCCCTCAGCAGCCAGGGCGCCCCGCACCCAAGACTGCGAAGCTTCACCCTCATCCACAGCCGAGATTTCTGTGCGGAAGAAGTCAGCCAGGGCGCCCTCTGCGACCAGGGCGCCCCCAGAGTCAAAGTTATCCCTATTCGGATGGGATAACGTTTGACCGAGCTAAATCCGGATCGGCTGGTGGCAGGGGGCCCCCGACGTCCAGGGCGCCCCGAGGTGCTATAAATAGCACCCAACGCCCAAGCCTTCATGAAGCACTTCAACACAATGCTTCTAAGCTCTTCTGCTCTCGCGCCTCACCCCGGAATTCTTCCAACTCGAGCCGACGACGTCCTACTGCTCCGAAAAAGTCGATCTTCCTCGGACGTCGGTAAAAAGAGCTATTTAAGTTTACTGCACTTACTTTTGTAATCAATTTTGTAAACTTGTTTGTGCCGTATATAGAATTGCCCAAAGTAAACGGTCAACGATCGTGGGCCTTGGAGTAGGAGTCGACACAGGCTCCGAACCAAGTAAAATCGACTGTGTCTCTGTGTTTCTAATTTCCGCTGCGTACTTGCTCTAAGCTTTCCGAAAGAAAAACGATTTCCGATATTCACCCCCCTCTATCGATTCTCTCGATCCAACATTCACTGCCGATTCTCTGCTACTTGCTGATTTCATTTGATATCGATTTGCTAAGCTTCTGTTGAAGTGCGTAGGTGACACAGGAGGATTCAAACACTCAAGGAGGGTTAATGGGAGGCTTTCCTTGGAGCAGGTTTGTTTGTTTCTCCTTCTCAGGTTTCAACGGCAACTGAGGCATGGCTGGCGACTGACGGAGGCTCAGCTAGAGAGGGACTTCAATGGATTGAGTGCTCAGGGAGGTCAATGGGTTCAGGTTGTGCTCAGGGGATGCTGATGGAGCCTGGCGATGAAGCAGGAGCTTAAGAGGAAGATGAGAAGCAAAGGAGGCAACAAGTAGAACGAACAGGAAAATAAGCAAGTGTGGCTGTGGGTTTCGCTATTGTTGTTGTGCTCCTTGTGTAGCTTCTCTCTTGAGCTTTCTTGCTACTGTCTTGTGAGAGGTTCCTCCTTAGTCTCGTGAGCTTACCTTGTATCCTATTGAGACGCTTGTGGAGAGGTTTCTCCACCGAGAAGGAGGCGTTGTTTTATCCGGGTCACCGAGGCTTGATCTGCCGACGATCAAGGGATCGCCCACCTTACGGGCACGCCAAGGAGTAGAGGCAACTTATTCCCGAACCTTATAAATTCTTTGTGTTAGCATCGGTTTGTTTTCTTTCCTTGTTTGTTTTCTTTCTGTGTTTTGTGTTTCCGCTGCTAATCTGATCACAGGAGGAAGAAGAGATTCAAAGAGGCTGATTTGAGTGTCTGGCTATATTCACCCCTCTCTCTAGCCATCCAAGCGCCAACAAATTCTTCCAAGAATCAAGTTCACATCAACACATGTTCACCACAGCAAACCTGGTGAAACCTTCCCGAAACAACAAACTACTTCCTTATCACAGATCTGTCACATAGGAAATTTATGGCCAGAATTTCAATCCGCACCAATCACTATAGGTCTTCGCCAAAATAGCAAAGTGAAACTACCGAACAAGATCAAACTATTTAAAACAGGGTTCTATACCAAAGCAACATCAAGGATCATATCCTATACAAGTCCATTTCATATGGTATCGATGTTAAACACAACTACAACTCATAAATGATTCATGAAAATCTACCCAAAAGCAAAAGTCAAAACTATTTAGAATCACCATACCAGATAAGCATTTCATAACGGAACCATCCCCAATCAACTTGCGGCAAGAAACTATATCACCAAACACAAACCGATCCCTACAACCAAATCAACCACATCCAAATATGAAACCTATAGATCTACCACACTTCATCAATTCATCCTAAATCCATTCATTATGTTCGCAAAGCGAAACATATATCATCAACTCTCTACTCACTGAGGTTCTCAATATAAATCCTATACTAAATATTACTAACATAAAGATTTTTATCTGACAATCAAATACCATTAATCAAACTTATCAAAATCACACGTAGGACGCTCAACCATAAGATCATTGACTCCAAATATATATCAAATCACTAATAGCCAATCATCGCGTCTATCACTATCGCCCATAAATCACTAGTCAAAGACAATTTCTAACTAACAACCCATAATGTCATAAATCCACCAATAATCCACCAATAAATTACATATCATAAAGACGAAGTTTCATGATATCCATCATCACCATATGTCAAATATCTAGGTGAAGTCACTTATCAAAGATATACACCAAAATCTAACGAGATGACTATCTGTAATTACCCTCCACATGCAATGCTAATAAATCCAAATAAAACCACCAAATGAATCCACTAATAAATCGTTAGAAGACAATAT
>JAGFNQ010007123.1:185169-243474 GCA_024364735.1 Boesenbergia rotunda | reverse complement strand
GTAGAATAGATTTAAGATAAAAATAACATACTTAGATAATAAAATAACCATACATTTAAGGTAAATTAATCTATAAGTATTAAGTAAGAAGTACCCACGTTTGTTGTAGAACGTATCCAAGTAAACTTCACAATCAACCGAACGAGTCTGAATTAAAGTTCTTTTCTTGATATTTTCATATGACATCTTCCAATTGACTCCACGAATGTCATATGGTTTATCAACATCAACACCAGCAATCCGAGCTACCTCCTCGAAGCATTCAGCCTCATTTTCAGATGCAACTTCTAAAACTATGATAGGAGGAGGAGGGCCAATGACCAATTCACTGTCAATGTCCAACTCAGCTTCCTTAGCAAACCCTCTGCCGCTATCAACTCAGCAGCAGCAGCCAATACTTCTCGAGATGGCATTTCAGGTCCAATCAATCCAATTGGTAGCACTCGGCTTTTCCGGTGATGGCTCACGGCAATGACCGATCGCGAGTGAAGGTAGTGGCAACTGAGGATATTCGAGAGAGTCATCCAGTAGGTGATACCTCCGGTGTCTTGCTCGTGGGCGGAACAAATGTTGAGCAGCGGTGGCCGAAGAGGGAGCAAAGGAAAGTGAGCCTGGATTGTGGTTAACGCCACTAGGCTAACGACAAAACAACCAGTCAACCATGGTCGCGTGGGCGGAGGACTGCACCGACGGGTCAAGCAGCGGTGGTGGTCATGCAACGATAGTGAAGAAAATCGGGATATGAGGAATGGTTGGCCGGCTCCGAGTAACCGCGATGCTGGCCACTGCTGCAGCTGGCGTCGATGGCTGCGTGACTACACCGGTGAAGGGCGGCATTGGGCGGATGGGGGTGTCGACAATCGATGGTGGCGCACGGGGAGAGGGTGAGCGGCGATAAAGAGTAAGGTTAGGATGGAGGATCTGGTGATTGCGATTCCCAATCGGAAGAAGATGGGTTGCGAAGATGAGAGGAGAAGAGACGGAGTCGACGATGGGTTAGGTATTGCGCACGGGGGGAGAGAGAGAGAGAGGTATATATATATATATATATATATATATATATATATATATATATATATATTATATATATATATATATATATATATATATATATATATATATATATATATATAAATTTTTTCTTAAATAATTTGTAAATATTCCACCTCGCGTCTAATTATCCACTCAACCTTCCTAAAATTTTCAAAAAATTCTCCTACCTTTTCAGTAAGGTTATTTCCAATTTTTACTCTTATATATATTTTTTAAAAACCTTATTTTACATGAAAGCTCACAAATAGAATAGAAAATTTAGTATAAGTTGTTGTTTTATCTTCCTAACTCTAGAAGCTATTCATAGTCCGAAAACAGATGTTATCGTTGTGCTGATGTAGATATGGGGTGTCTCAGTTGGATAAGATTTTATCCATGGCGCAAACGGTCGCTCAACGATATGGAAGATAATTTCCTCCGAATCCAATAGAGATCCGATATCCGACCGAAATGTAAGAGGGTATGGAGAGACTATCGATACCCGATATCCAACTCGAATACCCGATTAAATTATATATATATATATATATATATATATATATGATTTTTTTTCTCAAAATCCACTAATAATTTGTGTTAATGTTAGGAATATGTTATATAGATATTTATCTATTTTAAAAATTATAGATATATATTTTTTAAATATGATTTAATTATAATATACTTTTATTGAATGATATAGTTGAATTAAAAGAAGAAAAATTATTAGTATACAAGATATCTGATTATTTATTGGGTATGAGTATTTGGAAGGATATCCGATACCCGATCGGTATGGGCACGGAGGATATAGAATCTGACCCGACCCCGACCCATTGCCATCTAAGTTTTAATTTTAGGTGCTTCAGTTCCAACCTGAGACACCTCAGTTCCGAATCTGAGACGTCTCGGGTATCATCTGAGGTGCTTTATTTTAGCTTTTGGGCAAAACTCAATCTTTTCAACTGAGGTGCCTTAGTTGACCTTGTGGTCAAAGTCAACATTCATGTTGACTTTTCTCCGTCTTCATCTTCTTGGGTGATTTGTGGCCAACCAGAGTTAGGCTCACCCGAATTCGACTCCCGCCTTCATCTCGAACGAGCTTCCTCCCTGGCTTCTGGTCCCTCAGACATCTCGCACGCCCTTGTCGTCCACTGGTATACTCTTCCGCAACTTCTACGTTCTTTGGATGCACCGAGCCCGTTGACTCATTTTCTCATGTCATCCTTCTTGTCTATTGCACTTTCTGCTCGACTTCTTTTGTTCCTAAGTTCCTGCACACTTAGACACAAGGATTTCAAGTACACAAGACCTAACTTGACTTAATTGATCATATTAAAACTCACCTGAGATACTTAAAAAAGTTGGGAGTGGTCGCATACAGTCGGAGCCACAGGTTCTCTTTTATACTCCATTTTTATTTTTTTAATACTAATAATTTTTTATCTAATATTAATATTATCATGTTTTAATATAATAAAATATGTATATCACACAAGTTATACATTTTCATTAATATTATATGATCAATGATAACCTTTCAAACGGAATGAATGGAGAAAAATTAATTTTTAAAATATTTTTTTATATCTTCCTCCATATCTCACGGTGGCATGAGAAACAAAGATGAATAAGCATCTATTTTTGGAAGAATTTGAAGATTTTCTTAAGAATCAGACAGGATCCATTGTTATTTTTTTTTCTCTTATAGATGATAAGTCTTTTCGGCAATTTACCAAAAGGCGCATCCAAAAATAGGTATTTACCAAAAGGCGTCCCATGGTTTCAATGTTACCAAAGGGCGCACATATTTTAGTAAACTTCCTCTTATACCCCTACTGTCAATCAAGTACTGCATGCAATTCTCTTTCCCTTTCTCTTTCTCTTTGTCAGTAACGAATTTCGAGATGGACGTACGTACCTTTCTCAAAAAGATGTTCCTTTATATTTTGATAATAATATTATGGAACCTTTCTCAAAACAAAAAAATATTAAAATTAATTAAAATATTTTTATTAAATAAAAACTAAAAGAACATTTCAGCCGCCCACGTTGGGCCTGAAATGATTCCATTTCAGGCCCAACGTGGGCCTGAAATGTTTCCATTTCAGGCCCAACGTGCCCAATATTAAGGGGCTTTTCTCGATTCTTTGTTATTACATTTTAACACCTCGGAGAAGTCCAAATAAATAATGGATAGCAAATTTGAACTCCTTGTAACCTCAGAAATCCACAGGAACTGAAATTTTTACAATCGGAGCTCTCTAGGTCAATCAGTGGCCTTTTGGAGTCATTGGGGCCTGAAATGGAAACATTTCAGGCCCAACGTGGGCCTGAAATGGAAACATTTCAGGCCCAACGTGGGCCTGAAATCTTTCCATTTCAGGCCCCAATGACTCCAAAAGGCCACTGATTGACATAGAGAGCTCCGATTGTAAAAATTTCAGTTCCTGTGGATTTCTGAGGTTACAAGGAGTTTAAATTTGCTATCCATTGTTTATTTGGACTTCTCCGAGGTATTAAAATGCAATAATGAAGAACCGAGAAAACATCACGTTGGGCCTGAAATGGGCACGTTGGGCCTGAAATGGAAACATTTCAGGCCCACATTGGGCCTGAAATGGAACCATTTCAGGCCCACGTTGGGCCTGAAATGGAACCATTTCAGGCCCACGTTGGGCCTGAAATGATTCCATTTCAGTCCCAATGACCCTAAAAGGCCTAATGTGTCAAAATTCACTATTTGACCTAGAGAGCTCCGATTGTAAAAATTTCAGTTCCTGTGGATTTCTGAGGTTACAAGGAGTTCAAATTTGCTATCCATTATTCATTTGGACTTCTACGAGGTATTAAAATGTAATAATGAAGAACCGAGAAGAAATCACACATTAGGCCTTTTAGGGTCATTGGGCCTGAAATGGTTGGACACCTATTGCATTGGTGATATCTAATATATAGATGTTTGGACACCTAAAATATCATCTCCTACCTCTGACCTCTCTATTCATATGAAATTTTCAGAAATCCAGATATGGGAGGTCCATCAGAGAGTTTTGACCAAAACTCACTGATATTTCTAAACTACTCCTATTTGATTGGTGATATCTAATATATAGATGGTTGGACACCTAAAACATCATCTCCTACCTCTAACCTCTCTATTCATATGGAATTTTCAGAAATCCAGATATGGGAGGTCCATCAGTGGGTTTTGGTCAAAACTCACTGATATTTCTAAACTACTCCTATTTCATTGATGATATCTAATATATAGATGTTTGGACACCTAAAACATCATCTCCTACCTCTAACCTCTCTATTCATATGGAATTTTCAGAAATCCAGATATGGGAGTGGGTTTTGGTCAAAACTCACTGATATTTCTAAACTACTCCTATTTGATTGGTGATATCAGTGGGACACCTATCAAAACTCACTGAATTTTCTAAACTACTCCTATTTCATTGATGATATCTAATATATAGATGTTTGGACACCTAAAACATCATCTCCTACCTCTAACCTCTCTATTCATATGGAATTTTCAGAAATCCAGATATGGGAGGTCCATCAGTGGGTTTTGGTCAAAACTCACTGATATTTCTAAACTACTCCTATTTGATTGGTGATATCTAATATATAGATGTTTGGACACCTAAAACATCATCTCCTACCTCTAACCTCTCTATTCATATGGAATTTTCAGAAATCCAGATATGGGAGATCCATCAGTGAGTTTTGACCAAAACCCACTGATATTCCTAAACTACTCCTATTTGATTGGTGATATCTAATATATAGATGGTTGGACACCTAAAACATCATCTCCTACCTCTAACCTCTCTATTCATATGGAATTTTCAGAAATCCAGATATGGGAGGTCCATCAGTGGGTTTTGGTCAAAACTCACTGATATTTCTAAACTACTCCTATTTGATTGGTGATATCTAATATATAGATGGTTGGACACCTAAAACATCATCTCCTACCTCTAACCTCTCTATTCATATGGAATTTTCAGAAATCCAGATATGGGAGGTCCATCAGTGAGTTTTGACCAAAACCCACTGATATTTCTAAACTACTCCTATTTGATTGGTGATATCTAATATATAGATGTTTGGACACCTAAAACATCATCTCCTACCTCTAACCTCTCTATTCATATGGAATTTTCAGAAATCCAGATATGGGAGGTCCATCAGTGGGTTTTGGTCAAAACTCACTGATATTTCTAAACTACTCCTATTTGATTGGTGATATCTAATATATAGATGTTTGGACACCTAAAACATCATCTCCTACCTCTAACCTCTCTATTCATATGGAATTTTCAGAAATCCAGATATGGGAGGTCCATCAGTGGGTTTTGGTCAAAACTCACTGATATTTCTAAACTACTCCTATTTGATTGGTGATATCTAATATATAGATGTTTGGACACCTAAAACATCATCTCCTACCTCTAACCTCTCTATTCATATGTAATTTTCAGAAATCCAGATATGGGAGATCCATCAGTGAGTTTTGACTAAAACCCACTGATATTTCTGAAAACCCACTGAGTTTTGACCAAAACCCACTGATGGACCTCCCATATCTGGATTTCTGAAAATTCCATTTGAATAGAGAGGTTAGAGGTAGGAGATGATGTTTTAGGTGTCCAAACATCTATATATTAGATATCATCAATGAAATAGGAGTAGTTTAGAAATATCAGTGAGTTTTGACCAAAACCCACTGATGGACCTCCCATATCTGGATTTCTGAAAATTCCATATGAATAGAGAGGTTAGAGGTAGGAGATGATGTTTTAGGTGTCCAAACATCTATATATTAGATATCACCAATCAAATAGGAGTAGTTTAGAAATATCAGTGGGTTTTGGTCAAAACTCACTGATGGACCTCCCATATCTGGATTTCTGAAAATTCCATATGAATAGAGAGGTTAGAGGTAGGAGATGATGTTTTAGGTGTCCAACCATCTATATATTAGATATCACCAATCAAATAGGAGTAGTTTAGAAATATCAGTGAGTTTTGACCAAAACCCACTGATGACCTCCCATATCTGGATTTCTGAAAATTCCATATGAATAGAGAGGTTAGAGGTAGGAGATGATGTTTTAGGTGTCCAACCATCTATATATTAGATATCACCAATCAAATAGGAGTAGTTTAGAAATATCAGTGAGTTTTGACCAAAACCCACTGATGGACCTCCCATATCTGGATTTCTGAAAATTCCATATGAATAGAGAGGTTAGAGGTAGGAGATGATGTTTTAGGTGTCCAACCATCTATATATTAGATATCACCAATCAAATAGGAGTAGTTTAGAAATATCAGTGAGTTTTGACCAAAACCCACTGATGGATCCTCCCATATCTGGATTTCTGAAATTCCATATGAATAGAGAGGTTAGAGGTAGGAGATGATGTTTTAGGTGTCCAAACATCTATATATTAGATATCACAATCAAATAGGAGTAGTTTAGAAATATCAGTGAGTTTTGACCAAAACCCACTGATGGACCTCCCATATCTGGATTTCTGAAAATTCCATATGAATAGAGAGGTTAGAGGTAGGAGATGATGTTTTAGGTGTCCAAACATCTATATATTAGATATCATCAATGAAATAGGAGTAGTTTAGAAATATCAGTGAGTTTTGACCAAAACCCACTGATGGACCTCCCATATCTGGATTTCTGAAAATTCCATATGAATAGAGAGGTTAGAGGTAGGATGTATGAGATGATAGTAGGTGTCCAAACATCTATATATTAGATATCATCAATGAAATAGGAGTAGTTTAGAAATATCAGTGAGTTTTGACCAAAACCCACTGATGGACCTCCCATATCTGGATTTCTGAAAATTCCATATGAATAGGGAGGTTAGAGGTAGGAGATGATGTTTTAGGTGTCCAACCATCTATATATTAGATATCACCAATCAAATAGGAGTAGTTTAGAAATATCAGTGAGTTTTGGTCAAAACTCTCTGATGGACCTCCCATATCTGGATTTCTGAAATTTTCATATGAATAGAAAGGTCAGAGGTAGGAGATGATATTTTAGGTGTCGAAACATCTATATATTAGATATCACCAATGCAGTAGGTGTCCAACCATTTCAGGCCCAATGACCCTAAAAGGCCTAATGTGTGATTTCTTCTCGGTTCTTTATTATTACATTTTAATACCTCGTAGAAGTCCAAATGAATAATGGATAGCAAATTTGAACTCCTTGTAACCTCAGAAATCCACAGGAACTGAAATTTTTACAATCGGAGCTCTCTAGGTCAAATAGTGAATTTTGACACATTAGGCCTTTTAGGGTCATTGGGACTGAAATGGAACCATTTCAGGCCCACGTTGGGCCTGAAATGATTCCATTTCAGGCCCAACGTGGGCCTGAAATGGTTCCATTTCAGGCCAACGTGGGCCTGAAATGTTTCCATTTCAGGCCCAACGTGCCCATTTCAGCCCAACGTGATGTTTTCTCAGTTCTTCATTATTACATTTTAATACCTCGGAGAAGTCCAAATAAACAGTGGATAGCAAATTTGAACTCCTTGTAACCTCAGAAATCCACAGGAACTGAAATTTTTACAATCGGAGCTCTCTAGGTCAATCAGTGGCCTTTTGGAGTCATTGGGGCCTGAAATGGAAACATTTCAGGCCCAACGTGGGCCTGAAATCTTTCCATTTCAGGCCCCAATGACTCCAAAAGGCCACTGATTGACCTAGAGAGCTCCGATTGTAAAAATTTCAGTTCCTGTCGATTTCTGAGGTTTCAAGGAGTTCAAATTTGCTATCCATTATTTATTTGGACTTCTCCGAGGTGTTAAAATGTAATAACAAAGAATCGAGAAAAGACCCTTAATATTGGGCACGTTGGGCCTGAAATGGAAACATTTCAGGCCCACGTTGGGCCTGAAATTGAATCATTTCAGGCCCAACGTGGGCGGCTGAAATGTTCTTTTAGTTTTTATTTAATAAAAATATTTTAATTAATTTTAATATTTTTTTGTTTTGAGAAAGGTTCCATAATATTATTATCAAAATATAAAGGAACATCTTTTTGAGAAAGGTACGTACGTCCATCTCGAAATTCGTTACTGACAAAGAGAAAGAGAAAGGGAAAGAGAATTGCATGCAGTACTTGATTGACAGTAGGGGTATAAGAGGAAGTTTACTAAAATATGTGCGCCCTTTGGTAACATTGAAACCATGGGACGCCTTTTGATAAATACCCATTTTTGAGTGCGCCTTTTGGTAAATTGCCGTAAGTCTTTCGTCTTTGAATTCGAATCTTATCCAATGATGTAATAGAAATAATTTTTTTAAAAAAAAATAAAATATTTGTTATGTCCTTTCTAGATGAGTCAAAATAAAGGTACGATATATAGACATATTCAAAATAATTACTTATTTTCAAAATATCATCTCAATTCATACTATTTCACTCGTAAATTAGTTTATTTATTTCATGTATTCGCCCATGAACAAAAAAAAATACACCGTAATGACTTTAAATAAGAAATGACTATGACTAAGAAGAGAGATCCGGGGAATCCAATTGAAAAATGGAACATAACATAGCATGAAAAATGACATGAATATCCAAGTGACAATACACAAAAAAAAAATATTACATCATTCACATTAAATTTTATACGGTAAATTTACCTTCTCTATCATGAATGAAACAACGATCAAATATAATTCACTATAAAAAATCTTACCATTAACGACGGAATTTACCGATGTAATTCGATCGGTATTGAGCCTTACCGACGAAACTACGACGGAAAAAAATATCGGAATATTAATTGTCAGGAAAATATTTCCAACAGAAATATCAGTTTGACGGTATTTTTTATTTACCGACTGAAACGGCAGTTCTGTCGGTAATTACCGACCATCTGGCCAAAACATGCGCCATTTCAAGGCGGGATTCCTAAATTTTTCGACGGAAAATATTTCCGTCGGTAATTACTGACGAAATTATAATTTCATCGGTAATTTTCTTAATCCACGTGTCCATGCATCCAATTGTCAATGGAAAATGGAACGACATACCTAAATTTACCGTTGGAATTATAATTCCGTCAGTAAATACCGACGGAATTAAATACTGATAGAATAAATTTTTCGTCGGTAATTCCGTCAATAATATCATTATTTCTTGTAGTGATTTGAGACATGAATATTAAGGATAAATTAGACTTAAAAATAAAATTAAATTTATCATTCATTTTAAAATTGAAAATCCCGATCGAAATCATGCAACGCATGAGCGGAGCCACCCATGGGCTAGGGTGGGCTCCAGCCCCACTTACTTTTCAAAGCCTATGTAATAATTTTTTATTTTATTAATTTTTGAACCTATCAAAAATAAATTAAGTATTTAGAAAAAAATAATAAAATCTAAAATGAAAAATAAATAAAATAGAGATTATTAAATTAGTAACATAAAATGAGGATGTTGAATTTAAATTAAATGGGATGTGAATTAAATTTAATGGTTAGATAAGAAGATAAATAGTATGTTATTCAAATTAGAATTGATTTGATCGAGTTATGAGTTATGACCCAATTAAATGATAAATTAAATTAATTTGATTCATTTAAAATAATTAAGATATTTATAAAAAACCTTCTCTTCCTTGTTTATTTTTTCCTCCACGTGCATACTAGCAACCTCCATTATATATCGCCCTCCTTCATGCACCAACAACCTCACCTGACAACTCTCGTAATGCTTAGATCAAGAAGAATTATAATTTTACTTATTTTTGAATCTTGTTGTATTTTAGTTCAAAAAGATTATTATAGGTACAACAATCAATTTAACATACGAGATAAATAATTTTTTTTATTGATGATGAAAAATAATTAGGTAATTTGAATTAATTATGATTAGTTGTATATGTTTGATTTATGATCGTCTCAAGTGAAAATTTTATCTATTTGATTTACTTTAATTTTCGTCTCATATATTGCGCTAATATTATTTATTGATTAATTTATTGTTGTAGATTTTAAAATTGTACGACTTTGTAATAAATTATGACAACTTTAAAATTATTTTAAATATTTACAAATAAGTTGTGATTATTTGAGTTGTCATAATATATATTGGACAATAATATTTATAAAATTTAAGTTTGAATTTTATTAAAATTTTTATTATTTTAAATTTTGAATGATAATGAGCCCCAGATAGTTATGAATATTGGTTATGCCTCTCATGCGACGACGAATACAAAAACAAAATTATATAAATATTATAATTACGTTTTATTATTATTAATATTCATATCAATTTGTTGAAGCAGATTTTTTTTTTGGTTGTCACTTTAAATGTAAACAACGACCAGACCACGTTCCCGTGTTTAACACGAGTCTTAAAACGAATAAATGTTAATCATGCATGAAATATACAAAGGCAACTGAACGAGTTAATGATTTTTTTTTTTTGGTCGATCATTTTTTAGTATGAATATGCATATCTATCATCTCTATGTACCTTTAGTATTCGGGCGTGAATCCTGGGACGTTGGACTTCTAGACCATCTGCTACGATCACTTCTCGATTTACCCTGGCGACTAGTGGGAAACTTCTATGAGGCCGGACCGGTCACCCGAGATTGAAAAAAAATCTCGTTAATTATTTTTATTACCTTTAGTATTCTCAATAATTCTCACTTTGACGGTAATATAGATTCGACTAAGTAATAAGAACAAAAAAAAAATTAAAATCTAAGAAAAAACAGTTGAAAATTGAGCTATCAAGAGTTGAGTCTCCACGTTTACCAGTCGACTCTCCACGACTGGCACACTGCATGTGCCAAGTTCTGGACACATCATTCGACCGGTGTTGAACAACAATCGATTAGTCTACAATAGTCGAGTCTTGAAATCAAATCAGATAAGCTTCTGTTCGTGATATTAGTCAACTGGTTTTTATGACAGTCAACTGATCATAACAGTCGAGTACCCCAGTCGAGTTTCAACTCGCTTCTGTGCCAACATCAGGTCTTTATGACAGTCGACTGATGATAACAATTGAGTGTCCCGGTTTAGTTTCAACTCGTTTTTGTGCGCAATATCAGTCGTTTGTCTGTATGGCAATCGAGTAATTATAACAATCTAATGCCCCAATCGAGTTTCAACTCGCTTTTGTGTGTGAATTTGGACACATCAGTCTACTGGACTTGATAGTAGTCGATTGATGTAATTAGTCGAATGCTCCAAATCCTCCAATCGAGTGAGATACCCTTCTGTTCGCGAATTCGAGCACATCAGTAGATTGATCCTGACAGTAATTGACTAATGCAATCAATCGAATACTTCAACCGAGTGTGATTAGCTTTTGTGCTTGAAGTTCTTGAACATTAGTTCACTATTGCCATGAGATTCCTTTTCTGATGCTCACATAGTTCGCTAATGGTGGTGGGAAACCTCTTATTTTGCAGCCATTCTTCATGTTCTTTGCGACATTAGGCGTAAAATAGGAAATATAGGTGAACCCCTAGTGTATTTATTGCTATATTCGATGGACACACATCGATTCTCTCATCCGTATGGAATCAAATGCAATAATCGATGTATATTTTTCATATCATCGAAAATAATTCTTATGCCCAAAATATGATGGCAAGCTAATCCTATGTTCTGATACCAATTATAGGGAATGTAGATATATTAGAACAAACTCATGGATGCATCTAGGGATCTAGTTATCATCATGCATAAAGCTACAATGGATAGAACATGAAAAACCAATTGCAACGAAATGGTCTAACCTGAATCTATTGCATTAGTCATTGTATCGCTTGCTTATCACCGGAGTTCCTGCAAGCACAGCGAAAGTATGCTGCATGAATGAGTGACAATCTGAATTCCTGCTCAATGGGGAAGAGAGGAGAGAAAGATGAAGCAAAATCCTCTTGATTCAAAAAAATGCCCTAATTGGGTAAGTTGCTCCCCTTATATGCCCGGGGAAGGATCATCCTCTTAAAGCACATACTTTGTTAATAGTCATATTAATAAACCGGGTTAATAAATCTATACATTGGATTCACATCTATTTAATCCAAACCCTCTTTCAAATGCAACCAAACATTAGATTATTTAATTGAGTTTTAATTCCTTAATGACAATTAATTATATATGTATTAATCAAGTATCATCCTATCTTCGAGATATTAAGCTCATCTATGTAATTTTAATAGGATTGAGCCCATTCTCGTGAACCTAATATCCTATCGATTAAACTTATTAAATCCAAAATAAAAGTTGATTGCTAGGTTGTTAGCAACTAAACTTAAAAAATTGTTGAATAATTTTATAATTTAAAAAAATAACGTGTGAGATATGAATATTTAAAAAATTCAGAAAATTGTAAAAAAAAAAACAACCCTACAAATTAACGGAAAGTGACAGTACATTGTTAAAAAATTTGTAGAAGATATCAATGTATTTCGATCTATCCAATGCCACGTTTTTGTTGACTATATATTAGAAGTCCAGCTTGCACGCACTATTGACCAATATTTGATTAAGACTTGTACCAACAAAAATAAAAAATTTTGGGTCTTTTTTTTTCTCTTTTTATGCAAATATTAATAAGGGAAAATTTTCATAAACTCCTCACTCTTAAATTCATCTTTACATACAGTCTCCATTCAAGTTTTTCTTTGCATGCAGTCCCTGATGGGATTGACACGATAATTTGGTGAGTATTATTTGAAGAAAGTTGAGTATAAAAGTTAGAAATTTGAGTATGTAAGGTTGCATCCACCATATTAAGAAACTGTGCATTCAATTTTCACTCTTTTATACTCAAGTTTCACTCTTTTATATTCAATTTTCACTGATATATACTCAATTTTCACTCTTTTATACTCAATCCATTAGGGAGTGAATGTAAAGAAAATCTCAAATAGGGAGTGCATGTAAAGATTAAATGATGATTGGGGAGTTTTCTGTAATTTATCGTATTAATAATGATTTGTTTAATGAGTACTAATCATGTTGTGATTGGAAAAGGTTGTCATTATGTTTGAATTTCTTTTAATAATTTGTTGTTTTCTTCAACTGATAAGATACAATGAACCTATAACTTAAAGCTTAATTCCTTTAGTTACATCAAGTGGGGCAAGTAAATTTGGGTTTTAAAAGCTTAATTAAAAAATTATTATTATTATTATTATTTTCTAATAAGCAAATGGCCCATTAGTCTCCCTTATTGATTATTTAACGGCTAAAATTATCAAATTTATTATAAAAAAAATACTATATTTTTTAATTACCTTTTAAAAGTGTCTTGTCATATTTTAATTATTGTGAGGCATGTCACATCCAGATGTTTTTTAGAATCAGTCAACTTATGGTTGTCTATATATATATATATATAATTTACCAAAACAAATACAAATTTAAAAAAAATATATAAACGTGACGATTTTCCTTTTTATAAAGTTTCTTCTACAACTAACAACTATAATAAACGTCTAATGATTAATTCCTTCTTTAAAAATAAATTTTTATAAACGTCAAATTAATATTGTAACTACAACTAACAACTATAATTAACAATTATAACGTGTTAATAGTCTGAAGTATAATAAATTTTCTTTATTTTTAATAATATTATAATAAGGCATGGCACGATTGATAATGACTGAATTGGATGATCCCTCATTTTCCGAGTTCGATTCCTCCCTAGTAAAGCGCGCAGTATGTTGACGGAAGAAATTGCCACAAGCGCCTGCTGCGTAATTGGGCCATCGGGTACCAATATCATCAGTGGTGAAGTCGCTACGTGTCTCTGTCCCGTGATTAATCCTTGTTGATCAGTAGAGATTCTCGTTGAAGGTTGTGGGATAGGATCGGTCAGCCAAACGAATTAATTTCCCTTTTAATAAAAATAATAATAATAACTACGTACAGCTAAGTATTATAATTAATATTGTAATAGACTAATCATGACACCTATGATTAACTGTTAATTTTAATTAAATAAAATATTTTTTTCAAAACAAGATGTAAAAATGTTGGTCTGAATTAATTTTGGTGATCAACAATATTCGATGACCGATTAAAAATTTTCGTCTTTCAAAATTAATTAGTTCAGATAATGAGATTTATTATATCAATTAAAAAATAATTATTACATTTAATAATTACGATACACTGAAACAAAAAAAAAATTAGTATAAACATGTGATGGAATGCTGTTTTAACTTTTTATAAAAAGATTCTTTTGATTTTTATCCTTAATTTATATAGGAGCAGAGTAGAGCAAAGCAGACAATTCCAAGTCCTCTCTTTCCCTTTGCCAGGAAACTTCTGACACATCTTCTCTCTCTCTCTGATCATCGATCTCTATATATTTGAACGAAGAGCGAATTGAAAGGGAGGAAAACCAAGTGGAGTTGCAGATCGATCGAAGAAGATCGATCGAGGAAAAATGGTGAGAGCTCCCTGCTGCGAGAAGACAGGCCTGAACAAGGGGCCATGGACGCCGGAAGAAGACCAGATCTTAGTGAACCACATCCTCGGATTCGGCCACGGCAACTGGCGCGCCCTCCCCAAACAAGCCGGTGAGTTCATGCCTAGCTCGATCGACGATCGACCGACCGACCGATCGATCTTTAATTGAACTCTTCTTTACTTTATTTGGTGCCTCGAGCAGGGCTGTTGAGGTGCGGGAAGAGCTGCCGGCTCCGGTGGATGAACTACCTCCGTCCGGACATCAAGCGCGGCAACTTCACGGAGGAAGAAGAGGCAACCATCGTCCGGCTGCACCAGAAGCTCGGCAACAAGTACAACCCTTCTTTCATTGCTCAGTAGCTAGCTAGCTAGCTTGCTAATTGGGTACATGCGCAGGTGGTCCGCCATTGCTGCGAGCTTGCCGGGGAGGACAGATAACGAGATCAAGAATGTGTGGCACACGCATTTGAAGAGGCGTCTCGTCGACGACGACCCGACGTCAGGGAAACAACAGAGGAAGAGGAAGAAGAAGAAGAGCGAGAGCTCCAACGATCCGAGTATTATCAGTGAGTTCCTTGGAGAGTCAGAGATGGAGAGGTTTTGGTTGGACGCATTGTCCATGAATGTCGTCGCCACAGAAACCCCCGCAGCAGATCAATCAAATAGCGACTTCTCTTCCCCCGCCACGATTGCAGAGATCGAGAGCTTTTGGTTGGACCCCAGCTTGCCCGTGGATTTTGCCAGTCCGAGTACTCACTACTACGGCCTATGGAACAGTAAGGACGACATGGATTTTTGGCATGAAGTTGAAGTCTCACCATTCCAAGATCTTGTTCCAGATGTATAATCTTGTTTGTTACTTTCGTTTTAGCCGAGTCGATCTGATTTAGTGAATTAATTAGTTGGCAGTTGCAAGCAAATAAAAAAAAGGAAGAAGTCAGATTTGCACGCACAGCTGACTTGATTAGTATTTGAACACTTGGAGCCGATAGTCAAACTTGCACGCACTCTGACTAATCCAAATGCACTTTCAGTTTTTTCTTGTCCTGTTCAAACAACAAATTACAGTTCCCAACAGCATAGGGGTACAATAAGGATGTTCCCTATTAGAGTGTGTGTCCCTAGTGTTATGATGTAGAGGTAAAGTGATTAATCGTTATTTTAGATATTTATGGTTCGATCTTTAACTATGACGTATTTTGTAAAAAAAATTTCTTCAAATGGGGTGCGAACTTTGAGACGCTTGACTTCTAGACCGTCCACCGCGAGTGCTTTCCTAGTTACGATGTATTTTGTAATAATTTTTCCTTCAAATCGGGCGCGTACCCTGGGACGCTGGGCTTCTAGACTGCCCACCGCGAACACTTCCCTATTAGAATGTATGTGCCCCGGGGGTTATGGTGCAGTGATAGGATGACTAGTCGCTATCCTAGGTATCCGTGGTTCGATCTCTAGGTACGACATATTTTGCAGGATTTTTTCCTCTAAATGAGATACAAATCCTATGATGCTGAGCTTCTAGATCGTCCACCGTGAGCACTTCCCAATTTATCCTAATGACCGATGAGAAACTTTCATAGGGTCGAATATCGATCATTCCAGATTAGTCTGTTATCTGATCCAACATTTCCTATTAAAGTGTATGAGTAGAACGGTAATGTTTTGGATCGAAGATGTTCCAAAAAAACATACGAGCAGGGCATGGATGTTTTCATTTTCGATCGGAAATATACGAGTACAGCAAGAATATTTCTTCTACAATTATGCAACCGAATTAGCTTAGCTTGCAGTAATCATACTCTAATAACTTTTCTACTTGCCATTAAACAATTTACTAATGGAAATTAATGCTGTACTTTTTTGACTTATGCTTGACTTCAACTCATAATGCGTCGTTTTCTTCAACCACCTGCCAACATGTATATATACACGGCTTAAAAGTACTCAACTTTTTGAAAATATAATTGAGTCAGATTGTCTTTTTAAAAGCTCTCAACTTTTTGAAAATATAATTTAGTCAGATTGTCTTTTTTGGACCTTTCCGACATATATGAATATTTAATTTATTTATGAATATTTTTTTTTCTGTTAACATTAGATATATATCCGAAAGTATTTAGTAATCTACATCCTAGATTTAATTATCATCCTATTAGATTAAAATATCTTTAAAAAGAAATTATTTTTATTCAACCATTTCTATTTCTTTTCCAACTCACCAATATGAATTAAAAATCATATTCATTAATTGTATATTAAAGATATCTAGAATTTATATAGGATACCAAGAAATCACGTAATATATTATCAGTATGCCCGTGCTTACTTTTTTACTTTTTTTTTTATTTAATTCAAGAATAGTAATTGATGGGATCAGATTTTTCCTGAGCAATATAGATATTAATATATATCTTTATCCGAATAATATATTCTTATGTGCTATAGTATATGCTCTAATAAATTACATTAACTGCTATAATATTCTAGGAATCACACTTAATCCCCCGAGTAATATATCTTAGTGCGCTACAATAAAAATATTAAATACCGACGGAATTCTCGACCGAAATATTATTCTGACTGAAATTTCCGACGGAATAGCTTTTTCGTCAAAAATTACCGACGGAATAATATTCCGTCGGGAATTTCCAATGGAATAATATTTCCGTCGAAAATTCCTGATAGAATATGGATTTCCGTCGGAAATTCCCGACGAAAACACCATTTCCGTCAGGAATTCTTGACGGAAAAGGTATTTCGTCGAAAATATTCCACGTTGCTGAGTTAATCTCTACAGAATTATATTTCCGTCGATAATTTCCGACGAAAATATAATTCCGTCGGGAATTTGATGATTAGGGCACGCGAGCACTGCCCCATTCCCTCTCGCCCGTGCTCGATCTACTCCGCGTCGTCGCCACCTTCGGAGTCTCCTCCTCCCTTGCTCGCGGTGTGCTTGTTCTCCGGTAAGTTTTGTATCGTTTTTCTATCCTATCTCCGACCGGCCGATAGGATCGTCGCTGCGGCCAGATATGGTCGCGGCGCTCGGCCACCCCCTGGCTGCCGCGCCCGACCATCGTTGGCTGCTGTGCCCGGCCACTACCATCGCGGCGCTCGGCCAGGTCTGGCCGCACCCTTGTGGGTTGTTATTGTCCTTGCGGAAGATTAGTTTTTAGGTCATTGTAATTAACCTAAGAATTAATTCTACTCTTAGGTTATTGTAATTAATTTTAAGCTAAAATTTATTTTAACTAAAATTTATTTATTCTTAAGTTATTGCTGTTGGTGCCCCGGTTGGTTTTGATGTGATCAACCAAGTTAGGTTAGGTCCTGTTGGTTTTAATCCCTCTGCTAAGTGTGCAGGAGCTTAGGTACGGAGGAAGTCGAGCGTAAGACGTGGCGGACGAGAAGGATTGCGCGGGAAAGCGAGCCGACGGGCTCGGTGCAATCCGAGGGACGCGGAAGCTGCGGAAGAGTACGCCGGTGGAACGAGAAGGACGTGCGCGACGTCCGAGAGACGAGAAGCCTGGCGGAAGCACGTTCGAGGGGCAAAAGGCCAGAGTCGGGTTCGGGTGAACCTAACTCCGGTTGGCCGGAAATCACCCAATCGACGATTTGACAAAAAGTCAACTAAGTTGACTTTTATCAAGTCAACATCTGACTTGCTATTAAAATAATAAAGTTTTAATTATATTAAAACTTTAATTATTTTAATTAAAGCTTTGAACGTTTCAATTATTTGAAAATTGAAACTTTATTATTTTAATTAAAGTTTCAATTTAACGTTCTTTTAATTTCGTTTTATTAAAGCTTTGAACGTTCTTTTAATTAAAGCTTTTTTATTTGTGCTTCTTACAAGTGGAGGCAAGCAATCGGATTTAAACGGAAGTGCATGGCTTTGAATGGCTACAGTTGATTTAATCGGAAGCTTAGCCGATTCAAACGGAAGTGGATGGCAACGTTCAGCTATGAATTAATCGGCAACGGTCAAAAGAAGCAACGTTCAAAAGTCAAGCTGTGAAAGATAAACGTTGGAAAAGGATAAATAGTTATTTATTTTTAATTAAAGTTTATCCATCCTGTACTATAAATAGGCTTAGAGATTTAGAGGTAAGATCATTCATTCAAGTCATTCTTTCTGTAATTTCTTTAAGTCTAAGTGTGCTTCAGTTGTAAGGCTTCTCCGCCACAAGGAGATTTTCTGGTTGAGCGTTAACCGTCTTGGAAGCAATGACCAAGTTGCAACCAAGTTTTTATTAAAGACGAGTGCCCTCTTATTTTATTTCTTTTACCGTCTATTCACCCCCCTCTAGCCGGACCAACCCGATCCTACAAGTGGTATCAGAGCGGGTTCGCTTTTGAAGGACTAATCGCCTGAGAAAGCAACAAGACGATGGCCGGCGCGCACATTCATCCACCTAAATTCGAAGGGGATTTCACCGTCTGGAAGAAAAAAATGGAGGTATTTTTTCGTACAGATTTTGATATTCTTTTATCAATAAAATATGGTTTTGCAGTTCCTAAAGATGCGAACGGGGATGAAAAAGAAGAAAGCTTATGGAATAAGAAGGAGCAGTCAGAATCTGTTGCCAATGGTAAGGCCGAGTTCCACCTCCTAACAGTCTTGCCTACTCAAGAGGTAAACCGGATCGGCAACTACCACTCCGCAAAAGAATTATGGGAGAAGTTCCTAGAACTTCATGAGGGTACCTCTGAAGCCAAATCAGCAAGAAAGGATCTCCTCTGGAACCAGCTGATAAACCTGCAAATGAAGGAAGGAGAAACGGTGGCTGAACTTCATGCCAAAATAAAGGAGCTAATCTCCGGACTCACCCAACTCGGCGAATCGGTAAGTAATCGAGACTCCATTCGATACGCCCTCAACGCCTTCCCAAGGACCCAGGAGTGGAGCTCAATCGTCGACGCTTATTACATCTCCAAAGATTTAGAGGTAAGTACATTAGATGAAATGTTTTCCATTTTCGAATTACACGAATCTCGGTGGGCAGGATCTAGAAAGACGAAGAATCTGGCCCTAAACACAAGGAGAACGGAGAAGGAGTCAGAATCCTCGACGGACGACGAGACAACGCAAATAGTAAGTTCGTTTAAAAGTTTTTTTAAAGCTAATAACTTTTCGAGAATGCAGTAGAAAAGGCGGTCTCCGAAGAAACGAACTGTCCGATGCTACAACTGCAACGAGGAGGGACACCTAAAAGATCAGTGTCCCAAAATCAAAAACCAGCCAAAGAAAAAGAAGGCATTGAAGGCCACCTGGGACGAGACCTCGTCGGACGAATCAGAAGTTCAAGAGTACGCGGGACTTGCGCTGATGGCAAGTCATCAAGAGGGGAGCAGTGTTGAAGGGGGAGCGACATCAGAAAGCGACAACGAAGAAGGAACCTCGCTTTTCGAAAGCGATCCGGTAAGTGAGGTTTGTTTTCTTCCTCATGATCAATTGTATGCTGGTGTTAAAGCCTTGCTCAAATCTAATTGCAGATTAGAAAAAGAAAATTCTAAATTAAAAAATGAAAATATTGATCTGAACAATTTAGTTGAGAAATTAGAATGTGATATTGTCTGTTTGCGACACAAGAAAAATAGTTATCCTGAAAAGTTGAATTGGTATTTTAAAAACCATAAAGGCCAATTTAAAAAGGTGCCAAAGAATTACATTCCATCCAAATTTTTAGTTAATCCTGTCGATAGAAATCTATTTTGGATACCAAAATCAATTTTGAATTAGTTTTCTACTACTGCATAATTTTTCTTGCAAAATTAGAAATAGATTAACACATTTTATGATTAAGTTTCTTTTGAAAATTTTTTTTTACCTAGACTTTCTTACAAAATTCAATTTATTCTGCAAGAACCGATTTTTTTGAGATCTACACATAGTCAATTAAACTTGGTAATTTTTTATGAGATTTTTGAATTTTAAAAATATATCTTTGAATTTTTTATTCTGCCACTATATGATTTATTTTTGAATATACAAAATATTTCAGATTTTTTAATTGATATTTCAATTTTCTATAAATATTTTACTAAAATCAGATTTTTATTTTAAAAAAAAAATCAATAGAAGGATATTTTGACCAGATCCAAATTTTTAGAATCTTTACATCAGATGTTGAATCTGTCAAATTTTTTAAATTTTATAAGTCAATTTTAGAATTTTAAAAATTAAATTTCGAATTACTAAATCAAAAAGTATTTGATATTGATATTTTTCCTTTCCCTAGTTTCTTTCCCTATTTTTGCTGTGATCAAAGGGGGAGAGTAGCCTGAAGTTCAGGGGGAGATGATAGTTTTGCATGTCAATATTTTTTCCCATGCTTAACTGCTTAATTTAGTTATACTAAATTACTTATTTTTTGGTTTAACCCTAATTGAACTTGGATTGATACACATCAAAAAGGGGGAGATTGTTGGTGCCCCGGTTAGTTTTGATGTGATCCACCAAGTTAGTTGGGTCATGTTGGTTTACTGATCCCTCTGCTAAGTGTGCAGGAGCTTAGGTACGGAGGAAGTCGAGCGTAAGACGTGGCGGACGAGAAGGATTGCGCGGGAAAGCGAGCCGACGGGCTCGGTGCAATCCGAGGGACGCGGAAGCTGCGGAAGAGTACACCGGTGGAGCGAGAAGGACGTGCGCGGTGTCCGAGGGACGAGAAGCCGGGAGGAAGGATGCTCGAGGGGCGAAAGGCCGGAGTCGGGTTCGGGTGAGTCTAACTTCGGTTGGCCGAAAATCACCCAGAAGACGAAGAATCAAAAAGACTAGTCCAAGCGCCCAAAAGAAATGAAAGAAATTCGCCCAAAAGAAAAAAAAAATAAAGTTTTGATGCCAAGGAAGGATCGAACCCAAGTCCTCCACCAAATACACAAATCCACTTACGAACTGGGATAAAGGGCGTTGGCAAATATGTATTGGCGATATTGCTATCTAGATTATAACAGCGAGATGGATACAACAATCATCTCGAGCAAGGGGGGAAGATAAAGTTTTAATTAAAATAATTAAAACTTAAACGATAATATTACATTATCCTTTAATCAAATCCAATGGATGCAGTTTAATCCCATCCAAGATCAACCATCCAGATTACATTCATGGATAAACGACCAAGAGAAAAGTGATCAACAATCAACCATCCAGATTTATTCTCTTAGGCTATAAATAGACTTAGAAGTTTGCTTTATAAATTCAATTCTTTCTGTAATTTCTTTAAGTCTAAGTGTGCTTCAGTTGTAAGGCTTCTCCGCCACAAGGAGATTTTCTGATTGAGCGTTAACCGTCTTGGAAGCAACGACCAAGTTGCAACCAAGTTTTGTTGGTGCAGAATGCACCCAAGTCAAACCTATGTTTTGATAATGGCAACATAGGTCAAAAGTTAAGTCTTTCTTGTTTTCTAACAAGTTAATCTAGTGTGCAGTGAAAGCCCTAGCGAAGGACTGCTAGGCACTGGCGAAGGAATGCCAGGGCAAAAAGCCCTAGCAAAGGACTGCTAGGCACTGGCGAAGGAATGCCAGGGCAAAAAGACCTAGCGGAGGACTGCTAGGCACCGGGCGAAGGACAGCTCGACATCCAAGCCCTGACAAAGGACCGTCAGGCAAAAGTCCAACCAAGGGAGCGGTTGGCATCAGGTAAATTCTCCCGAGAGGAGTAGGTGAGGACGCGTTCCCCGTCGAGGGAACAGTAGGCGTCGGTTCAACCTAGGACTCCATTTTGGAGACCAAAGTCAGAACCAAGACAGCTAAGGCTGTATAAAATAAATAATTAATTGTGATATTATGTTTTGGACTAACCCTGGATGCAAGACCGAAGGAACGTGTGTCTGCAACTCAGAGAGCCTCAAAGGAGTGAGGCAGCAGCTGAGTAAGGCGCCCTGAGTGTCCAGGGCGCCCTCAAGGTGAACCAAAACCAAGCGAAGCAAAAAGGGCTTCAGCTGCTTACTGGGCAAGGCGCCCTCAGCAGCGAAGGCGCCCTCGTCAGCGAAGGCGCCCTCAGCACTCAAGGCGCCTCCAGCCCAAGACTGCTAAACTCCAGCCTTATCCACAGCCGAGATTTCTACGCGGAAGAAGTCAGCCTAGGCGCCCTCTACGACCAAGGCGCCCCCGTGGTCAAACTTAATCCCTGTTCGAGCGGGATAGAAGTTGACCGAGCAATCTGCGGATCGCCTGACACGTGGCAGGGCGCCCCCGACGTCCAGGGCGCCCTAGGTGCTATAAATAGCACCCCTCGACCCCAAGCTTCACATCAACTTCGTTCCAAAGCTTCCACGCTCTTCTGTGCTCACGCCTTGCTCCGGAAACGCTTCACCTCGAGCTGACGACGTCCTGCTGCCCCGAAAGAGTCGACCTACTCCGGACGTCGGTAAAAAGAAGAGCGTATTTTTTATTTAATATTTTATTGCATTTAACTTTGTAAATCAAATTGTGTAACTTATTTGCGCCAAATATAGAATTGCCCAAAGTAAACGGTCAACGACCGTGGGCCTTGGAGTAGGAGTCGACACAGGCTCCGAACCAAGTAAATCGATTGCGTCTCTATGTCTTTTCGTTAATTTCCGCTGCGTACCTATTCTTATACAAATCCGAAAGTTTTCCGATATTCACCCCCCCCCCCCCTCTATCGGGCTTCTCGATCCAACAAGTGGTATCAGCGCGGGGAAGTTCAAACCTGGTGCAACCACCAGTTTGAATTTTTTTTTTCGGATTTCTTTTTACTTTTATCATTCTATTTTCTTTATCTTACGAATTTTTCGAAAAAATTTCATTCGTTTTTTTGGCAAGGTTGGTGCAACACCCCTTGTCTTTAATTTATCCAGCACTGCTAATCCAAGACCAAGTCTTGGCAAATCTCTTTTAGCTTTTCTTTTTCAGTCTAAATGGCCATGCAAGAGGGATTCAGCACCGCAAGACCTCCACTCTTCAGTGGAGAAGACTTTTCCTACTGGAAAAGCCGCATGGAGGTCCACCTAAAAACTCAGGTGGACATGTGGATCATTATCCAGTCCGGTCTGCAGATCCCCCGAAACGCTGAAGGACAACCACAAAGCTATTCCGAATGGGACAACTCCCTTAAACGCAAGATAGAAGCCGACGCAAAAGCGACACAAACCCTACAATGCGGGCTGACAAAGGAAGAGTTGAACCGCGTGGGCCCCTTCAATAGTGCAAAGGAGCTATGGACAAAACTGATCGAGCTGCACGAAGGGACTTCAGATACTCGGATCAGCAAGCGGGATCTGCTACTAAACAAACTCTACACCATCAAGATGACCGACAACGAATCAGCAACCCAACTCCACGTACGGATCCAAGAGGTAATGAACGGTCTTCACACAATAGGTCACAATGTCGAAAACCGTGACCTAATAAGGTATGCTCTAAACGCCTTCCCTAGAAACACCTTGTGGGCATCTATGGTAGATGCATACAAGGTCTCTAGGGATCTTTCTAAAATAAAATTAGACGAATTATTTTCTGAACTAGAACTGCACGAACAAACTAACACCAATATGGTTGAGAAAGGTATTGCTTTTCTTGCAGGCAAGACTGGAAGAACAACGAAGAAGAAGCCTGAACCTGAAACCGAATCTAACTCAGACTCAGATTCAGAAGAAGAAGATAAAGATCAAACTAAGCTGGTCCGGCTCGCTCGAAGCTACTACAAGGAGCTGAAGAACCGAACCAACAAACGAAAAATCGGCTGAAGAAAGGACGAACCAACTGAACCAGCAAACAAGCCCAATGTGACCTGCTACGAGTGCAAGAAAAAGGGCCACTACAAGTCAGAGTGCCCTAACCTAAAGGAGACTAAAAAGCCGAGAAGAAAGAAGGCACTGCAAGCAACCTGGGACGAGTCTTCCTCAGAAGAAGAAGAAGAGGCACCCCAGTCCAACCTCCTAGCTCTGACCGCCTCAGATAAAGTCGAGACAGAATCAGAATCAGAACAAGAGGATGGCGAGCTGACCTTCACAGAAGACGGAGAAATTAAGGTAACTGGTTTTAATAGATTACAGTTAACTGAATTGATTTCTTTTCTTTCTCAAGACTTGGCAAAAGCCAAACTCCAGGTCGAAACCCTCCGACAGGAAGTAAAACTCCTGAAAGAGGGAGCTGACTCTAAACCCTTAACCGAGAAGATTCAGGAAGGAACTCCTACTCAAGTTGAAAAACTTGAAAAGGAGAACTCCTCCCTGAAAACTCAGGTTAAGGATTTTAGAACAGCTTTAGAACGATTTACATCTGGTTCCAAGGGTCTTGACATGATCCTTGGAAAACAGAAATCAGTTCTAAATCGATCCGGACTTGGCTACCGAACCAAATCCCGACAAAGATCATATTTGACTGTACTGAATCAGTCCAGAGGAAAAATTCAGGCATGGGTACCTAAACTGTGCCTGAACCAACCTACTGGATCAAATCAGTATTGGATCCCCAAGGACAAGATTCACATCTTGCCCAACCATCACCGTGGCTTTCCAAACTGAAAACTATTTTTATTATTAGATAAACATGTTATTCTTGATTTAATTGCTTGATTGATTGATTATTTATTTTCTGTAATATACCATGCTTAGACTTAGGCTAGATTAAGGACTAAATAAACTTAGCTGAAATTTGACAACATAGTATTGGGTGGAGGTGAGATGATAGTACGTTGGGGAAACCAATTCTAATAAGATCAAGTTTACTTGGTCTCTTTAGACTGGTGAAACCAGCCGAAGCTACCGATCCAAAACCCAAACTAGTTAGACCAGAAATTTTTCAAAAAATAATTTTGAAAATGAAATTTCATTAAAAGGCTTTGTCAAGGAAAGGGTGGATGATCCCATAAGGCTTCGGCCAAAGAAGGCCTAGTGCCTCGCCAAGACCTGGAAGCCAATTTTTGAAATTCAAATTCAAATTAATTTTTGTCAAATTCGAATCTAACACAAAATTTCAGCTAAGTATAGACTTAAACATCTTTTCAAAAATTTCAAAATTAATTAATTAAGTTTTCAAAATTTAATTATCCTTCAAAATTAATCAAAATTTTCAAAACTATCAAAACCTGTCTCACAAAACCTATAAGGTTAACGTGATTGAAAACCCTAGATTTGGGTGAGACAGACTAGGCAGTGAAACTCAATTTAAGCTATTCCTGATTCTAATTGGATCCAAATCAAGAAAATTCTTTATGCGTAGGAACATAAAGCTTTGGACCAATGGATGTTGGATAGCGGTTGCTCCAGACACATGACTGGAGACAAATTGAAGTTCACCAAGCTCAAACTAAAAAACCTAGGCTCAGTGGCATTTGGCAATATGCTACACTCAAGGTAATTGGGTCAGGTAATATTGAGCTTAAATCTGATTTCATTATTAAGAAAGTTCTATTGGTTGAAAACTTTAATTTTAACTTGCTTAGCATAAGTCAGTTATGTTGGTGCAGGAAGCACCATATCGAACCTGGTTTTGATATTGGCAAAGGATTCAAAGTTAAGTTTATTTGTGATCTAACAAGTTTCTTGAGTGTACAGGAAAAGCCCTAGCAAAGGAATGCTAGGCACTGGCGAAGGACTGCCAGACAGGAAAAGCCCTAGCAAAGGACTGCTAGGCTCTGGCGAAGGACTGCCAGAATGGACAAACCCTAGCGAAGGAATGCTAGGCACTGGCGAAGGGCTGCCAGAAGAAAAGACCTAGCGAAGGGCTGCTAGGCACCAAGCGAAGGGCAGCTTGGCAACTCAAGACCTGGCGAAGGACTGCCGGGCAAAAGTCCAACTGGAGGAGCCGGTTGGCACCAGGTAAATTCTCCCGAGAGGAGTAGGTGAGGACGCGTTCCCCTTGAGGGAACATTAGGCGTCGGTTCGACCTAGGGCTCCATTTTGGAGACCCAAAGTCAGAACCAAGACAGCTAAGGCTGTATAAACTAACATAATATTTGCTGTTTTGGACTAACCCTGGATGCAGGACCGCAGGACTGTGTATCTGCAGCTCAGAGAACCTCAGAGGAGTGAGGCAGTAGCTGAGCAGGGCGCCCCGGAGGTTTCGGGCGTCCCCAGAGTCAACCGAAGTCAGCAGACAAAGAAAAAGCCCCGACAGCAGCATTTCGGGGCGCCCCTGATGTTTCGGGCGCCCCGCGCGCTCCGGGCGCCCCGCGTGTCGCGGGCACCCCCAGTGAAGCCCCCACTGCCAGCTGCCGAAGCGCGCCCTTGCGAAACCAAATGGATGAAGCTTTGACCGGTCAACCGGGCGCCCCGAGCGCTCCGGGCGCCCCGGTCAACTGTTATCCCGAAGTCGAAGCGATCAGTCACGACCGAGAGCACGCCGGATCAGAGGCCACGTGGGAGGGCGCCCCGAGCATTCCGGGCGCCCCCAGCCCTATATAAAGGGCCCTCGACCCCAGGTTTAAAACATCAATTCCATTGAACGCAATCACACTCTTCTGCTCCCGCGCTCTGCTCCAGAACCCTCCAGACTCGAGATACAAGCGCCGACGACGTCCAACTGCTCTGGAACTTCGATTTACACCGGACGTCGGTAACAAAGAAAAGCTGTCTTTTTTTCTTACTGCAATTTACTGTAATCAATCTTTGTAAAATTGTTTTGCGCGATTATAGTATTGCCCATAGTAAACGGTCAACGACCGTGGGCCTTGGAGTAGGAGTCGACCCAGGCTCCGAACCAAGTAAAAATCTTGGTGTTCGCATTGTCTGATTTTGATTATTCCGCTACGCAATTGCTCTTTACGAAATCTGAACGATTTGCGACATTCACCCCCCCTCTATCGCATCTCTCGATCCAACAAGTTATGTGATTCTGGTTATATAGTTACCTTCAACAATTCCAACTGCCTGATTAGAAATGAATAAGACTCAGAAATCATACTTATACCCAAATGTATGTTAACACAATTAGAACAATCAAACCTCTGGCATAGGAGATTAGGACATACCAATTTGAGAACTATCTCAAAAATTACCCAACTTGGCTTAATCAAAGGTATCCCCAACATCAAAAATAATGAAAACCTAATATGTGAATCATGCAATCAAGGTAAGCAAACCAAATCCAATCACAAACTAATTCAGTCTGACTTAACTCAAACTACACTTGAGCTCCTGCACCTTGACCTATTTGATTCACATGGAGCCAAGTCACTAAGCGGGAACCGATACTGCTTAGTAATAGTTGATGATTACTCTAGGTTTACCTGGGTTAGGTTCCTAAAAACCAAAGATGAAACCCTAAAACTATTTGTTGAATTCTGTAAACTAATTGAAAATCAAAACGACACTAAAATAAAAAGACTTAGGAGTGATCACGGGGGAGAATTTGAGAATCAACGATTCGAAGAATTCTGTAAAATAAATGGGTATTTACATGAATTTTCATGTCCTAGAACCCCCCAACAAAATAGGATAGTTGAGCGAAGGAATAGAACCTTACAAGAAGCCGCTAGGGCTATGCTCAACGAATTTAATCTCGCAAACCAATTTTGGGCAGAAGCAATTAGTACAGCCTGTTATATCCAAAATAGGGTTTTAATTAACAAGCGACACAACAAAACCCCCTATGAATTGTACTACCATAGACTATCAAATTTACATTACCTAAGGGTCTTTGGATGTAAAGTCCATATCCTAAACACCAAAGACTATTTAGGAAAATTTCAATCCAAGTCAAACCCTGGTATCTTTCTAGGATACTCAACCACAAGTAGAGCCTATAGAGCTTACAACAAACAAACTAAGAAAATTGAAGAAATAACAAACTTAATTTTTGATGAAGAAATCAATTCAACATCTAATAATCCAAACCCAACTTCATCAAACTCTGACCAAGAAAATAATGAACAAACTATTGAACAATTAATTGAACCCCTAAATGAACTAACTATTGAACCAACTAATGAATCAACTGAACCAAGAATCGAACCAACAAATCAACCAGTCGAAATAAATAGTGAACCAAACCGACCAGCCGGACCTGAGGCTGAACCAAGCACTAGAAGAACAAAGAAACCCAGACTTAGTCACCCAACTGATCAAATTGTGGGTGATCCAACTCTAGGAGTCAGGACTAGGTCCTCCTATAGAAACCTCAGTCAAATAGCTATGATATCAAAAATAGAACCCAAAACTATAGATGAAGCCCTACCTGACCCTGATTGGATCATAGCTATGCAAGAAGAATTAGCCCAATTTGAGAGGAACCAAGTCTGGGAACTAGTGCCTAAACCTGAAGGTAAATCTATTATAGATACTAAGTGGGTCTTTAGGAACAAGCTAAATGATCAAGGAGAAATAGTCAGAAATAAAGCCCGCTTAGTAGCTAAGGGATTCAGCCAAGTAGAGGGACTAGACTATGATGAAACATATGCCCCAGTAGCTAGACTTGAGTCCATTAGAATGTTATTGGCCTTTGCATCCCATAAAGGATTCAAGTTATATCAAATGGATGTAAAGTCAGCCTTTTTAAATAGATTTATTAAAGAAGAAGTTTATGTAGGGCAACCCCCCGGGTTTGAGGACTTAGACAAACCTAACCACGTCTACAAACTAACTAAAGCCCTATATGGATTAAAACAAGCACCTAGGGCTTGGTATGAAAGACTATCAACTTACTTAACTACTAAAGAATTTAAACAAGGCCAAATTGACTCAACCCTATTCATTAAAACCCTAGGAAAAGATATATTTATTGCCCAAATTTACGTAGATGACATAATCTTTGGATCCACCAACACCAACTTTCTAAAAGAATTTGTCAAGATAATGGAAGATGAATTTGAAATGAGCTTAGTTGGTGAGCTTACATTTTTTCTAGGACTACAAATCAAACAAACTAGGGATGGTAACTATGTTCATCAATTCAAGTATGCTAAAGAATTAATAAAGAAATTTAAAATGGATAACTCTAAAAGCATAAGTACCCCCATGGCCACTAATGTAAAAATAGATAGTGACCCTGATGGTAAACCAGTGGATCCTAAACTCTATAGGAGTATGATAGGTAGCCTACTGTACCTTACAGCCAGCAGACCTGATATTCTTTTTGCTGTAGGGATGTGTGCTAGATACCAAACTTGTGCTAAGGAAACGCACTTAGCAGCCCTAAAAAGAATTTTAAGATATGTAAAGGGCACCCTAAATGTAGGGATTTGGTATCCTAGAACCTCAACTTTTGATTTAACAGGATACACAAATTCTGACTATGCAGGCTGTAAGTTAGATAGAAAGAGCACAAGTGGAAGCTGCCAACTGTTAGGTCAGAGTCTAGTTTGTTGGTGCAGGAAGCACCATATCGAACCTGGTTTTGATATTGGCAAAGGATTCAAAGTTAAGTCTATTTGTGATCTAACAATGTTACTCAAGTGTGCAGAGACAAAGTCCTAGCGAAGGAATGCTAGGCACCTGGCGAAGGACTGCCAGTATTCAAGCCCTAGCGAAGGACTGCTAGGCACCTGGCGAAGGACTGCCAGTATCCAAGCCCTAGCGAAGGACTGCTAGGCGCCAGGCGAAGGACAGCTTGGGACTAAAGCCCTAGCGAAGGAATGCTAGGCACCGGGCGAAGGACAGCTCGGCATCCAAGACCTGACAAAGGACCGTCAGGCAAAAGTCCAACCAAAGGAGCGGTTGACATCAGGTAATTTCTCCCGAGAGGAGTAGGTGAGAACGCGTTCCCCGTCGAGGGAACAGTAGGCGTCGGTTCGACCTAGGACTCCATTTTGGAGACCAAAGTCAGAACCAAGACATCTAAGGCTGTATAAATCTAATAATTTATTATGTTATTGTGTTTTGGACTAACCCTGGATGCAGGACCGAAGGAACGTGAGTCTGCAGCTCAGAGTGCCTCAAAGGAGTGAGGCAACTGCTGACCAGGGCGCCCGGAGTGTCCCGGGCGCCCCCAAGGTGAACACCAAACACACAATCAAAAAGTGCGCTTCGACAGTACAAGCTGCGGGCGCCCCTGTGCTTCCGGGCGCCCCCGCTGCTCGCGGGCGCCCCCTGCGCTGCGGGCGCCCCCATGTGCATACATCGAACCCGAACCCCTCGAAGCCAAGCAAAGCCAAAGGATAGAGTTTGACCCGGTCAATCCGGGCGCCCCGAGCGCTGCGGGCGCCCCGGTCAAAGCGGATCCCGAGGATAAGGGGATCAGACGGCGACCGAGCTACAACCGGATCAAACGCCACGTGGGGGGCGCCCCCGACATCCCGGGCGCCCTCAGGCCCTATATAAGGGACCTTCGACCAAGGCTTCAAGACATCAATTCTTCCAACGCCTCAAAGTTCTTCTACGCTCGCGCCTTGCTCCGGAAACGCTTCACCTCGAGCCGACGACGTCCTGCTGCCCCAAAAGAGTCGACCTACTCCGGACGTCGGTAAAAAAAAGAGCGTATTTCTTTAATTAATATTTTATTGCACTTGATTTTGTAAATCATATTGTGTAACTTATTTGCGCCAAATATAGAATTGCCCAAAGTAAACGGTCAACGACCGTGGGCCTTGGAGTAGGAGTCGACACAGGCTCCGAACCAAGTAAATCGATTGCGTCTCTGTGTCTTTTCGTTAATTTCCACTGCGTACCTATTCTTATACGAATCCGAAAGTTTTCCGATATTCACCCCCCCTCTATCGGTTTTCTCGATCCAACAAGTGGTATCAGAGCGGGGTAGTTCAAACTTGGTACAACCACCAGTTTGAAAGTTTTTTTTTCGGATTTACGATTTTTTTTCGATTTTATTTCTTTTCTTTTTTAATTAACACCACTCGATCTTTTCCGCTTTTTATTTTCAAATAAATAATACCTGTAGGTGTATTTAAAATATTCTTACGCCTTTTTCAATTTTGAATTTTCATTTTTTCACCATAAGTTAGAATTGTTAAAACAATCAACTTTTGAAAATTTGTCATAATTTTTTTTATTATTATTTTAATAATATTTTTTTTTCTCGAAATTCGTGTTAAGCAAACTTTTTCCCAAACAGTAAATTCTTACCTTTTCATCATTAATCAGAATTAATAAAGTCAATTTTTTCAAAAATTAGTCATAATTTTCTTTCCATTTTTTAACTATTATTCTGCCTCGAAATTCGTGCAACAGTTATTTTGAGCTATTTTTTCTTTTCTCCCGCACTACTAATCCAAGACCAAGTCTTGGTACATTTTTATTTCTCTTGTGTGCAAGGATCATTTTTAAATAGCCAATCAAGAATGGAATAGCATTCGTTCCCCGCTCTTCTCTGGCGAAAATTTCAACTCCTGGAGAAGTCAAATGGAATCCCACCTGAAGGCTAATCTGGATTTATGGTCAATAATCCAAACGGGGTTCAGATTCCCCACGGAAGATGGAACATCAATCGCTTGGGACAAATTGGATGAACCAACTCTGAGGAAGATCGAGACTGATGCTAAGGCAACAGTGATCATACAATGCGGTCTAACCAACGAACAACTCAAGCTAGTCGGTTCATTTGGATGTGCTAAAGAGATGTGGGAGAAGCTACTCAGCCTACACGAAGAGAGCTCCAACATTGAGATCTTTGACTCCGGATCAGAAGACGAGAAAGAATCCATCCCCGACATCGAAATCGAACCAGAAATGGTAACCAATTTCGAATCCTTTTTTGAATTACAATTAGATAATCCAACAGATACTATAATGGTCGAGGAAGGTATAATTTCTAGTACAGGGAAAACTCCAAAAGAACCACCAAAGAAGAAGATTCAACCTGTACCCGAGTCCAACTCAGACTCAGAATTTGACGACAAAGAAGGAGATCGACCCAATATGGTCCGATTAGCTCGTGGTCACTACAAGAATACTAGACAAACGATCGGGAGAGGTAAGCTTACAGTATTTGAAAACCCCTTATTTACCATGAATAATATGATTGAATCTTATAAATTAGTTAAGGCTAATTTGTTAGAAAATTTAATTCATAATATTGCTGTTTTTGATAATCCAGAATATTATTATGATTATGATGTAACATAGATCATTTTTTTGTGCTTTAATTGTAGGTTTCTTTTTATTTTATGTTTATGTTCTTTTTGCTTAAAATTAGGATTGATTAGTTTAAGGACAAAACAGTTTAACTGAAACTTGACAACATAGTATTGGGTGGAGGTGAGATTATAGTACGTTAGGGAAACCAACTCTAATAAGATCAAGTTTACTTGGTCTCTTTAGACTGGTGGAACTAGCCGAAGCTACCGATCCAAGACCCAAACTAGTTAGACCAGAAATTTTTCAAAGAATAATTTTGAAAATGAAATTTCATTAAAAGGCTTTGTCAAGGAAAGGGTGGATGATCCCATAAGGCTACGGCCAAAGAAGGCCTAGTGCCTCGCCAAGACCTGGAAGCCAATTTTTGAATTTCAAATTCAAATTACTTTTTGTAAAATTCGAATCTAACACAAATGTTCAGTTAATCTTAGATTCAAATATTTCTTTTCAAATTAAATTTAAAACCAATTGTTTTCAAAATTAATCTAACTTTTCAAAATTAACCATGTTTTCAAAATTAAAATATTTGTCTCACAAAACCCATAAGGTGAACATGTTTGATCACATAGAACTGGGTGAGATATCTAGGACCTAAGAATATATGTCACTATTCTTTTAAATAAAACTCAAAGTGCTCAAAAAAAAAATATTATTCAAAATTATCTCTATTTTTTCCAAAATATTGAATTTCATGTTAAAATAGACTCGTTTTAAATAGAATTTAGGGTTTGATTAATTTAGTTATTTGATTGGTCAAACATAACTGAGTCAAACCTAGTCAACACAGTCAACCCTAGTCAACATAGTCAAACATGGACATCAGATTAAGTTAAACGGTACAGGGGGAGTAGTTTATTCTTTTCTTTCAAAGTATTTTTGAAAAATTATTACCATTTCAAAAGGGGTTTTGAAAAATTGTGTTATCATACCAGATTGTATTTTCAAAAATCTATCTCCTTAAAAAAAATGATCATACTCAAAACGCATGTTCAAAATTGTTCCTTTAAGTTTGACAAACCCTAAGACTAAGAGGAGGATTAACTTGTGGTCAACAAGCCTCCTAGGACTATGTCAGATTCAGGGGGAGCTCAAATTAAAAGAAATACTATATTTTCCAATAATCACTATATTTTTTTAAAAAATTGTGCTTTACAAAAACCATTATTATTTCGAAAACAGGGTTTTTGCTCAAATTGAATTTACTAAAAATTATATTACCATGCTAATATTCAAAACTATTCTTTTGATTTTAGTAAACCCTAAAGACACAAAGGAAGGTCCACTTAATGATCTACAAGGACTCCGAGGATGTGTCAAATTTAGGGGGAGTCTAAACCGAAAGAAATTATTTCTAACAAGTATTTTCTTTTGCAATTATCTTTGAAATTATTAAATAATTCTTTTGATATGAACTGAACCCTAAGAACTAGAGGAAGAATACTTGTGGTCAACAAGCTTCCAAGGACTGTATCAAATTTAGGGGGAGGTCAAATTAAAAGAGTTATTAAACATTTCTAAATAATATGTTTTCATACACTATATTTTCAAAATTGTGTCGAAAACATTTGTCTTACAAAATAATTTCAAAATGTTTTTGTGGCTTATAAAACTATTTTTGCAATACCTTTTGAAATAATATTTACTTGGGTTGAAAAATTTTCAGGACACTTAGGAATATGTCCTTGTAGTTAACAAGGTTTCCTAGGATTGTGTCAGACTGGAAAAGAAACCAAGTCCAGTATTACGTTTTCAAAATAAAATTTAAAATGCATATTTGTCAAAAATGCATAATCTTCAAAAGTACTTATATTTTTCAGAAATACATAATATTCTTCAAATGTACTTATATTTTTCAAAATATGCATATCATCTTTCAAAAGTACTACTATTTGTCAAAAGTACTATTACTTTCAAAGGTACGAATATATTTTCGGTTTCAAAAGTGCAATTTAAGCTTCTTTCAAGGATTATACTAAGTATTTTTTTCTTTGTTTTCAAAACCCATAGGCTCTGATACACAAACTTTCTCTTATATATTTCTTTCTTGATATATGGCCAAGGGGGAGAGAAAGAAAGTGAAAAAGGATGTTTTTTTGTAAAACAAAAATCTCTAAGTAGCTAAGTGTTTCAAATTTTTTAAGTGAAATTTTCCTTAGTAAACAAGATTTGTCTGAGCAAAACCTTTTGAAAATTTTGGCAAATATTTCTAAGTAAAGTCTTCTTTGGGGAAAAACTTGCCTAGAAATTTCTTAAGAATTATGTTTTTCAAGATGCACAAATTGTTTCTAAGTAAATTCGTCTAAATGTTCAAAACTCTAAAAGTTGAATTTTTTTTTGAAATTTGGCTTCAAGAATGGAAAATTTGCCTAAGTAAAGTCTTGTAAGTAAAAGTTTTTTTTAACAAAATTTAGGTTTACAAAACCCTTCAAAATTTTACCTTGTTCACCCATGTTTATTTTTGATATATGTCAAAGGGGGAGGAAAGGTCAAAGTTAAGTATTTTATAAAACAAGTACTCAGGGTTTTAGGGGGAGTATGAGAATTAAAGGTTTTTTTTCAAATCTTAGTTAAGTATTTTATAACACAAGTACTCAGGGTTTTAGGAGGTTTTTTAAATCTTACGTTGTGTTAGTAAATGTTATAAAGTTTTTATTGCTATACTTCATTTTTACATTATGTTCTTAATAGTTTTCTACTTAACTTTGAATTGTGTTGCCATAATCAAAAAAGGGGAGATTGTTGGTGCAGGAAGCACCATATCGAACCTGGTTTTGATATTGGCAAAGGATTCAAAGTTAAGTCTATTTGTGATCTAACAATGTTACTCAAGTGTGCAGAGACAAAGTCCTAGCGAAGGAATGCTAGGCACCTGGCGAAGGACTGCCAGTATTCAAGCCCTAGCGAAGGACTGCTAGGCACCTGGCGAAGGACTGCCAGTATCCAAGCCCTAGCGAAGGACTACTAGGCAACTGGCGAAGGACTGCCAGTATCCAAGCCCTAGCGAAGGACTGCTAGGCGCCAGGCGAAGGACAGCTTGGGACTAAAGCCCTAGCGAAGGAATGCTAGGCACCGGGCGAAGGACAGCTCGGCATCCAAGACCTGACAAAGGACCGTCAGGCAAAAGTCCAACTAAAGGAGCGGTTGGCATCAGGTAATTTCTCCCGAGAGGGGTAGGTGAGGACGCGTTCCCCGTCGAGGGAACAGTAGGCGTCGGTTCGACCTAGGACTCCATTTTGGAGACCAAAGTCAGAACCAAGACAGCTAAGGCTGTATAAATCTAATAATTTATTATGTTATTGTGTTTTGGACTAACCCTGGATGCAGGACCGAAGGAACGTGAGTCTGCAGCTCAGAGTGCCTCAAAGGAGTGAGGCAACTGCTGACCAGGGCGCCCGGAGTGTCCCGGGCGCCCCCAAGGTGAACATCAAACACACAATCAAAAAGTGCACTTCGACAGTACAAGCTGCGGGCGCCCCTGTGCTTCCGGGCGCCCCCGCTGCTCGCGGGCGCCCCCTGCGCTGCGGGCGCCCCCATGCGCATACATCGAACCCGAATCCCTCGAAGCCAAGCAAAGCCAAAGGATAGAGTTTGACCCGGTCAATCCGGGCGCCCCGAGCGCTGCGGGCGCCCCGGTCAAAGCGGATCCCGAGGATAAGGGGATCAGACGGCGACCGAGCTACAACCGGATCAAACGCCACGTGGGGGGCGCCCCCGACATCCCGGGCGCCCTCAGGCCCTATATAAGGGACCTTCGACCAAGGCTTCAAGACATCAATTCTTCCAACGCCTCAAAGTTCTTCTACGCTTGCGCCTTGCTCCGGAAACGCTTCACCTTGAGCCGACGACGTCCTGCTGCCCCAAAAGAGTCGACCTACTCCGGACGTCGGTAAAAAAAAGAGCGTATTTCTTTAATTAATATTTTATTGCACTTGATTTTGTAAATCATATTGTGTAACTTATTTGCGCTAAATATAGAATTGCCCAAAGTAAACGGTCAACGACCGTGGGCCTTGGAGTAGGAGTCGACACAGGCTCCGAACCAAGTAAATCGATTGCGTCTCTGTGTCTTTTCGTTAATTTCCGCTGCGTACCTATTCTTATACGAATCCGAAAGTTTTCCGATATTCACCCCCCCTCTATCGGTTTTCTCGATCCAACATAATTAGTTGGTGCAGCAGAAAACAACACTGTGTAGCTCTATCCACAACTGAAGCTGAGTATGTGGCATTAGGAGAATGTGTGGCTCAACTTTTATGGATGATGCACACACTTAAGGACTTTCAGCTCAACTACACCCAAACTCAAGTATTTATTGACAATATAAGTTCAATTAATTTAACTAAGAACCCAATCCAACACTCCAGAACCAAACATATAGAAGTCAAACATCATTTTGTAAGAGACCATGTAACCAGGGGTGAAATAGTACTCAAGTATATTGACTCTAAATCCAACCTAGCTGATATATTCACAAAGCCCTTACCTGAGTCTGAGTTCAGCTCACTAAGAAGGCAGTTAGGATTGTGCTCTGTAGAATAGAGAAACTCAATTTTTTTTGCTCTATTTTTTTTAAAATTGTTTCTAAAAAAAAAGAATTTGAAAAATTGCTTTACTTAATTTTAAAATCAGTTTTTTTTCACTTTCGACTTAGTTTTATTTAAAAACTACCCCCTTTCAAAACTAGGACTTTTCGAAAATGGACTTAGGCTAGGCCCTAACCCTAGAACTGCATGCACCTATAGACTTAGAAGCCAGCATCTCACAAGCACTTTAGGGTACTTATGATTGATAACCTAGAAAGGGTTGAGATGCTTAGGTCTTTGCCTTAATTCAAGATGCTTTAAGTCAGTGCATCTGCAGTAATTGGGGCACTAAATACAACTTATACAGCAATCAAGTTAAGTGTCAAGCTTAGAAAATCTAACTTGAACAGAAACACTTAACTTGACTAACCCTAGCAAAAACTACTATATATAACAGTTAGTAAGTAGCTAATTGGGTTAGACAGGTCCCTACAGACAAAAATTGATTGATCTAGTGTAAATCAAACTGGTTCAGTACAACAAATTATTATTTATTTTAATTCATGCTATATTTATCTGTTTTGATATATGGCAAAGGGGGAGATAGAGATAGGAAAGAGAAAAATTATTTTTTTCTAAATTTTTCCTTTATTCAAAAAGTTTCAAAATTCTTTACTTAAAGCCTACAAATTTTGCAAAGTACTCTAGCCTTCCAAAAGGTTTTTACTTAAGCTTGTCAAAATACTTAAAGCTTTCAAATTTTGCAAAGTACTCTAGCTTCAAAATTTTTGCTTCAAGCTTTCAAATTTTGCAAAGTACTCTAGCCTTCCAAAAGGTTTCTACTTAAGCTTGTCAAAATTATTTTTACTCTAAAGCTAAAGTTTTTCAAAATTGTTAAGTACTAAAGTGTTTCAAAACCTACTAAGTACTTAAGCCTGTTATATCCTACCGAGTATTTAAGCTAACATTTTGAGTACTGTAAAACTTAAGACTTTAAACTCAAATTATGCTTTAAAAACTCTACTATGTATTTTTAAGTTACTTCTAAGTACCTAAAACTTAAGCACAAGTAAAGTTTTTAAAACCCCACGAATTTTTGAAAAACATAGGGGGAGATTTCTTCCAGGGGGAGGGAACAAAAGTTAAAACTTTTTCATGTCTTGCTTAAACTTAACTTTTTGAACTAGGGTTGCCATAAATCAAAAAGGGGGAGATTGTTGGTGCAGAATGCACCCAAGTCAAACCTGTGTTTTGATAATGGCAACATAGGTCAAAAGTTAAGTCTTTCTTGTTTTCTAACAAGTTAATCTAGTGTGCAGTGAAAGCCCTAGCGAAGGACTGCTAGGCACTGGCGAAGGAATGCCGGGGCAAAAAGCCCTAGCAAAGGACTGCTAGGCACTGGCGAAGGAATGCCAGGGCAAAAAGACCTAGCGAAGGACTGCTAGGCACCGGGCGAAGGACAGCTCGGCATCCAAGCCCTGACAAAGGACCGTCAGGCAAAAGTCCAACCAAGGGAGCGGTTGGCATCAGGTAAATTCTCCCGAGAGGAGTAGGTGAGGACGCATTCCCCGTCGAGCGAACAGTAGGCGTCGGTTCGACCTAGGACTCCATTTTGGAGACCAAAGTCAGAACCAAGACAGCTAAGGCTGTATAAAATAAATAATTAATTGTGTTATTGTGTTTTGGACTAACCCTGGATACAGGACCGAAGGAACGTGTGTCTGCAACTCAGAGAGCCTCAAAGGAGTGAGACAGCAGCTGAGTAAGGCGCCCTGAGTGTCCAGGGCGCCCTCAAGGTGAACCAAAACCAAGTGAAGCAAAAAGGGCTTCAGCTGCTTACTGGGCAAGGCGCCCTCAGCAGCGAAGGCGCCCTCGTCAGCGAAGGCGCCCTCAGCAGCCAAGGCGCCTCCAGCCCAAGACTGCGAAGCTCCAGCCTTATCCACAGCCGAGATTTCTGCGCGGAAGAAGTCAGCCTAGGCGCCCTCTACGACCAAGGCGCCCCCGTGGTCAAACTTAATCCCTGTTCGAGCGGGATAGAAGTTGACCGAGCAATCTGCGGATCGCCTGACACGTGGCAGGGCGCTCCTGACGTCCAGGGCGCCCTAGGTGCTATAAATAGCACCCCTCGACCCCAAGCTTCACATCAACTTCGTTCCAAAGCTTCCACGCTCTTCTGTGCTCGCGCCTTGCTCCGGAAACGCTTCACCTCGAGCCGATGACGTCCTGCTGCCCCAAAAGAGTCGACCTACTCCGGACGTCGGTAAAAAAAAGAGCGTATTTCTTTAATTAATATTTTATTGCACTTGATTTTGTAAATCATATTGTGTAACTTATTTGCGCCAAATATAGAATTGCCCAAAGTAAACGGTCAACGACCGTGGGCCTTGGAGTAGGAGTCGACACAGGCTCCGAACCAAGTAAATCGATTGCGTCTCTGTGTCTTTTCGTTAATTTCCGCTGCGTACCTATTCTTATACGAATCCGAAAGTTTTCCGATATTCACCCCCCCCTCTATCGGGCTTCTCGATCCAACAAGTTTTTCTTAAAGACGAGTGCTCTCTCTTTTTATTTCTTAACCGTCTATTCACCCTCCTCTAGCCGGACCAACCCGATCCTACAGGATGGATCATCCAAACTTAAAGTATGACAACTCTTTTTATCAACAAAACCCATCACAACATCCCTATCAGCAGCCCCAACCGAATTTCCAGCAAAATCAGCAAGGGCAACCCCAATTTCAACCATTTCAACAACCAATTCAGTAATTTCAGCAACCCTATCAACAAAATCAGTCACTCTTCCAAGGAAATCAGCAAGGGTTTCAAGGAAATTCGAATTTTCAGCAAGGATATCAGTTTTCTCAGCAAGGTTTCCAGCCATTCAATCAAAGTTTTCAGCCCTCAAATCAGAATTTCTAGCCCACTCAATTTCAACCCTCACCACAACAATTTCAACCTCAACCTCAGAATTTTCAGAGCTATAATTCTCAACAATTTCAATCAAGTTCCCAGCCTAATTTTCAGCAATTTTCATAGTCATTTCAACCCTATAACCAGCCCCAACAACCCTACTTTCAAGGTTCACAATAAGTTCAACAATTTTAGCAACCTCAATCTTCATTCCAAGGCCAATCAAGAACTCCTGCTAACCAAGGAGGCTATGAAGGTTCTAGTGGGGGAAATGCGCAACAACAAAGGCTAGAGGAGATGTTATAATAACTTTTGCAACAACAAGGCCAACAAAGAAATGATCCCACCTTACAAAATATTGAGAGACAAATTGGACAATTGGCTAGTGGGATGAACCAAATGCAAGCCCAAGGATCAAGTCAACTACCTTCTCAAGCTACTCTCAATCCAAAGGGAAACATTAGTGTTATTACTTTGAGGAGTGGGAAGGTGGCTTCAACTCCAAATGGTCCGAAGGCTAATTTTTCTGAAAACAGGACAACACCTTCTTTTTCAGCCCCAAACAGCCCTGAAAAGACACCAAATTCAGTTGGTTTCAACCCTAGTCCAAGCCTAACTCCTTCCTTAAGTGAACCTGTGATTTTGGTGAAAAATGAAGGAGAAATCAGTGGAAAAGGGGAGTTTACAGCAGCTACTTCAGTGGGAAATTTAGTTCAGATTTCAACCCCTCAAATTTCGGCTCAAGAGGAAGAATTAAGGGTTCCTTTGCCCTTTCCACAGCGCAAAACTCAAGCCAAAAAGCAAGTGGAGGAGGAGAAAGCTAAGGAATACAATGAGCTTGTGAAGTTGTTTAGTAAGGTCGAGATTAATGTACCTTTGTTGACCATGATTAAATAGATTCCTAAGTATACCAAATTCCTCAAAGATTTATGTGTTCACAAGAAGAAACTGAAGGAGAATGAGTTGGTCAACTTAGGGAAAAATGTTTCGGTACTTATCCATTCCATCCCTCAAAAGTGTGAAGACCTAGGGGTTTTTACTGTGTCTTGTGAGATAGGGAGGACTATGTTTCATGATGTCATGTTGGACTTAGGAGCCTCCATTAATGTGATGCCCAGATCAGTCTTCCAGATGCTTGGTATTGGTCCTCTACAACCTACTGGAGTGGTGATTCAGTTAGTAGACAGGAGTCAGACCCATCCAGCCGGTATTATTGAAGATGTGTTGGTAAAGGTGAAGGAGCTGATCTTTCCTGCAGATTTCTACATTTTGGATATGGAGGGAGACTACCTAGCACATAGATCTCCACTCATTCTAGGGAGGCCATTTCTGAAGACCGCGAGGACAAAGATAGATGTTTATGCTGACACACTGTCCATGGAAATAGGAGACACAGTAGTCCAATTCAGTATTTTTGACGCCATGAAGCATCCAAGAGAGGACCACTCTATTATGAGCATTGGCATTCTAGAGGAGTTGGATGATGTAGATATATTGGCTGAGGATGTACTTGCTTTAGAGGAGGTTGATTCAGAGGGAATTTTAGATTAATTTTCAGCTGGAGAGGATTTTTTAGGTGTAGGGGATTGCACAGAGCCCCAAGGATCACCTACTTCTATTTATATTTCAAAGGATTCAGAGTACAGGTGTGAGAGTGTAGGGGATTGCACTGAGCCCCAAGGATCACCCATACCTTCTGAGCATGGCCAGATTGAACTCAAGCCACTACCAGATCATTTGAAATATGTGTATCTAGGAGAGGAGCAGAATTTTCTAGTTATCATCGCACAACACCTAGATTCAGAGCAAGAAGAAAAATTATTGCAAGTCCTGAGACAGCACAAGAAAGCTATTGGGTGGACTTTATCAGATATACCAGGTATTAGTCCAGCTATTTGCATGCACAGGATATTTTTGGAAGAAAATGTCAAACCAGTTAGGCAGCCATAGAGGAGACTTAACCCACTAATTTTGGATGTGGTAAAGAAAGAGGTGACTCGACTACTACTGACAGGAATCATCTACTTTATTTCTGATAGCCAGTGGGTTAGTCTCATCCAAGTGGTGCCCAAGAAATCTGGAGTTACAGTGGTGGAAAATGAAAGCAACGAGTTAGTGCCCACCAGAGTTAAAAATTCATGGAGAGTTTGCATTGACTACCGGAAGCTTAATCAAGTCACGAGGAAAGACCACTTCCCTTTACCTTTTATTGATCAGATACTTGAGAGGCTTGCAGGGAAGTCCCATTACTGCTTCTTGGATGGGTACTCAGGATGTTTCCAGATTTGCATAGACCTAGAGGATCTAGAGAAGACTACCTTCACTTGTCCTTTCGGCACATTTGCCTACAGACGGATGCCATTTGGACTCTGCAACGCTCCAGGAACGTTCCAGCGGTGCATGGTAAGTATATTTGGTGAGTTATTAGAGCATTGCATGGAGATTTTCATGGATGATTTTTCAGTTTTTGACACGTCATTTGATTCATGTTTAGATAATTTGTCTAAGGTTTTGCACAGATGCATTGAGACTAACCTTGTGCTTAATTTTGAAAAATGTCACTTTATGGTAGAACATGGTATTGTATTAGGTCACATAGTCTCTAAGAGAGGTATTGAGGTAGATCCTGTAAAAATTAGCATTATATCTTCTTTATCTTACCCCGTATGCGCACGGGATGTTCATGCTTTTCTTGGACATGCAGGATTCTATCGCAGATTTATTAGAGATTTCAGCGATATTGCTCGGCCCTTGACAAGACTTTTGCAAAAAGATGTTGATTTTTGTTTTGATGACAAATGCAAAGAAGCTTTTCACAGGATAAGGGAGACTCTCACTTCAGCTCCTATCATTAGACCCCCTGACTGGAATTTGCCTTTTGAATTAATGTGTGATGCATCTAATTTTGCAGTAGGAGCTGTTCTAGCACAAAGGGTGGATGGAGCACCTCATATCATATGCTATGCCTCCAAGACCCTAGATGCCGCCCAAGCTAATTACACCACCACTGAAAAAGAGCTTCTTGCCATTGTTTTTGCTTTAGACCGGTTTAGATCTTATTTGTTGTGCTCACATGTTATTATTTTTTTTGATCATGCAGGTTTAAAGGACCTTTTGAAGAAGCCAGATGTTAAGCCTAGACTAATCAGATGGATGCTTCTACTCCAGGAATTTGATTTAGAAATCAGAGATAGGAGTGACAAAGAGAACCTAGTTGCAGATCACTTGAGCAGAATTGAGGGAGATGGATCCCCTATCACCATTGGCGATGACTTTAGAGATGAGCACCTTCTTGTGATACATGGTGAGTTGCCTTGGTATGCAGACCTTGTTAACTTTTTAGTAGCACATGTTTTTCCTACACACTTTTCTAAAGCTCAAAAAGATAAACTCAAAAGTGATGCTAAATTCTATGTGTGGGATGACCCTTATTTATGGAAGTTTTGTAATGATCAAATAATTAGGAGATGCATACCTGACCATGAATTTTATTTAGTCCTTACTTTTTGCCATTCATCAGCCTGTGGGGGACACTTTGGACCACAGAGGACAGCTAGGAAAGTTTTAGAGTGTGGTTTATATTGGCCCACCTTATTTCATGATGCATATTTGTTTTATAAAAATTGTGATAGATGTCAGAGAACTGGGAACATAGGAGCTAGAAATGAGATGCCCCAGCAGACAATGCTTTTCTGTGAGATTTTTGATGTTTGGGGAATAGACTTTATGGGACCTTTTCTTGCATCCTGTGGTTATTTGTATATTTTGCTTACTGTAGATTGTGTTTCTAAATGGGCGGAGGTCATTCCCTCCAGGACTGATGACTCTTGTGTTGTTGTTAGTTTTGTCAGGTCACATATATTTTGCAGGTTTGAAATTCCCAGGGCTATCATAAGTGAGCAAGGATCTCACTTTTACAACAAACACATGAAGGCCCTACTTAGTAAGTATGGGGTTGTACACAAGGTTTCTACTTCCTATCATCCCCAAACAAATGGCCAAGCCGAAATTTCAAATAGAAAAATCAAAGCAATTTTGGAAAAGACCGTTGGGCCTAATAAGAATGATTGGAGCAAGAGGCTTGATGATGCGCTATGGGCCTATAGAATGGCATACAAGACCCCCATTGGAATGTCTCCTTGCCGATTAGTATATGGAAAAGCTTTCCATCTACCCATGGAAATAGAGCACAAATCATATTGGGCAGTGAAGGCTTGTAACTATGATGCTACTAAGGTGGGAGAAGAAAGAAAGCTTCAACTCCAAGAACTTGAGAAAATTAGACTAGAAGCATTTGAAAATTCAAGGATTTATAAGGAAAAGACCAAGATCTTCCATGACAAGCACATAGTGAGGAAAGAATTCCAAATTGGCGACAAGGTTTTATTGTACAAGTCAAGGCTCAAGTTGATTAAAGGTAAGTTGAGGTCAAGGTGGGAAGGTTCATTTTTTGTAACTAACATTTTTCCCTATGGTGTTGTTGAAATTAAAGATGAAGCTAATAGTTTTGTTTAAAATGTAAATGGCCACCGGCTTAAGAGATACTTTGAAGAATTAAAGGAGCTAGAGGTGGATGGTTTGGATATCAAAGATGCTATCTACCCAACCTAAAGGGGAGTTTTCTTTTCTTGAGTTTTTATTTCATTGTCAATACCAATTTATTGTTTTCAAGTAGTTAAATTTTCTTTTACAATGAGTTGTTGACAATAAATGCTTAGGAAGTGTAGATTGAATAAATAGTCATTGTAGATACCATGCTATTTCTTTTGGCACCTTATTTCTTGCATGATTAGGAATAAATATATCCCTCTAGGTTTTCTCTATATCATTTTAGAGTCTTTTGAAAGCAAATTAAATTTGGTTGTCAAAACTTAGGATTTGAGTCAATGGATGAAAATTCTTGGTTGCTTGAGTACGATTTAGTTATGGACTCTAGATTGATGAATTGAGATGAATTCTTTTTACCTAGTGAGGACTTAGCCTTATTTTTGAGATACACACATATGATTGTACTCTAGAACTTGTTTAGGTTCTTTCAAAACCATATTTCTATGATTGGACCACATTTATAGAGGTTAATCAATTTATCTTCCCTTTTCATATGAGTTTTTGCAATAATCCTTGTTGATACATGCTTTATTATATTTTCCTTCCCCTATTTTTCTGTTCATAACCATATTTCTCTATAGACTTGGTTACTTAGGATTTTTCTTGATGTTACTTTGCCCGAGACGGACAAAAGTTTAAGTGTGGGGGAGGTGGCTAGTGCTTTTGAATGGTTTTGGTAAAAAGTGATGTATTTTGAAGTTCATTATCTGTTTGTATGGCTTTTAAGATGGATTTTTGTGGATTCCGAATGTTTTGATGGGACTAAAGGAATGAAGAGTATGAGGGATGCAATGCAAAAATAGAAAAAAAAAGAAGAAAGAAGAAAAGAAAATGAAGAAGTGTGCCAATTGGATGGAGTGGTGTATCAAAGATGAGTTATGAGTATTGAGAAGTAAAGATCACTTTTGGAGCAATTTGATTTCTAAATATTGTTTGGTGTTTCAACTCTATGAGGCTAATTTTGAAAGGAATGGGAGCTCACAAAGGTTAGTTACTAGTGATACTTTTCAAGTCTACCAAAAGCTTTCATTTAGATATGGAATTGGCAAGTGGAATTATTTTCAAAAGTTTAAATCGTTGCCAGGACTGAAGTGGAGATGAGGGAGTAGAATTTGGTTGTTGGAGGTAGTTGAAGCTGCAGAGAAAAAAAAACAACAAGCAGCTGAAAAAGAAAAAAAAACAAAAATCAGGAAAAAAAAAGAAGAGAAGAAAAGAAAAGTAAAGAAAAGACAAATGAAAACATGAAGGTTCAAAAGATGGATAGATTTATGAACTTGAAGTCGTTAATAAGAAGTTAGATGGGTTAAGATTTAGTGTTGATTGAAAGGAAAAAAAATATCGACAGAAACAGTTTCAGAGTTCTGAGATTGGCTACTGATCAGCCCCTGATCGGTCACTAGTCCGATCAGGGAGGAGCAGTCCGATCTCCAGATCGATCAGGCATAGTCTGATCGGTCTCTGGACTGATCAGAAGAATTGGCACAGTACAGAATACAGAATTCAGTAAAATTCTTCATCCAAGCCAGCTGATACCTACCCACTTTAGTTTTGTCGCCATTGAGAGGACTATACAAGAGGGCAAAGTGCATTAGGAAGTAATTTTGAGTACCCAAGACTTCAATTTTTCCTTACTTTTCTATATTTCTTCTTCATGTTATATTTCTTTACCATATTTCATTTCTTATCATATCATATTTCTCTATTTTCTTTACCATGAGTCTTTGGTATCAAAATTCATGGAATTTCTCTTTCATTCTATTCATTTCATATTTCTTTAATTTATTCTAATAAACCTTGTAAATGTGGACCCAAGGCAAGAATGATGGTGGAGAGTAGATAATAAGCAAGCATATGGTAGTGCAAAAATCATGTTGTGATTGAGTTAGCTCCACTTTTATTGAAATGTAGAATTACGAAGAGAGCCACTAAAAGTCCCTTTGAAAGGTTTGAGTGTTGAGTTCATCTCTATGAATCATGAAGGAGGAAGTATGCTAAGTTGTCAATTTAAGGACAAGATACTAATCTATTGAGCTTAGATTTTTGAGAATTGACAACCCTAGGCAATTTCTTTCAATTGTTTCTAACTATGATTGAGAATAATCTAGGGGGATGCATCTTTAGCTTACTAGTAGCTTGTGCGAGACGCCCAAGAATAAGTGTGGGGGAGTTGATAACTTTCATTTTGTTGATTAGGCCCTCAAATCCATGTTTTGATCCACTATTATATACTTAAGTTTGCATTTATATAAGGTTTCATGAATTACCTCTATTTTAGCTTAAGATTCATTTCTTTCTATATTTAAGATGTTTTGGTACTAAAATTGAATATCATTTTGTAGGCTTCAAATGATCATGGACCTAGATTGGATTGGGTCAAACTTGAGTAAGAATTGGATCCAGATCAAAGGGATCAAGCATCGAATTAATACGGGTCGTCCGATCAAAGAACGGCTAGATCTGAGCCATCGGTCAACTTTTGATCCATCCGAGTTCAAGATAAGGCTAATCATGGCTCCAGATCAAGATCTGAGAATTTGAACCAAATCAGAGCACATCTGATCGTTGGATCAAGCTTAAAGGAGTTTCAACCGTCCAAGCTAGAGAAGAGAAGATCTGAGCCATCCGCTTCAGATCTGATTGATCCGAGTTAAGGAGAAGTAGATCTGAGCCATTGATCAAGATCTGTAGGGTTTGGTTCAGATCTGACTGGATATGACAGTTGGATGAGATCGGAGCAATCACAGCCGTCGAAATTCAAAAGCTTTAGTTAAAACCGATTTCCCCTCCGCGGAGCTCGTCGTCGCGTTTCAAAGTTCTTCTTCCAGTTTTGATCATTTTTCTTCTCCGTTCTTGAGGCGACCACTCCAAATCAGTTCGTCTTCCAGATTCCAAATCGAAGAAGTAAGCCTCCGTAAGATCTGCAACCGAGTTTTGTCGCTGAAAGGGTTTCGATTGAGGGTTTCACTGGGATCCTGCTCTTCGGATCAGAAACTCCTTGTCAGCTGCTGTCAACCGATCGAAGCTATCAGATGCAATTGAAGGGGTTCTTTGAGAGTATCTGAAGGTTTCGGAGCTGTTTCGCAACGCAATCTGCCAAGGAGGAAGAGATCGTGAAGAGAAATCAGCTGCGCACCGAGGTTATCGCAGATTGCTCGCGGGAGTTGATTTCTTCTTTGATTCTTGAGATAGAGAGTCTCTAGCTCACTCTTGTGTGACGGCAAGAGGGAATCTGTGGTGACGAACTCGATCTGAAGTCTAGATTTCAATTTGTAGCTTGTTCTGTAATCGTTCATTTTTGTATCGTCGCACTTTCAGATACTGATCTGTCTGTTGACCGATCAATACATCATCTGATCGGTCTATCAACCGATTAGGCTTGCTTCTGATCGGACTGTCGACCGATCAGATAGGTCATAGTCTCTAAAATTCTAATTTCAATAGGAAGACTTGCTCCGAATTTAATTCTTGCAATTTAGTTTGTATTCTAAGCTTCATTACTCTTGCTATCATCTATTGCACTTCAATTTTCATAATATCAAGTTGAAGTGTTAGCTCTCGATTAGTGTTAAGCTAGTTTCTTGATTAGATTTTAAATTGGTTAAGGGTAGTTCTTGCAACTCCTTAGGGCATATTTGCTTAGCTAAGTTCATCTTCATTACTGCTCTTTCGTTTCTATTTGCAACACAAAACCCCCATATTAGTTGAAAACCCCAAAATATTTAACGACAAACAAAAACGAGCTTGATTCAAACACTCACAACTAGTCCTTGGAAAAATACGACCTGAGGCCCCTATTCTACATTTAATCTTGCTAGCAAGGGTTTTCAGTTATAAATTCTAAATTTGAGGCTCACTTGTGACATCTATTCGAGACCTATCAGTGTAGCAAGTACTTGTGCAAAATCTGCTACAACATTGTAGCAGCTAGTTTGAAGTAGCTGCTACAACTTAGTTAAGCAGAACTAGTTTGCTTTCACATTATAGCAGCAGAGTAAATATTTCTACAAATTTACTATTGACCAACTATAAATAATATTGTAGCTGATTCTGCTTAAATAGCTAGTTAGTGCCTTAGTTATGTGTAGTAGGAATTCTACATTGTAGAATCTTTTAAAATTTCACAATGTAGACGTTTTCCAAGTTTCCTGCATATAAGATAATTAAAATAACTACAACAAATTTTCCTTTAAAGCAATTTCAAGGTTTTAACACTTACAAGGTTAAAGCGGCAAAAGGTTGTAGCAGCTTCTTTGAGGTAATTTTCCTTTAAAGCAATTTCAAGGTTTTAACACTTACAAGGTTAAAGCGGCAAAAGGTTGTAGTAGCTTCTTTGAGGTAGCTGCTATAATGTGTATCACCATAATACTATAGAAGAAGTCGACATTGTAGTTGAACACCCTAATTAAAAAATCGACAGACAGATTGAAAGGGATAGGGCTAGTAGCGTCGGGTTTGTTTGGGGGTAACTCTGTGTTTCATCTGGCGAAGGGTGTAGCGGCAGCGAAAGGGAGTCATCAGCGAGGGAAGGAGCTACAGCGACGGAAGACGGCGGTAGCGTCGGGTTTTGTTTGAGTTTCGGGATCTTCGTTAGCCGGAGACAAGAGCTTTGAGGTAACTTTGTTTGCGTTCGGCGAAGAAACAAGAGACAGCGACGGCGATGAGGTTAGGAGCATGAGCGACGGAAGACGCTGGTGAAGGAGAAGTACGCGAATGCGAGTGAAATTTAGAATTTGGAAAAGTGAAGAGAGAGTGAGGGGCAAAAGGCGAAACGCTCGCCCCCAGCGACCCCACCAGCCCGCCCCATGACCAACGCGGATGAGGTAAATCATGGTGACTGAAAAGGCAAGAGGTTGGGGGGGGAGAGAATTTTTACACAGGGTGCATCGATTTATGCCCCACCAGCCCTGTGGCTTGAACTCAACACCTTTAGTGACAATCTACCAACTCCTTAATTACCATCTCAGTTATGTCCGTGGAGACGAGAGTGAGGGTTTTTATAATAGAGGGAGGAAGGGAGAGAAGGAAAAAGGAATATTTTAATACTAAAACAATTAAGCGGGGAAGCGACAACGTATAGATTTTTTTTAATGAAAAAACCGAGCTGATAGTGCCACGTGAGTGCATCGCTCACGATCGCTTACAAAGTGTCGGAAGGAATATATATATATATATATATATTTGAAATTAATTTTTAAATATACATAAGCTGTGATTTACTTAGCAAGCAAACTAGAATGGGAGATCATTATTTATCTTTAAGATTAATTGGGGGAAGTTTGAATGAACATTTGCATTTACCTCTAGGATTCTCATTGGCCTACTGCAAGTAATTTCTTCTTATTTTGTTTTTATAATGATTCAAAAAGTAAATACATTATTATAAATAGTTCCAATATTCAAATGTAATTATTATATTTATTATTATTAATCATATAAGTTTTAAATGGAACCTTTAAATCACATAAAAATATCGAAACAAATTGAGATCATTATCTCACAGGGAGAATTGGAGAAATTTTAATATCGATTAATCACAAGAAGATTTTTGATTAAATTGACATGAGAACTTTATCTAAAAACTGAAGAACTTTGAGAAAATTCTTCAATTCGTACTTTTCTTCAAACATAACAAAAATTGACCACTTTAATGTCTTTAGAAAAATCTTCAGCTGACTCACTCCGAGAAATCCGACGTTGTCACTGTTGACAATGATTTAAGTTGACGATCAAAATGGCTTCAAATTTCCTTTTCAATCAACTCATGTTTTTTAATTAATTTCTTCCACAAACCTTGTCGTTAAATTAAACGACCATTTCAAACTTATTCAAATTCAAGTTATCATTTAACTCTAGGCTTTAAGAGCATAAGGAAAAAAGCGAGATATTCTCAATCAGGATATTTTCAAAGAGTGTATGAGCCAAGCGAAGATATTTAGAACGAGAATATTCTCATATATGCTAAAGCTTTATTTGGCGGCTACGTCAAACCCTATTAGTCTTTTGTTGAACTGATCCTCGTCCATCAAACTTGACTATATTCTATGAAACTCCTAGGCATAGCCGAGTTAGTAATCATTTGATAAAAAAAAATATTCAAGGTATTCTATTCGTATATATCCTTGCATTCTGTTGGATATAGTGTGAATGGAAAGGGAGGTAGTGAGAAAAGAACCTCCATTGTGAATGAAACTTTAGTCCCACATTAGGAGTTTCAATTGAATGGAAAGGGAGACGGAGAATAAAGAGACTCCATTGTGAATGAGACTTTAGTCCCATATTAGGAGTCTCAACGCATAATTGTTGGTTTATATTATTTCATAAGCATGTTAGTTGTGAACAAATACATGAGAAAAGACTCTCTCTCACACGTGGGTGCGTAGGAGGTGCAAATCTAGGGCCTAAATTTGTACTGAACCAAGTAGACTCGTGTGCGTGCACGACTTAAGCGCGTCGAATGCCCGATTGGTTGGGGCAAAATTTGTCCAAACGGATGAACGTTTTGCTCAAATGTGATGGATGCATTAGCTGGACGGTTGATTACTGCGGTGGTCTGAGCCTTATATAAAGAGGTTGTGGCCGAGAGCAAAAGAGAGAGAATATATTGTCTTCCACCTCGTTCCCGACTCCCTGTGTGTTTTTTTCTTGATAGCATTCGGGTACTTTTTCAGTTCGCCACGAGTAACGAATGTTCGTTGTGCCCGTGGTCTCGCTATTGTATCCTAAGAGACAGACGTCCATCGGAACCTCGAAGCACCGTTGAAGGAGAACACATTTGTTTCAAGGAAATTGCATCACACAGCCATCAGCAAATCTTCCAGACCAGTTCGGGAAGAACGGTTCGGGACTTCCGGTTCAGGAAGTCCGATTCGGGACTTCCGGTTCAGGAAGTTCGATTCAGGACTTCCGGTTCGGGAAAATCGGTTCGAGACGTTCGGTTCGGGAAACCTGGTCGGGAGATTCTAGCTCAAAAATTCCAGGTCAGGAATTCCTGCCTGGGAGACTGCATTCTGTATAAAAGGCAGTTCGGGCCTCTCAACAGATACGTTAAAATTTATGTAATTTCAATTTAATTTTATTAACTCTTCGAAAAAGGAGTATTTTCTCCAACACATTCTTCTACAATGATTGACACAACACTATTAGCTTGCACTAACTATACATTAATAACTTTTTGATGCAGGACGATGGAACTCAAATTCAAATGATCCATTGAATTTTAAAGAAACTTTTGACTCAAACATTCAGAATCAGATTTTGTTGATGATCCAAGAAACTTTTGACTCAACATTCACACACACACATTTCAGAAATCTATATTTATTATCGGAGAATCGTAAGTATCAATTTTCAAACCCAAATTCTATCATTTAAGTCTCATCCAGGCCTTTAAGATTTTATTACTATTTTTGATAATTTTCATTTTAATGGTATTTCAAATAATTTTGGTATTTATGAATTCTAATTTGTCTAAATCAGTCCTATTTTATTAATTTCAATTTTTATCAAAATATTTCCTTTTCTAGAAAGATCTCTTTTATTTCCAGTGTTCTGAAAACCGGACCGGACCGGCCGGTCGGACCGGTTGAACCGGAAACCGGCCAGATTTCTGATCCGAGTTGACTCTAAAAATCGGCTACTCAAGAACCGTGTGCGAACCATTTTGAACCGGTCGGGAACCGGGCAAACCGGAAAAACCGGTCAAACCGGCTTGGTTTATTTTATTTTTGATTTTTTGATTTTTTTTCCCTTTTGCAGTTTTGTTTTCTTATTGAAAAATGAAAATATCAAAAACCTAGTTTGCTTTCACCCAAAGTCCCAAACGAACAAACCTGTTGTTTGCTTGTAAGAGAGCCATCACCACTAGCCTCTCGCCGCATCGTCTCGCCTCCACCAGCCTCGCCGCGTCGCCCTGCCTCCACCAGCCTCGTTGCGTCGCCCTGCCTCCGCTAGCCTCGTCACGCATCCAGCCTCGTTGCATCGTCATGCTGGCACACGAAGGCAATAGTATATGACATATTTGGAAAAGTAATTTTGCATGTGCTTTGCTAGTGTCCTCTATTTAAGTGTTTATTAGTGAACAAATGTTATCGTGATATAATTTTAACTTCTAATAAGATTCTTCAATTCGTATCCAGATTTCTTTAACCTAATGGTTTTAAACTTAAAAGTTTCTTTGAAACTAACTATTTTTTCAAAAATACTGTGCTGAGTTGTTAATAAAAACATATCACATGCTCGACCTAGTTAATCCAATCTTGAAGAAAGTAGTTGAATAAGTCATTAGTTTCATATATTTATATAAATACATATTTTATTATATACCGGTTATATCCCGGTTGGACTCCCGGTTAAACCGGTTGAACCTCTAAACCTCTAAACCCTTGCCTTGACCGGTTCAATGTCCGGTCCGGTTTTCGGAAGTTTGTTTATTTCTTTACAAAATTGGAATTGAGGCCCTATATGAGAATTTTTTTCTTTTTTTCCATCTGTATAAATATATATTTAACTTTGAGGAATTAATCCTCTAGTAATAATAATAATTTTTATTTTTGATGGTTACTCTTTTTGCCTTTCTCTCTATTTCGTCTTTTTGTGTGCGCTCGCGGGATGATCGTTATTACTTTTCTAGCTAATAGCCATTAAATATTTTACTAAGAGCTAGCATTCATATTAATATTTATGTATAAGTGTTATAATATTATAATCAATATGCACAAGTATTATAATACATATACATTAATCATGTTCAATTTTTTCAACACGGTTAATGACCATATTTTATTAAAAAAAATTCAAAAAAAGAAAATAAATTTTAAATATAAAAAATAAAGATAAATGAGTGGATAATAACACTACCAATAATGAATATTAATATTAAATAAATATAAAATATTAATATAATATGTATATAATATATATTAACGCTCACACTCATACGAATTGCCTAATGAAAATAATACTGTTCAATGTTGACTTATGTTTATGTCAACAACTCATAATATCTATCCTTTTCTAGTTCTCTTCAACCTTCCTACATAAATATGCGTTGAAAAATAATACACAGCTTGAAAATTCAATTCTTTTGGTTGATCTTTCTAACATATATAATATGAATATTTTAATTCACTTAATACAGGTCCCTTCTCGAAGTTTTCTTCATGAACCATTTATTAATATGCTATTAATTACGGTGAAGCCGTCATTTTAACTAAGACTGTTTCACATATTTTAAAGGTAATAAATTACTATCTTTTACATTAATAAAAAAATTAGACATCTAACTAAATATTTTTTATCCGATTGGGAGAATGAAAATGAGAGAGTGAAAATCATAGTGAATGACGTGACACTTTACATGCACGATCTCTGACGGATTCACCGTGCCCTCAAGATATAGTTTGATTCGGGATATGGTGTCCAAGCGATAATCGGACATATACATATAAAGTGTCACGTCATATCACATCATTTACTATCTTTCTTATTTTCACTCTCCCTATTATTGCTATTTTTATCCGTCGTGCACTAATATGTGTACATTGCCCTATAAAAGTGGCACATTTTTTATAGCATGGGGTGAGATATGTGTAAGGGCGTCCGAACGACAGGGCCGATTGGAGATAAGTTGGGCGTTAAGGCAGAAGTAAGAGGCACGAAGCCTAAGGCCGATTGGGGGCCAGTCATGAGCACCGAGCCGGAGATAGAAGGCACGAAGCCGGAGGCCAACTGGGGGCTGGTCATAAGCATTGAGTTGGAAGTAAGAGGCATAGAGCCGGAGGCTAACTAGGGGTCAATCATGGGCACTGAGCAGGGGATAGGAAGCATGAAGCCTCGAGTCGTGCACGTGAGCTAGGGAAGAGAGGCAACAACATGGCTATTCGTCAGAATGAGGGGGTTTCGCCGGAGGTCGGGAGCCTGGTGGCAACTGCTGCTCGCGTGCGTGGGAGCGAAGAGGTGGTGGCATGGATGAAACATGGCAAGGATGTGCCGCTAGGGGCGGCGACTAGAGGTTGCAGCAGTGAGGGGTTCACACCAAAAGGGGGAGAATAGGTAATGCCGCAATGGGGAGATGGAGGGGAGAGCCTCTCGGAGGTGGCTGCAACGCTATGACAGCAGTGGCAAAGAGGTTAGCGATATGCCAGAGTGAAGGGAGGTCTGCGGGAGAGACTGGCGTCGATAGTGGCTAGCTGCACGACGAAGACTGGTGTCGGTCAGGCGCTATGCTAGGAAGGTATAGTGGTATTGAAAATTAGACTTAATTATGGAATATTATGAAACTTATGGATATAGGTAGAATATTATGGATACAGATAGAGCTAATAGATAAAGATAAAATATCACGAGATGGAAAGACGAGGTGAAAATTATTGATAAGGATGAAGTTTTGTAGTAAAATAAAATTGTCTAGATTCATTATATATGGCATTGATGCTTATCCAATAAGACTATAAATATGTAACCTTTTAATGAATGAAATAAAAGTTGAGTAGTTTATTTTTCTTATTCTTTCTATTTCATTAAGTGCAACTCTTCTTCCAACAAAGTAGTATCAGAGCTATCGCTAATAGAGGTATGGTTCCCTTCAAAGTTTCAATACTCAAGGTGAACAATTATGATAATTGGGGTATCATGATGAAGGCGCTTCTTGGAGCTCATGATGTTTGGAAGGTTATAGAGAAAGCTTGCAATGAGCCGCGTGATGACTCGACACTATCTCCGACTGAAAAAGATAGTCTGAGAGATTTAAGAAAGAGAGACAAGAAAGCTCTCTGCCTCATTTATCAAGCTTTAGATGAGGATAATTTTGAGGAAATCTTAAATGCTACTTTGGCCAAGCAAGCAAAAGAAAATTAAGCTCTAAGAATCTTTTCAAAGAGAAGAAAAGATGGAAAAAGTTCACTTTCAAATATTAAGAAGTCAATTTGAAACTCTTCGTATAAAGGAAGATGAGTTAGTATCTGAGTCTTTACCAATTCCAGCCAATTAAAGAGAAATGGTGAGAAACTAGAAGAAGTAATGATTATTGAGAAAATTCTTCAATCATTGGATTCAAAAGTTGATAGTATTCAACCATCATCGAAGAGACCAAAGATCTATAAACTATGATGATAGAGCAGCTCTTGGGTTCATTTCAAACCCATAAAGAAAAGAAGAAAATTAATGCAGGATTATTCAACAACTCCTTAAGAATTTTCTTCAGGCAATTACCAAGAAGGATGAAAACTTCTCTAACAATAGAAGATAACGTGGAAAAGGTCATGGATATGGATGAGATCGTGCTAGTGAACAAGAATGGGTTTCCAACAACAACAATAAAAGAGGAGAACATTCAATAAGAGGACGTGAAAGAGGAAACACAAACTCGAGATATAATAATTCTCAAGTTAAGTGCTATTATTGTGAGAAATTTAGGCATCATGCTTGATGCTTGATCCTGGCCTTGCCTACGGGTAGGGGCATGGGATAGGCCCACCAGCCAGCTTGGTGCCAGGAAAGCTTGATAGACAGAGCAGCAGCTGAATCACCGGGTATGCTCCCGAGCACATGAGCCCCCCCTCCCCCCCCCCCCCCCCCCTCGCGGGGGGAGGACGGGTCCTAGCGGACCACCGACGAAGGTGGTCGGGCCGCCTTCCAGTCATTCAACCAGATAGACGCTTGGTCACCCATACTCCTCGACCCCACTCCGACCTAGAGCTAGGTCGGATGCCGCAGTCGGGTAGGTAAGCGATCCACACTCTCTCTCTTGTCATCACACAGACCGGATACTCAAACAGGATCAGGAAGACATCCCTCGGTAAACCCCCCGACCCAGGGCATATCCTGCGCTCCCGCTCTACCAGTCGGACGTGTGGTTGCCCATGCTCACTGGCCCTTACTCGACTCGGTCCTCAGCACTCAGACCCACCAGTCGGCGCTCGGGGTACGGGCTATCTCGCCCCTACGCCCCCTCACCTCATTATATCCAGGGTACGACCATGCTAACAGGGTTCCTCATGACTCATCCACCTTTGATACCTCTAAGCAGTTAATCCGCGCATCCAGTACCTTCGTTACGCACCCAGTACTCTCGTATTGCTCGAGCACCCTGTGCCATGCCGCGCCACTCCTCAGTGCTCCATACGAGCTGACAGCTATCACACCCTTGTCTCATCAGTACGGACAAGGGTTGTCAGCTCCCCCGGTTACATAAGCTTCGCATTCCCCCTACCGCAGGTACGCGCGCGCGAGTTCTCGCAGCTCTTGCCTTATTTCAGTTCAGTTCCCACTATCATGCCTGCGCATACTGACTTGACCGTCGGAGTGTCTGACCGGGGAAACACCCCGGCGGGTTTACTGACGGTCGCTGTTTTGCAGTGCCCTATCGAGGCGCGGTCATCTCTCTGCCACCTCACCGGTTCGTGCCACCCGGAAGGCCGTCTGGTCTGACGTATCGCCCACACACTTCGCGATAGGATCAAATTTGGCGCTAGAAGGAGGGACACTAGCAGCCTGATCGGAAGTGGAGATGGGAGATCCAGCCGAGGTCCGACGGTCGACGCTCCCAAAGAATACGAGTCTCTCTTCATTTGACTTCAAATGGGTCATTACTACACCGGAGGCCTTATTGCAAAACCCCTCAGGGTGGTGCTTGATCTGTTCTTCTTCTAATAAACCGAAGTGGGTCAGTCGGATAATGGAAAGGATGTATTGCATACTCTCCGCACATCTAAAGCATGGCCTTCCGGATATATCTCGCATATTCTCCGCACATCTGAATCTGGCCTTAGGGGCATGTCCTATTTGCGCATCATGTATTGGAAATTTGGATATATCTTATATACTCGCCACGTGTCTAAAATCTGGCCTTTTGGATATATCTCATCTATTCTATGCGCCTCTCAAGGAGGGTTTTCTGTAAAACAGTCGCTGCTTCATTTCCCTCGGCGAGGCTCTCAGGCGTCGCGTGGCAGTCCACGCTCCCTGAGATGCCCTCGACCGGGAAGCCTCGGCAAGGCTCTCAGGCGTAGCGTGGCGGCCCACGCTCCCTGAGATGCCCTCGATCGGGAAGCCTTGGCGAGGCTCCAGGCGTAGCGTGGCGGCCCACGCTCCCTGAGATGCCCTCGACCGGGAAGTCTCGGGGAGGCTCTTAGGCGGCACGTGGCGGTCCACGCTCCCTGAGATGCCCTCGACCGGGAAGCCTCGGCGAGGCTCTCAGGCGTAGCGTGGCGACCCACGCTCCCTGAGATGCCCTCGACGGGAAGCCTCGGCGAGGCTCTCAGGCGTAGCGTGGCGGCCCACGCTCCCTGAGATGCCCTCGACGGGGAAGCCTCAGCGAGGCTCTCAGGCGGCGCGTGGTGGCCCACGCTCCCTGAGATGCCCTTGATCGGGAAGCCTCGGCGAGGCTCTCAGGCGTAGCGTGGCGGCCCACGCTCCCTGAGATACCATCGACCGGGAAGCCTCGGCGAAGCTCTCAGGCGTAGCGTGGCGGCCCACGCTCCCTGAGATGCCCTCGACCGGGAAGCCTCGGCGAGGCTTTCAGGCGACGCGTGGCGGTCCACGCTCCCTGAGATGCCCTCGACCGGGAAGCCTCGGTGAGGCTCTCAGGCGGCGCGTGGCGGCCCACGCTCCCTGAGATGCCCTCGACCGGGAAGCCTCGACAAGGGCCCTCAGGCGTAGCGTGGCGACCCATGCTGCTGAGATGCCCTCGACCGGGAAGCCTCGGCAAGACCCTCAGGCGTAGGT